>JAUMHM010000085.1:47453568-47499681 GCA_032362435.1 Melikaiella ostensackeni
TATAATTTTGTGCCCTATGTTTTGGGACTTATGGTTTTGGGCCTTGTAGTTTGGGACTTATGACTTATGGTTTCGTACTTACATTTTCGGACTTGAAGTTTGGAACTTAGTGTTTGATATATAAAACTTTTACTAATTTTTTTGGAAAACGAACGTAAAAATTCAAGTACCCATAACTATGTCGAATAAATTGTTTTCTCAAATCGGAAAAATACTTATCACCTGATTTCCTCTAAAGAACAACATATTCGCAATTTGTCGCCGAGAGATTCTGCAACTTGTAATGTAAAACGTGCCTGATTTGAAATAGATCCAGTCTAAAGAATTTTTTGTCTTTTGTCGACCCTAATCCAGAACGTGTTTTTCTTAAATATGTAAACTCTATCTAAAAAGATTTTTTAATGAAAAAAACAAGATTCGGAACTAGAAAGTTAAATTCTCGTTCTTTTAATTAAAAAAAAAAATTGAAATACTTCTCGTCTGTTTCGTAAGAAACGGTTTGCACGTTCTATCGCAAGGATCAGAATGCCCACTAGCAAAAAAAAATTGGTACTAAATGTCCGTAAGTACAACATAAGTGCCCTAAGTTCGGTCAGTACAGGTGTGGTTAATGCTCTTGTAAAACCGCAAATTCAACTATTACGTTTGGTTTGGTTTCACTTTCAACCATTTAGGCGAACACTCCTATATCACTATTGATGCGTCCGGACACGCTTCTCACGTAATTGTTAGGAAATGCGGAAATGCGTGGTACATTATTTTTTCAAATGCTATTAGTTATTATATTACTGTTCTAGAAAACTGACTAGCCGTTAAAATATAATTTAAACTTATAATACGAGACGCTCATGATTACGGCATGTTTACTACAGAACTGGCGTAATATGCCTTGCTAAGGCGAACATCAATATTTGAAATGGTTTGCTGAGATGGAAAAGGAGAAGGGAAATTTCGTTTTAAGAACCAAGGAAACACTAACAAAAACCTTTTGTTTACAGAATACAGAATTTTTTCTTTTAAAGTCATTTTTCATATTTTCGAATATTTATTTCAATAGATTATCATGTTTAATGTAAACTGAAAAAGAGGGCTCCTTACAAAAAGCTATAAATCAACTAAATTTCGCGCAAATCTGAATAGATGCCAATTTTTTATGTCAATTGACAATTCTACAAAGAAATATTATAAAAAAATGGATTTGTAATAACTAGCCTGTCATCTTTCCTACTAAAAACGCTGGAAAGACTTGCAAATAGATGCGTCCGTGACAAGGTTTTGTTAAGCAGACCATCAAACAAGGAGCCCTAAGCGCAGCAGTAAACCTAAATGAAGAACAACTAAAGCAGAAGGACTTCGTGATTGAAACCTTTATGGACATCGAAGGAGCCTTCAATTACACCTCTAGAGAAGTAATCAGGGTGGCCATGATTGCACATGGTGTGCCAACTACAGTTGTAGAATGGACCTGCCACATGTTGAGCAACAGGAACCTAACGAAGACTAAGGGTGATACCACTTTATGTTGAACTGTTGACACGGGATGCCCACAGGGAGGCGTTTTATCACCCCTTCTGTGGTGATTAGTAGTTGTTGGAATGCTTCATCTACTCACGAGACAAGGCTACCACGCTATAGGCTACGCGGACGACATACTGGTCATCGTGCAGCGGCCAGCATCTGGATGCGCTTTTTGGGGTAATGCAACAAGCACTTAGGACAGTGGATACCTGGTGCAAGAAGACCGGATTATTGGTCAATCCGAGTGAGACGGACGTGGTTGTATTCACCAGACGATACAAGTGGGGAGCATGAGTACACTGAAACTGGGAGAACAACTAAGAATCACTGAACGAGCTAAATACATAGAAGTAACCATGGATAGGAAGCTTTTATGGAACGAACACCTGGAAAACAAGTGCAAAAAGCTCACAGCGACCGTTTGGCCTTGTAGGAGAACCATAGGGAAAAACTAGGGCCTTAAACCGGAGACACTGATGTGGATCTAATACAACGATGCTGCGACCCAGGCTCATCTATGCGGCAGTGGTCTGGTGGAGCTGGGTCGAATTGTCCACTGTGAAATCTCCACTGGAAAGAATTAGGGGACTGATTCTAAAAGGCGTCACTAGTGCCAGTCACTGGGGCACTAACAGGGCTAGAGCCCCTCCATCTTACCATCAAGGCCATGGCTGCGAAGGCAGCCTGAGGAATGAACATGATAAACGGCGGAAGGATCTCAACAGAACTGCAGATCCCAACCGACATCGCGAGTAGGCCGACCTTGAGCATGGTCAGGGACAAAATGCCTATTCGCTACCTCTTCGATAAGAAGTATCGAGTCAGCCTATCCTCGAGAGAGGAATGGGCTAACGGCGAGGAATATTTGCCTGGTGATGGGGACAACTGATTCATCGATGGCTCCAGGAACAAGGAGAAAACAAGAGCCGGTGTCCATCGCAGGTGGAGTGGAATGGGCTTCACAATCCCGACTGGGTCCTACGCCACAGTCCTACAAAGTGAGATCATGCCCATGCTCCTGTGTGCTTATAAAGCACAAGAGTATGGCAATAGAAGAAATAGTCGCATTCGCTCAGACAACAAGGCTGCTATAGTGGCCCTGAATGGAATAACGACCACGCCGCTACTAATATGGGAGTGCCTTGAGGCACTGAACAATCTAGCAACGAAAAACCGAGTAACTCTACTTTGGATCCCTGGACACAGTGGCATTCAAGGTAATGAGATCTCGGAAGGACTAGCATAACTAGCAGTAAGGGTTGCTTATAGTAAGGGCTGGTTAAAGAGTTGATCTTTCATTAACCTCCGTGAACCGGCCGTTCACTACGGGTTAACATGGTTTAACCGAGGGTTAACTTCTCGACCGAGGTAGTGGATCGGCCCTTAGAGAAAACTTCACTGGTCCTGAACCAGTCGTAGGCATTTCCAGTAGGTTGATCACTGAAGAAATTAACAGATCGCTGACCGAGGAACATCAGGAGGAGTGGAATAAGGCCACTGGCTGCAGACAGGCTAAAACACTTATGAGTTTTAATTTAAACTTTAAACGAGCTGCGGAAATACGCAAGCTCGGTGAAAATGAAGTCAAGGTACTAACAGAAATGTTTATAGCACATGGAAACCTCGGCTAACACAGGCATAAGATAGGGCTCGCAGATAGCCCCCTCTGTCTTCTGTGTCGAAAGGATGATGAGACAGCGATTCATATCTTTTGCTACTGCCCCGCAATTGCGGGGAAGCGTCTGACACTCACAGGCAGTAAGTGCATCAGTGAGTCAGATATATCGGCCAAGAGCGTGGCTGCGGTCCTCTCCTTATGGAGAGGGCTTAGGGGTCACGCATAGGCCTACAAGGAAACGCAACGAGACTACCCAAGCGTCAGGACCTCTTTTGGTCTCAATAAGGTCCAAAAAGACCCGGGTCATGAAATCCTAAAAAATGTTGATTTCAAAGCTTTCAAACTGGAATGATTACTATTAAAATACACGAAGATTACAACATTAGATTCTAAATTTCTTGGATTGCATTAGGATTAAAACACTTACATTTTGGATTATTTTAATTCAATTATGTGAATCAAAATTTGAATTGATTTGAACTATAACAACCGAAATTTGAATATTATCAAATATTTATGATGACATCTAGAAGAATCCAATCATTTGATTTTATTAATTAAGTTTCCTCTCTTTATTATCAGGCCTCGGACTCAATTGAAACATCTAAAATCGTGTCAATAGTAGCATAAAATTTAAAAAATAGTGAGGAAATAGTGTGATGCAATTTTTTAAATAGTACACCGAGGGATTAACTATTTTTGTAATCTGATATACAATATGCGTCCCCCATAAAATCGCATGAAATCCTTTCGAATCTTTTTAAATACCCTGAAAGCTTCGAAATCCAGGGAAATTCTTAATGAACCAATGAAACTTGTTGAGATCCTCTGAGATTCTTAGGGAATCCGTCAAACTTTTTAAATCCCTTGGAATCTTTGAAATTCCTTAAAATCCACAGAAATCCCTTAAAATTTTATCATTTTTTTTTTATCCTATGAATCTTTTTGATGTGATGAAATCTTTTGAATTCTCTTGAAATATCTGAAATCCATAGAAATCCGTAGACATCCCTTGAAATTTCCTTTCACTTCACTTATTCTGTAAAGTTCTCAAGAAACCCGTTAAAATCTTTTAAATAATACTGATATCCTGAATACCTTTTTCAAATGCTTTGCTTTCTGAAATCCTAAGAAATTTTTTGAAAACCCTTCAATATTTTTTATTCTCTTTCAATTCCTTGAAATTTTTGTAAATATCCTAAATACACTGTATTCCTATGAAGTCACCTGAAATTGATAAAATCCTTCAAATCTTGTAAAATCCCTAGTAATCCCACAAAAATCGAATAAAATCCCTTTAAAATGCCCTAAAATCTTTGATATTTTTTAATTCCTTCAAATCTTGTAAAATACCCTAAAAGCTTTGAAATCCCTTGAAATCTTTTAAATCTGTCGGAATTCACTAAAATCTATCAAAAAAAACCTTTTTGAAATCCTCTGAAATCTTTGAAAAACACTCCAACTTTTTGAGATCCCTTTAAATTCTTTTGAATTCCTATGGGTCCCTCAAATATTGTAAAATTCCTTGAAACCTCCGAAGTGTTCTAAATCTTCTGAAACCTTACGAAATCATTTGAAATTCGGTAGAAATTTTAAAATCTTTTGAAAGTTTCTATAATCCTACGAAATTCTTTGAAAACCCATAAAAAATTCATATCTTGTTCAATTCTTGGAAATTTTTTAAATACCCTAAACACTTCAAAATCCTTTGAAATCTTTAGTACATTTTTTAATTCCTTGAAATCTTATAAAATACCCTCAAAGCTTTGAAATCCTATAGAAACTCCTAAATCTCTTGAAATTCTCTATTATCCTACGAAATTCATTCAAATCACATTAAATTTCTCGGATTTTTTAAAGTACATTTTATTCCTTGAAATCCTTTGGAAACTTTAAAATCTCTTTGATCTTGTAAAATCCCTGAAAGTGTTTGAAAACTCCTTTAGAAATGTTTAAATCTTTAAAATCCTCTGAGACTCCATAAAATCCTATGAAATTCGTAGAAATCTTTTGAAATCACTAAAGTTCTCTAAATATTCTCTAAAATTACTTCAAATACCTTCAAATCTTCGAAATCCTTTGATATCTTTATGCCCTTCTGCAATTTCTTACAATTTTTCAAATTTGAAATTTCCTGGAATCTTGTGAAATATTCTAAAAATCTTCAAATTCCTTGAAATCCACTGAAATTCTATAAATCCCATGAATTTTCTTGAACTTTGTAATATCTCTTAAAATTTCTTCAAAAATTTTGAAAACTTTGAAATCCCCTGAAATCTTTTAAAAATTTTGAAATCTTTCAAAATTTCCATTTTTGAAATGGCAGATATATTATTTTATCCAATCAGCACAGAAGTTTGAAAATATCTTTAAAGGCAAATAGTTGCATTAGCCAGCAATTCGATTAAATAGTAGTACTAGTGTCATTTTTTTCAAAATGGTGGTAAAATAATTGCACCGTTAAAAAATAGTGCTTGAGATCTGTATTATAATTTAAATGCTGAAAAGGAAAATCTAAAATAGAACATTCTTTTACCACAAGGAGGTGATTAATCTGATGAAACTGAGAACAGATTTGTCGCGAATAATTAAATTGACAAACAGGGTTGCACAATTCACTTGTGGTTTCTTACCACAAGTGAGTCAATCACAGAACCTAGTATGGTTTTAATGGTCACGAAATGCAAGCAATAAATTACAAATGTCAGTTTGTTTTAATACCCCTATTACATTCACTGAAAAAATAACAAGAATTCCATTTGTGAACTTCAATACATTAAATTTTGAACGATTTACACCATTTATCATCTAAAATTTGTGAAGATAACGAATTGAAAAAAGTATTTTTAACATTTTACCTCAACAAATTCGAAATAATTCATAATTATTATTGAAAGCATTTTCAGTTAAAGCTTTCATAAAATAAAAAAAAATTTGAAATATTGAAACTTTCCTCGCATTTTCCGGCGTTTAGTAAAGATCTTGATTTTTTTTCAGTCTCATTCGTGTTCCTTGTGACAGAGCGTACGAACTGTCTCTTACGAAAGTTGTCGTTTGGCGTGTCAAGACCACTTATGCCACAGTAGTTAACATTTATTTCACTGAAAAAAATATTATTTTCTATGCGCCACTAAAAAAAATTAATTGACCCGAAGGACCAGACTTTTCATAATATTGTAGAAAATATCATTTAGTGGTAATTGTATCGTTAGGCGAAAATAATCGTTGTTGCGAAAGAGACAACAATATCTGGTTTGTAAAAAATATAAAAACAGAACAATTGCGACAAATTTGGATGTAGTGGCGTTTCAACTGGCACTTAATATTCGTTCATAATAAAATTTAAAGTCTTCAATACTAAATTTACTTCAGGTTCTCAATATAAATATTTTATGAGCTCTCAAGACTTTTAATTTTTTTATTATTATTATTATCATTATTATTATTTTCATCATTATTATTAGCATTACTAGTAGCATTATACCATTAAGCCAAACCCCTTTCAGGGTAAGCGTAACTCGTTTGGTTCCAGCCTCGTTATACTACCGGGGATCATAGAATATATATAGCAAGGGCAAGTAAAGGATGTGCATGAGAAGGGATAGGTCTTGGATCAATCTAGAAGTCGCGTAATGCTCACTCAAACGATACACTCTTTCCACAGCACCGTTCCGACGCGGGTCACTGATCAATCTCTCTAGCAATCACCCCAGGTTAAAAGCTTCACAGAACCATGATACATCACGATTCACACATAAAAACTCAAACTGACTGATAAACCCAAAGTAAGATCCATACTCTTGATCCCAACTACATCTACTAAGCAAAGTTCTCCACAAGGGCCCATTATCCGAAATTTTTCATTTCAGGCGTCACTCTTAATCTTATAAACAATTGTCCTATGTATAGTACATCTCTATCCTTGCATACATCTTTCTCTTCCTTTACATCCATACACCTTTTCGAGCAAGCTTTTGTGTTTTTATGACTCTTTATGTATATCTATTCGCTTCAGAGTCTCATTCACACACTCCAACCATTCTTTCTTCGGTCTACCTCTGAGTACGCTACCATGCAACTTATCTAAATAAGTTTGTCTCGTTAAACATCCTACATGCATTCTCTTAATCTGACTGAACCATGTTCAAAATTTTAGAAATGAGAAAACTTTGCTTTTGAGAAACTTTTCAACAGAATCCAAATTCAAGCGAAGCAAAGCCACATGAAGTTGTGAGATAATATAAATTTTTTATTAAAAAAAATAAGTCCAAATCGTAATGGTATCCAAAAATGTTCCACGTTACAAAAAGCAATTAAGTTAAGCTGCTGCAATTGTTTCTAATTTGGATATTTGTTTTGTTTACAGAGAGCAGTACCTCTTCAATGTTTTTGAGGTCATCGTCTCGACATTGGAGTCAAAACTCCAGAGGATCGAGAACCTTGATAAAGCTGTGGAACATTTGATGAGGAGAGTGGAAGCTCTTGATTCACGAGTCAATGACAATATCGACAAAACAGATGCAGTGATCACAAAATTAAGGACACTGGACCTCAAACTCTTTCATGCACAACCTCCTCTTCTTCCGGAAGTGATGGCAGCTTCGACGAGAACAGCTGAAAGCAGAAGCGGAAGTGATGATGACGGTGAGATTTTTCAGAATAGTATATATACATATAATTTTTGAAAATTATACACCTATATTCACATGTTATACGTAATTCTATTCATAAAAATTGTTCTGAAAGCTTTGTAAATGTTTTCAATTTAGTTTAAATCATAATTCTATCAAAACTGATACAGTTGTTAACTTTCTAGATTGAGATATATCCAAATCCATTATATAAAACAATTCAATTTACATTAACATCTCGCTATCAACGGTGAATTGAATGTTGACACTGAAGGTATATTTATATTTTAATTTGAATAGTTTTTATAATTTTTCGAGTTAATTTTGAGAACTCTTAAGAGATTAGGAAAAAAATAACCAACATGAAAAGTTTAGTTTAAAATCTTCATCACAGAGATAACTTCTTCCTGCTTTCATCATCTACAAGAATGAGTAAGAAAGTAAAAAAACCTATGAGATTATGGAAACAAACGTAAATTCATGGGAAAATAGATAAGGCATATGGGAACTGTCAATAATTGAAGTCTAACACATGAAACCCATTTGTTCTTCTAGAGACCATGAATAGTTCAGATCAATCTAGAATGTTTAAGAGGATGAGAATAATGTCAATATTTTCTCCATTATTAGATAATAAATCTAGTCCTATTTAATTGAAAAGAAAATAAATATAAAAAAGAGATCCTCGAACGTCTTTGAAATTCTGTGAAATACCATGAACTTCGCTGAGTCCAGTAATATCCCTCAAAATCACTTTATTTCCATAAAATAAATATAAAATCTTGCCGTTGACATATAAAATGAAATCTCATAAGAACACCTGTAAGAACCTGTAAAATCCCTCGAATTTTGAGTTTTTTTTCTAAAAATTCCATGGAACCTCATAAAATTTTACATGATTGGTTAAAATTGATTGACTTCAAGTTTGTAGGAAACCCTTTCAAATCAGATAGAAGCAACAGAGATTCCTGAAATTTCTTGAGATATAATTCGGCAATATTTCATACAAAAAGTTTGACACTTGAGTTTTCTTTAAACCTTGTGGAAAAAAAACATGAAAATTTATTTAAGCGACTGAGATTTCTTGAAAACACGTGGAAACCCATGAAAGCCTTTTAAACTCTAGAATCTTTATCAAATTCGGTAAACCCAAATCAAAGAAGAATTTTTTAATTCTCTTTATATTTAAATTCCTTGAAATCCCATAAACGGCTTCGAAGTTCGGGAAATTATGTAATTTTTACCTCCATTAATATATTTTAAAAATTTCGTACAATCTCTTGTCATTATTTTAATTTTCATAAAAATTAATGAATTTCTGTATAATAAATTAGAGCGCATCAAAACGCCATAGAATGTAATTCTGTGATATATACCTTAAAAAATGGCCCCAAAATCTTCTAAAAAAATCACACATTTCCATGAGAAATTCGTTGAAATCCATGAAAATCCCATGAAACATGAAATTTGTTACATCAAAATCGGACAAGATTCCATAAAAAATGTTAAAACATCTGCTTTCTTGAAATCTAATTAAATTTTATTCGATCGACTAAAATTTTTTTGAAATTTTTGAAATCCTTTAAGATCGCATGCAATCCATGAAATTTCTTCCCGAAAATGAAGTGAATGTAATTGGTTGAAATGTGAAAATGAAGTGAAGTGAAGTGGAAATGAAAATTAGTAAAAAATGGTAGGAATGTGAGAATAATATATGAATTTAATATTATGATTTGGAAATAGAAATCCAATAAAATGAAAATAAAATAAATATATTGGTTAAAGTTTGTTGATAAAATGAAATGGAATTGAAATAATGTGAACGAAAACGGTTTGAATGTGAAAAAGAAATGGAATGAAAATTAAGTGAATGAAATTGATTTAAATGTGAAAGTGAATTGGAAGTGAAATTAATGAAATTGGTTTGAATGTGAAATTGAAATGAAGTGGAAATGAAAATAAGCATACGAAAAGCTTAAAAGTGGTTGAAATGTGAAAATGAAATGAGCGATATCCATTGAATTCCATCAAATTCCTCTCAATTTCGACAATCTTTTTAAAGATCAATAAATCGATTAGAGATTGTGTAAAATATAATTCAAAAATAAAATCAAAAACAACTAGATCTACGTAAAATACTATAAATCCCTATCGAGTTGATAAAAATATGGTAAAATCCGTCAAAATCCTGCATGAAAATCCTACCAATTTCAATAGACTCTAGTGCTATGATATAGATATAAATTGAATCAGTCAAATTCGTACATGAAATTTCATTGAATCATTTAAAATCCTTTAAAACACCATAATATATCAAATAACTTGAAATCTAGTAAAATCCGATACCTCCAGCTACAGTTCCTTAAAATTAAAGAAACTCGTGTGTCATGGTATATTTTTTTTTATTTAGTAGAACTCCACACAGAAAATCAAATCTGGCAATGAAATATTGAAGCTGAGACAATTCTCCTAATTTTCTTCTTTTTTCTTGTTTGTTTCAATTAGTTCCAATAATAAGACTGATACACCATGACGAACCATCACCGGATTACCTCGGCGAGAAGTTGCTTTCTCTTGACCAAAAAGTGTCTGACATTGACAATAAATTGGTGAGCTTAAAAAATCAATTAGATAATAATTTCCTGCCAAGCGATGACATCAACGTTGAGGCAAGTGAAAAAAAGCCAATCAGTATGAACGTTATCGAAATCACGAAGGCAATGAGCAACGAGGTCATGAATCATGTAACCATCGAAATCGAGAATCTCAGACAGGCAACTGGAAACATGGACCGGAAGCTGCAGTTCCATATGAATCTTGTCTCGGAAAACCTTGGAGCTGTTTACACCATGATGAAAGATGTTCACGAGGCTATTGTCGATAAGAACTCTGCTTCAGCTAATGCAACTACCACTCAGGCGCCACCCAAGCAGAGCAAAATCGACAAACTTGTTGAACAAATGCACCCGATGCTGACTGTTTCAGAAAAGATGGATGAAGTCTGGAATGTTGTGGTTCGTATTTCTTTTTTTATTTAAATACTATTATTTATAGTTAACTATTCACCAATTCCATTTCAAATCATGCAGTGATCCAGGTTAGGGGGTCACAATGATTTGGTAATTGGATATATCATTGGAGAGTGAAAATAGAGGGACACATATTCTACAGTTTGACCAACTAAATTTTGTTTGGTTTTTACAATCATTTGGAGATAACCTGAGAATTTTCGAAAAATGACAGCATTTTTTTCATAATGCAGTTTCTGACGAACGAGCATAGATAGAAACTTCTTTTCGAAGCTATCCAATCGTTTCCATTTCTTTCCGAACCTTTCAGAGATCTGCATCCGATTCTTTCCGAAAAATTCTAATAAAAAATCAATACAACATTTTAGCCAAAAATGCTGTTAATTTCATTTACAATTGCTTTTCAAGCTATTTGCACTAACTTCAATTTTTCTGTCAAAATGAGTCAAAATTTCTGACAGAAACGGAAAGCTTCGGATGCAGATCTCGAAAAGAATCTGGAAGAAAATCGTACACGCAAGCCTATCCGAAATTTCCTTTCCAGAATTTTTACCAGGGATGGCAAAGAAACGGGCTGGGCAGTCTCCACAAAGTGATAGTAAGGATATCAAACTGCCATGGCAGAAATTTTCGAATCTGATGCAGTTTGCAGGCTTGAAAGTAAACAGCTCTGAAAGTGGAATTACTTCTCGAATTAGTACGCATGAGTGTATAGATTATAGTTGTCTCTTTCTTACTGACTGAAAAGTGCGAGTGAGACATGTTGTGAAAAGTTGAGTTAATTTAGAGAGGTTATGGTTGCTTTCTGTTGACACTTAATGTTTAATAATACACTTTTATACTTACAAGACTTCTAATGCTTTCTTTTATATATACTATTACTTCGTATCAGTCTCCTACTAAGTGTTGTCTTGTTAATTGTCATGACAGTTAAAATAACAACAATAATGTTTGTTTTTATACGTTCCCAGTTGCTAAGAACATACAAGCAGGAAAGTCGTCGAATTAATATGGGCGAATCTTTTCCTCGGATCTCTTCTACTCTCACACACATAAAACAGATAGATCTTTCTTTTTATTTTCAGTATGACCTCGAGATGGGATTGAATGCGAAATCGCGTGAAATCCTGTACGTATTATGATATTTCATTTTTTAGTTTGTTATGTTTACCCGGTTTACACTTTTGCCGAAAAGCCGACTTTACCGCAATACTT
Source organism: Melikaiella ostensackeni (assembly GCA_032362435.1). Classification (NCBI taxonomy): domain Eukaryota; kingdom Metazoa; phylum Arthropoda; class Insecta; order Hymenoptera; family Cynipidae; genus Melikaiella; species Melikaiella ostensackeni. The sequence goes on from JAUMHM010000085.1 coordinate 47,465,580, forward strand.
TAACGGTATGACTTTTGAGGTTATATTGGTTTATGTATAACCTGTATAACTGACGTTGATCACTCCCTGTCGTCTGCTAATGGCAGACGATTGCGCCGGCGCAAGTTTTAGTTTGAATTTTTTATTTAAAGATACTATCAGGTGGAGTCCATGTCAAGTCCTTTAGTAGTGAAGAAAACCACTATAAATATTTTTGGAAAATTCCAAAAAATGGCGAAGATATGGGACTTTGAGATTTTTTGTACCTTTTTTTGAAAACATTATATCTTTATTTCCAATTTACCGATTTAGCTTTTTAAGATCTCAAATTTTTTGTAAAGAGACGTACTTTCATATAAAAAAAAATATGACTCTTTTTCGCAGACTCAAAAAACAAAAATCGCTTTTTTGAAAATACTCCATTTTTTATTTAATTTTTTTGCCAATTCAAGGTCTACACGTGCTTCACAAGTTCTGTAAATTTTATCGTGGGCGAGCCAGTAGTTTAGGAGAAAAAAATTAAAACACAACGTCCTGCATTACGAAGCTTCGCGGGATAGCATAGAGGCCGCCTGCCGCGGCGCTGCGGTGCCGGTTCTGTTCACGTCTCACATTGTTGTCACATTCTCGCGATTCGCACTTGTTTTCCGCTTGTGTTCACACTCGCAGAAAACACACGTGAACCTGAATGGTCATGAAGCGGCGTGCATCACATTAGCGTTTTGTCTGCAGACTTGTCCACTTCGTGAAGTACAAGCGGTGAAACGAGTTCGTTTCACTTGATATTAACGATATTAGCTGAAACTAATCATCATGCAATTCTGCTCATGACAATTTAATTAATTTTACGAGTATTCTTAATTAGTATTCGATTGGTGTTTGTTTATAGATATAGTATACCGTCGACTGTATCCATACCAGTGTTCTAAAATTTTGTTCCTTAATTAGCGATAAACATTTATTTCCTTGTTCCTGTATTCGCAGCCTCTATGCATACTGAACATCGAGATCAAGCCAGCTTTTGTCCTTTTGCTCTACGCGAGGTTTCTGTCCTCGCTCAAGCAAAAGGAAGAAAATTAAAATTTTGACCATTTTACCGAAGACATAGCGAAGTAGAAAGATAAAATCTGTATTTGGTTCTTCCGATCGTGTGGCTCGTAAAGCCAAGCAATTAATAGAATTGGAGGGGTTTTTGTCTTCTCCTGATCAAAAAGCAGGACAAACTTTACCGAATGAAACAGTAATGTGCGTTGAAGATTTTTATAGATATGATAACAGCAGTCGTTTGAAGCCAGGTAAAAATGATTGTGTATCAATTAAAGTTGATGGAGAAAAAACCAAAGTTCAATAGCGTTTAGTCTTATGCAAATTAAAAGATCTTTATGTGGCTTTTAAAAATAGCCATCCAAATGAAAAAGTTGGAATCTCAAAGTTTGCAGAATTAAGACCAAAATAGTGTATCTTAGCTGGAACAAGTGGCACACACAATGTTTGCGTTTGCGTTCCCCACCAAAATGTGAATCTCATGTTTTCTGGTGGTCAAATTGCAGGATTAGTCAAATCTAGTACTTTACCATTTGCATCTCCCCAGCATTGGGTAGCTTAATCGATTCGCAATCATGCTCAAATCAAGTGCTATTTCAATGAATGTAAAAGCTACCCGGGTAAAAACAATCTGAAGGTTCTATTAAAGGAAGCATACACAACAAATTTCATTGAACAAATCACGTTCAAACAATGGTTCACCGTAGTTCGATCTGATCTAGAAACTGTAATTGAACCAGTAAATTATTTCGAGGATTTCTTAAGTGACCATATGAAGAAACTTCTTCGACACGATTTTATCGCCAAACAACAAAGTTTGCATCTCAAAGACACGAAAGCTAATTCAAAAGTAGGTGAGCTTCTTTATTCTTCTAGATTTCGCAGCAAATCACTGTATTGATTATCAAGATTCTTCACAAGGACATCACTCGTCAAAAACACGAGTAACTATTCATCCTTTTATGGTTTACTATCCTACACGTGAAGAGGAATTAAAACGCATTAGCTACGCTGTTATATCAGACATAAAAGTACATAACACGATTGCTGTACATCTCTTTCAGAAAAAACTAATAGCCTTTTCATGCGAAACAGGAATTGTTGTGAGTGGAATAACATACTTTACAGATGGGTCAGCAGCACAATACAAAAATCGCAAGAATTTTGTTAAATTAACATACCACGAGGAAGATTTTGGTTGTACAGGCAAATGGAACTTCCATGCAACTTCCCATGATGAAGGATATTGCGATGGAATAGGGGGTATTGTTATAAGGGCAGCTGCGACAGCAAACCTGCAAAATCCGTACGATAATCAAATCACTAATCCTCGAGAAATGTTTCAGCGGGCTAAATTAAACTTCAAGAATATTCATGTAGAGTTCTGCAGTAGTGAAGAATATGAAACGAAAGAAAATTTATTTAGTGAACGACTCAAGAACTCCATGACGATTGATGCAACGCAGCAAATTCACGCTGTCATTTCAATTTCCAAGTCAGAAGTAAAAACCTTCTGACAGTATACTAATAAGTAAGCCGCAGTGCGGCCCGCCGTATTTTCAAGAAAGCGATTTTTGTTTTTTGAGTTTGCAAATTGAGTCATGAAAATTTTTCTCTTTGAGTTTTTTTATATGAAAGTACGTCTTATTACAAAAAATTTGAGACCTCAAAAAGCTAAATCGGTTAATTAGAATCAAAGGTATGATATTTCCAAAAAAAGGTACACAAAATTTCAAAGTCTCATATCTTCGCCATTTTTTGGAATTTTTCAAAAATATTCATTGTGGTTCTTCTTTACTACTAAAGGACTGATTATACCAAGTAACACGCAAATTCCATTCAAGCACGAAAATTTTTGTGATCACTTGACATGGACTCCACCATTAATCACCTATTTAATCGTGATAAAACTTTCTGATTCAATTATCAGTGTTTACAAATATTGAACTTATTACCTTCTATTTAAATGTGATAACATTTTTGGCTTTGCAACTTGAAAAGAGCGTACACTTCCTATACGTCCAATGTAATCCTTCATGCGAGAAATGACAATTTTCGCCACTCGGCGCTGTCCGCACTTCCGGTCAAACAGTGAATTCGGGATGAGAGTTCTTAAATGCCCAAGAATTTACGTTGAGCAAATGCTTTCGAGCATATGTTCAGCAGTTAGGCTCGAATAGAGCATTTATAGAAGACTTAAGAGAATTTAAAGCATTTATTGTTTAAGCAAATATATATCATGATTCATACAAATATTCTTCACAAACACACTCTAGAGTAAACTAAACATATACTTGTTCTAAATTATTTACTGTTTGATGCAAAAAATATGTTACCGGTTACTTTGACTTCTTTGATCATTTGAATTTAGCGCCCTTTCTAATTTGAGGCGATACATTTCCCCGGGAAATTTAAATTATGTAATTATTATTCGAGTATTTTTGAATGAAATCAGCTATTTAAGCAATTAAAATTTGGAACAAAACGTAAAATGTGAACAGGAAGACATTTTTGCTATGAAAATAAATAAAAACAAAAAATACGATTTTTTGAAACCTAATTCAAAAAGCTCATGAATTCTCATTAAATTCTCAAAGCACCTGAAGGTCGAGCATATTCTCGAGCATATTCTCATGCTCAAGAGAATTTCTCCGAGCACTTAAACTCTTTAGAACACTATTCGGAATTTCCTTTATTATTCGACTTGGGTATTCTAGCTCTTTCACCAGAAAAATAAAAACATTTTGAAAAATGAAAAAACGGAAGCTGTTTTTATAAAATTCTTAAAAATGGATTTTCTCAAAAACCCCACCTCTCAAAATTTTGATTTTTTTATAGGTAGATGGTAATATGTACATGTTTCATGAGTTACGATCTTCACTGTTCTACATTACAACAAATCAAAATTTATTATTATTTTCGAAAATTAATAGCCAAAATGTTGTTTGGTTAAAAGCTAAACGGTGCTAAGTCCAGTTTTTGACGAAATTAATTTTTTTTCATAAATCCCACGTTCTTGATTTTTTAGACTCAAATCAATGCAAAAATTAAGATTTTGCAATTCTTTCTCCTAAAGTTTAGTATTTACATTCATTCAGATATTTTAAAATTTCAAAAAATTCAAACTGAATGAATGAAGTATATTTAACATTCTATTTTTTTAACAATTCAGCGGCCATTACAGGATTTTAACAAGTATTTAAAAGTTGGAAATATCATTATCAAAATCAACAAAATTAAGAAATATTGCATACTAGTTCTACAAATGTTCTTTTTTCTGATATTCAGTATTATTTTTTATCAAATCAATCAAAATATATATCTTATATGATTTTCTAAGAACCGTAAAATGGGGTAAGGTCGCTCAATTAGGGTTAAGTCACCAATAAACTCGCACCAAATGAATTCCAAAATGAAATTTGATAGCTGTACTAATTAAAACAATCAAACATTTTTTTCATAGGAAATTTTATATTGAATGTTGAAGTATGAAATTAGGGGTGAGTGACTTCACCTTACATGAACGATTTTACCTCGTTTTACGGTAATATTTTTATTTATAATACCAGAAAAAGCTAAACGATGCTACAAGTCAATCCCCATTTCGATTAGATTATTAAATGCACGTGTAGCGCCGTCCATTTTTTTTACCTAATAGTTATTAAAATGATCCATCCATCTACACAAAAAAAAATAATAATTTACTCAATCGGTTTTAAATTGTTCCTCTGGAAAGATTTTTTGTCTCTCCTGTAAAATCAGTATCAGTTGTAAGAATTATAATTTTATGAATATAAATTGTAATAAATAAATGAAATAAATAAAACAATAATTAATATATTATATAAAATATATTATCATACAAATTATAATTATATATAACTACTATATTTATTATTACCTCACTCTAACCGAAAAGTCGACAAAAAGTTGGAAATTTCAGATAAAACCGCAATTTTCTAGTATTCATCTAAGGAAACTGAAAACATGGTTTTTATTGTGCTTGGTACTATTTAGTATCTTCTAACATTCCCTGCTTTAATTGAAATATAAATCATACAACGTCTCTCTCGCAGAGTCTTGACTTAATTCATTATTTGATACGGATTTATAACCACCTCCTCGAATCAAAATTTGTCTAATAAAAAAAGAAAATCCCGAATACGTATGCTCTTTCGCAAAATACTGCATTTTGAAAAAAAATACTTTTTTGAGAACTCGTAGGTAATCCTCAAATAATTGCAAAAATGCAAAAGAACATTTTTTTGGTCAAACAGTGAAATACGTGTCTGTTTATTTGCACTCTAGAATGATATGTCTAAACAACAAACCATTCTGGCATCACGACCTATACTTTTCTTGAAATTTTGCATGATTTGAAATGAAATTATGGTCTATTATAAAAGAAATAATCATTTTTGTTAAATATTGCCCTCTTCGATTTGAATTCTGAAACTGTTGCTGCTGATGTCTATTATTCTTCTCTTGTAATCTGAAAGTTCTTTAACGTCCAAAAAGCCAATATTAGGAAAGAAAAAGACAACAATAACATTGCTCCAACTCTATCAGACTATTTATTACAAAAATCCTAAAGTTTTTTCTAACTCATTTTGTGATTTATTTTTTCCATCGTGAAAGTGGGAATTATGGATATAAATAAAATAAAATGCATTTTGCATTTAGAAGGGTTTTTGTAACTAGGACTGCTATTAGCAATTACTACTCTTAGGGCTACTAGAACTACAAGATGACCACTTTTTCATTCCTTAATTTCGACAAAATTTTAATATTATAAAATCCAACCGCAATTTTTTGAGGAATATAAAACATTTGTAAGAAATCAAATCCCGATAAGATCGCAAAAAAATTCCACTTAAGTACCGGGGATGAGACAATAGACATTTTCTGCACATATTGATAAATAAAGTTGCCAACTAAGATCTCAAACGCCTTCATTAGATTATTGTTACTTCTAGATTCAATTATTGAATAAAGACTAATCAAATCAAGATTAAAAATGCTTATTCTTAAAAAAAACTGATATCTTATGAGTGGTAATTTAACTATTTATTTGCATGAACATAATGGGTCATAAATCTGTTGAAGAAAAGTGATAAGTATCTAACATCTTAATAGAAAAAGGAACGAATCCTCTATATCCTGGAATTATGATATCACCCTTCCGAGCATGAAGTAAGCGCAGGTTGTTATCCTTATCACTTCTCGGCTGGAAGTGCATTAACTCTTAATAATTCATATTTTTTTATTTTTTTATACATCATTCGTTGCGCTACAATGCAGATTCATTTCAGGGCCGAGTGACGGTTCATGACTGCATAACTATATATTGCATAATCGACACCTCTTGTGCTGCATTTCAATCGTCTTTAATGATTCAACGCCTTATCGATTAAACTGCTCCTTCAGCTGCTTCACATTCTAATCATTTCAGACTGTGAAATTGAGTAGGCTTGCTCTATCAGATTTATGTAATTATGGAATTGGAGTCAGCTCATATTAGGTCATTGCACAGTTCTTGCATTGGAGACTGTTTAAAAATTGAAAATGTATAACTGTTATTCATATGAATAGAAATTATAGAGAATCTCATTCATATTCAATTCAGAAAATACTGGAAATATGATAAAAATACAAGAGTTCATTAATTTTCTTATTGGTTCCCTCAAAAAGAAATTTTACATTTGGGCAGTCGGTTTATATGTTTTTTATGTACAAAATACTAAATTTGTTTTTGATTTAAAATGAAGAATGAAATTTATTTACTTAAGGCTCTATCGGCCTTGAGGAATACATTCCCATCATAATATTCATGCTTAGCGCTCGATTCTCTGCATACATTTCTGTACCTTCCTAATAAATTATATAATTAAAATAATTAATTTTTTTAGGCATCAAGCGTGGCGAATCTTTTTTTTCCACCTTCCGGTCGTGTTGCTTATCCTCTTTCGAGTCTAGTATTTTCCACACTATTCGCCTTGTCAAGAAATGATTAATAGAAAATTTATAGATTTTCTTAAGACCAACAATTCTATTCATCAACATTTTTTTCGCATCTCGCATAGTTTAGCCAGAAAATTTTCAGAAAGCTTCTTCTGATGGATAAAACCAGAGCTGTTGATCAAAAATGGCTGGTTAACAAACTCGACCTTTCTTTTTATCCCTCAAATAAATATACCGGAACGCAATCCAATCCGATAATAATTCTTTCGAAAGTTTTTGGGAGAAAAAATTGGTTTTTGATTTTTTAACAGTATTTTTCACAATTAAAATGAAAACTACTTGCCCCATCAAAAAGTGACCAATGAAAAGTTTGTGAATCTTCGTAAGGCCAATAATTTTTCTCTGGAATATTTTTTCATATCTCACGTTTTTTGGCAATAAAATTTAATTTCTGATTTTTTAACAGTATTTTTCACGATTAAAACGAAAACTACTTATCCTATAATACAACTGTTAATGGAAAATTTGTAGATATTTTTGAGGCCAACAATTCTATTCATTAGTATTTTTTTCGTATCTCTCAAAGTTTAGCCGAAAAATTATTAAACAATTTTTTTTCATTGATAACAAAAATAAATTGATAGTTTAGAGAAATAAGGAGAAGCATTTCGCGCACTTGTAATATAATAATTTATCATTCTTGTCATTACTGTTTTTGTTTTTATGCTTGCACGCTTATGTTTATCTAAAGACAATAATAGGCCCACTAAATTTTTTTTTATTTCCCTGAACTATCAATTCATTTTTGTTATCAATCAAAGAAATTGTTTAATAAACTAATTCATTGAACTAATTCCTCTTATCAGAAAGCACTTTTATACATAATTTTTCTACTAATCGTACTTGGCTTTATTATTTGATTTCACAACTTTGATTACCTTTAACATAAATGTAAAAAAATTAATAATCATGTACTTGGCGAAACTTTTCACACATAGTGTTTCTGATGAGATTTCATTAATTCTTTTCGCAATAATAACAATTCGACTTTTTCTAAAGCATTATTTTAATTTTGAGGTCAACGGATTACTCCGATTTTCAATCAATATCATTCAGACTTATATAATAATTATTGTGAACAATTTTCTCCAAGAATCTGGTAAGCAATCAGTATAACTTAGTCGATGATAACTTTGTATATTTTTGTTACTTAAAATTAAATAATGATTCATGAATTCAAAATGATGGTCAAGATTTTTTTTTGGTTGCATTCGGATAGATAAGTTATAATTTATATGTTTTTAAAGCAAAGCGAAGGCAACGAATTTGAACATTTCAATTTCAATATGCTTATTAATTCCCAAGAGTTTTACAGCGCTTTTGGGTAAAAGTTTTGGGTTAACTATCATCAATTAATAATATTTTCTGAACCACGATGGCATACCATACAGAACGGTATATTATTTAATCAAAATCTGCAATCGTGCATCTGCATATTAAAAAAAATTTTTGATAAATTGAAATCTAACTCCATGGTATATTGATTTATCACTTTCTCCTGAAAAAGCGGCATATGTACGTACATATTACTTACTACATTTATGCACAGTTTCTTCGAAATCGATCGATTGGTTTCGGCTGTCGGTGCGCCTGCATGTTAATAATAATAAATTTTTTAATAAATTAAAATCTAACTTCATTGTATGTCGATTTATCACTTTTTCCTGAAAAAGCGGTATATATACATACATTTTATTTACTACGTCTATGCAGAGTTTCATCGAAATCGATCGACTGTTTATGGCTATCGGTGCGCCTGCATGTTAGTAATATTACATTATTTGATAAATTGAACTCTAACTTCATTGTATGTCGATTTATCACTTTCTTCTGAAAAAGCGGCGTATGCACATACCTGTTATTTACTATGTTTATGCGGAGTTTTTTCGAAATCGAACAATTGGTTTTGGCTGTCGGTGCGCCTGCATGTTAATAGTAGTACATTTTTTGATAAAGTAAAATCTAACTTCATTGTATGTCGATTTATCACTTTTTCCTGAAAAACGGCATATATACATACGTGTTATTTACTACATCTAGGCAAAGTTTCATCGAAATCGATCGATTGGTTTTGTCTGTCGGTGCGCCTGCATGTTAAAAATAGTAAATTTCTTGATAAATTAAAATCTTTAATTTAATTATTTATTTTATCATTATTATTTATTTTTTATTCATCATAATTATTCATTTATTATCATTTATTATTTAATTAATTTAAATAAATTAAAATTAAAATGAAAACAAAAGTATGGTGACTTATCACTTTCTCTTGAAAAAGCGACATATGTACATACATGTTACTTACTACATTTACGCACAGTTTCATCGAAATCGATCGATTAGTTTTGGCTGTCGGTGCATCTGCGTGTTAAAAAAAAAATTTTGATAAATTTAAATCTGACTTCATTGTATGTTGATTTATCGCTTTCTGCTGAAGGAGCGGCATATGTGCATACATGTTATTTACCACATCTATGCAAAGTTTCATCGAAATCGATTGATTGGTTTTGGCTGTCGGTGCGCCTGTATGTTGAAAATAGTAAATTTTTTGATAAATTAATATCTAACTTTATGGCATGTTGATTTACCTCTTTTTCCTGAAAAAGCTGCATATGTACATACATGTTATTTACTATATTTATGCAAAGTTTTATCGAAATCGATTGATTGGCTTTGACTGTCGGTGCGCCTGCATGTTAAAAATGGTAAATTTTTCGATAAATTTAAATCTTGCTTCATGGTATATTGATTTATCACTTTCTCCTGAAAAAGCGGCATATATACATACATGTTATTTGCCACATTTATGCTATACCTCAGTATGCATTTCAAAAATCACGTTTTTAACTCTCCTTTCCTCAACGGATGCAATTGCAAATTTATTTCTTCCTGATCAATATGTAAAATCGTTAAATGAGATGTGATTTTCAAACCTTCATAATCATAGGAATTGAATTACGGTCTGCAGACGTCTTTTTGTGAAGAGTTTTTTTTTTTTTTTTTTTTTTTTTAAAATTCGATTATAGCGCATTGCTTCAATTTCAAGTTAATATCTTGTAAGCTCACAGAATCTTTTTACGTTGGCGGGTTCCATATATCCACCAAGTTTGTTTGAGATATCTCATAATTCGACTGAGATATTTCACTTTCAGCGTTAAAATTCATTTATGCTAGAACAATAATTTCCGGTAGCGATCTTATTCTTTTTCGTCTGTCGTCCTTTATGACAGATTTTTTTTCTCATATGGTTATTTAGAATTTTTTTCTACTTTTTTATAGAACTTGACGGCGATTCGCTACCGCGAATCATGATTAATTCAGATAAGTTACAAAAAGAACTGGTATTGACAAATTAAAATATAAATTAAATCTTTTGTGCCCCAATTTTATCTGATTTGCATCATGTTTTCCATTAGTCATATTAATCCCGTTTTTTTGGCTGTTTATGTTTAAAGGTTGGCACGAAAAGTTCAGTAGACGATCTTGTACCAAAATCAGATGAGCTCTTAACACAAACTCAAAGGCAGGAGAGAGCAATTAGTGAAATTCATGCTGACCTGAGGTCCAAGACGAACAAAATAATCCAAAATCTCGAGGGCGTTGAGAAAAGAATGAAAAAACAAGAAGATGACGTGGCCAATTTGGCTCAGCGTCCCATTCCTGCCGAATTATTACTCGATCCCACGATCGACCGACTTGTTGAGTACGATCCAAGCAGGTCTGTATGTCCAATCCAGTATTTCATCTTTCACTTCATCCACAATTTTTTTTCTTGATCCTGGACAACTTATTCCACTTGAAAAGTTTCAATCAAGTTCTAATGATTGGAAATTTATTTATTAATCTAGTTCTACTAATTAGCTAGTATTTACGAATTAAATTGAGGTCAGTTGACAAATATTCAATATTCATTTTATAATTATTTGAAAGCCATAATCAATTTCTAAATGAATAGGTAGCTTTTAATTATGGTTTATTTTCGAAAATATCAAATAAAGAGCTTCTTAACATTTTGATCTTTCAAATTTTTATACTTTTTAATTTAAACTAGAAACCATGATTCGCTCTCTTTGCGCGCTATAAGTTTCTTTTTAGCAGCAAAATTCTCAATATAAATCAAAAATATTTCAGAGCTGCATTCAAAAACGAAAACAAATTTCTGGTCATTTTTCGATTAGCAAACGTTTTTCCAGGTGTTTAAAATCAAAACTTTCAAGCCTGAAAAATTTCTCAATTTAAATATTGAATACTGAACTACAAAATCGAAGCATTCAAAGTATCAGAAATCTTCTGAAAATGTACATTTTTTGTTTTTAATTTTAAATTCCTCAAAATTGTATAATTTATAAATCAAGTTCAAGAACGTTTTATTCATACCGTCCAACATTTAATAATTATAGGTCAAAACTTGATGAATTAGATAATTTCAAATTTATACTGTTTGAAAATAAATCACTGTTGCTTGAACCCTTTTTGGTTTGATAAATGTATTTCAAATTGAAAGCATTAATAGTTGAAAGCTCCGGAATTTAAATCCTTGCAAATTTAATAATTGTAAATTTAAATATTATACATTTGACAAATTTTAGATTGGGAAATTCAAAATTTTTTGGTTCGAATTTGAATCGTTGAAAATTGTGTAATTTGAAGTTAACGCCTTTGAATACTTGGACGATTATAGTCGGCCCTAAAGAATTAAAATTTGAGAATTAGATAGCTTCTAATTAAGAGCGCTTTCAGTTGTTAAATTGGTAATTATTAAAGCATGTCAATTTTTAGAGTTTCTCTGTCCGGTTTGAAAATTCTAATTGTTGAAAATTGTACACCTTTTAATTAGTTGAATGATTAAATTGATATCGTTATAAGTTGAATAACTTAAGTTTTTAAATGTATGATTGATATGATTTCAAATTTCAATTATTGCTCTTTCTTGCACAATTCGAAATTGAAAGTCTTAATAGTTAAATAATTTTCAGTGATTTTTTCTAATTTGTCGGATTTTCGTTGGCCTAAATGTACAATCGTTCAATTTTTCATGCTCTAATTTTTAAAATGAACTATGTATAAAAATATTCAATTTTGATGGCTTCTAACGTAGGATTGTACAAATTTTAATGTTTTTTATTTGGCAATCGTCTAGTTTTTAAAGTTTCGAATTTGTACAATATTCAAGGCTTGATTTTGAAACTGTTCAATTTTTAACGTTTAATTTTTAATTTTGATCTCTTCAGTATGTAGAATCGTTCCACATTTCAGATTCATTGATTCAAAAATCCTTTTTTGAATAACTGAAATTATGAATTATTCGGCCTTGAAGCTTTGAATTTGAAAGTTAGAATACCTAACTAATAAACTCATTGACATGACGGAAAAATTCGCGAGACAATAAACACGCGAAAAGCGAGCGCAAACATAAGAACTTCAATGTGGAAAAAATAAATGAATGAATTTGAAGATTTTCATGAATTAGGAATCAGTTAAATTAGATTTTTTTATATTTAAAATTCCAGCTCAAAGACTTTATAATTTTAGTTCTTTCAAAATTGAAAGCTCTCCAATTGGCCTATTTTAAATCTCGAAGAATGAAAATTTACACGTTTTCCAAATTCAAGGCAATTTTCATGACTTTCAATTCTAAATTATTTCAAATAAGGAAAGCATTATAATTTGAATGCATTCCATCTTCCACTTTCTTCTAGAACTTATTTTCTCGACCTAAAGAATCTACCTCGGAAAACTGTAATCGAACTCTAATTATCAGAAATTACTATAATCAAGTAGTAATCCTTAGAAACTTCTCATCAAGTTATTAAGCTTGGTAAATATTAATCGAGATTTAATGATTGTAAAATATCAAATATCAATCGGGTTCTAATGATAGGTAAACACTAATCGAGTTCTAACGATATAAGCTTCAATAGACGTCTAATCCTCAGTAAATATTAATCGACTTGAGCAGAGACTTCCTCTTTTTCCGCAGTGAAGATTAACAAAACAAAAAAAAACGATCGAATCCGAATCAGCGAACCACTTTCACAGTCATCACCGTGAAGCTGACGACTTGCCTTTTTATCAGCAATCTCTTTCCTTTTATCGGGATTACAGAGAAACCTCGAAGCGAAAGGAAATGTTTTGCTTCCTCAAGTACAAATTCTTAAGCCTTTCTAGACAGGGATGAGAAAATGATAGTGTTTTTCTTAGCCAATTTCTCATCTTTCCTTCTGAATAAATCTTTATTCTTAAAAAAAATTTCTGTATGGTCAGGTTCTATTTATCAAGAAAGGATAATGAATCATATGGTAGCCAAGAAGTCGTTCTGATTATGAATGAGAGAACAAATCAACATATCAAAAAGTATGAATGTGCACCTCCTAGATTATTATGGGTTAAAAAGAAAGTGGTAATCAGAAGGCTATTTATTGAAGCGTGCTACGCTCCAGTTGATGGTGACAGTAAGGATGTAAAACACTTTCTGGGACTCGTTGAATGATATTATAGGTACTTGCGATCCTGGCGAAAGAATGATTTCACTCGGAGGTACCGACAGGGTACTGGGTCATTTTGGAGACCCAAAAACGAACGGTAACGAAGACGAATTGATAAGCTTATGCTTAGAAAAAGGCTTATTTATTACGAACATTTGGTTCAGACATAAAAAGATCCACATGTATACTTGGTGCAGAGGCGAAAGCCACAGTATGATTGACTTTGTTGTAGCGAATAACAGACTGAGAGGGCTTGTAGGGGAAACAAAGTTTATGAGAGGTTCTAAGTGCGGAACAGATCACTACCTCTTAGTTTCAAAAATGAGCCTAAGTCAAGATTGGAAGAGAAGAAGAATTAATAATAAGTCGAAGCAGACACGAGTTAGAATAGAGAATTTGGAGAAACCAGAAGTACAATTGGTATATCGTGAAGAGCTGAATAAATATTTAGGGCATCATAAAGAAGACTGGAAGACGGAATTAGACAATAAAAGTGTAGAGGATGCACAATATCATCTTCAAGAGTGCATCTGAAATGTACGGCACTGCGGCTGTAGGAAGAAAGGCTGGAGATGCCTAGTGGAATGATGAAAGCCGCGTGGCTGCCGACGAGGAAAAGCGAGCGTACTGAAGAATGTTGAATAATAAAGGTCTTAGCGATGAGGAAAGGACTATATTAGAAAATTATTATATGGATAAAATAGAAAAGCCAAAATACTAATCAAAAAAAGCAAGGATAAGATTAAGGCGAAAGAAGATAAAAAAATGCAAAATGATTTTGGAGGAAATAAGAAATTATTTTGGAAATGGGTTAAGAAGATTAAGAAAGGAAGTACTAGTACTGAGTTAGTCGTAATTAAGAATACTGATGGTAAAATGGTATAGTATTCGGACAAAGTGAAAGAATGTATGAGTGATTTTGTCAAGAAACTATATGGAGGTCACGCTATGGAATATACAAGTAATAACCGTGACACTGAAGAGGATACGTTAGACAATTCCATTGTAGATAGCGGGAAAAGAATCGATACCGACAACATTATATTCGTGATTAAAAAACTAAAGAATGGTAAGTCTGCTGGTGTGGATGGTATCACCGCTGAAATGCTTAAGAGAAGTGGCGGATATTTGTTTGTGTAGCTGAGCGAATTGATGATAAAACATTCAAAACAAAATCATCCAAGTTATGGTAGAATCTGTTCGTGAGCTCGTAGTTTCTGATTTCAAAAATGCTGACATTCAGTGGTTGACGCTTATGGAAGACGGAACCAAAGACAAAAACAACCGGAAAAACATAGCTATCGCCATTAGATACGTGAAGGAAGGAACAGCTAGAGAATCATTGCTCAATATTGTAACAACTAAGGAACTGGACGCTAAATCTTTCACCGAGAAATCTATCGAAACATTGCGTGAGAATGGTATCAAACTGTCGTGTTTTCTGAGCCAATACTATGATGGAGCCAATGTGATGAGTGGTAAAAAAGGAGGTGTTTTTGGTCTCCTCGAACAACGTCTAAACCGTAAAATTTCTCAAGTACACTACTTCAACCATCGTCTGCATCTCGTCGTAATTCGAAATAATTTACACAGAAACATAAAACTATAAACCCTGAAAATATAATGCTTCCGACTTACATGTTTTTCAGGTTTGAAAGTTCCTAGTCAGGAAGAATTTACGGTTGTAAAAAATTTGTTGACGAACCAGGATGCAAAGCCTGCTGATGGTACGAAATTGGAAGTACTTTTCAGATTTCGTGAAGCTTTTAACGACACATTTGAACTGACGGCAACTGTTGAGACATTTGAGCGTAGTACAGCAACTTGTGAATCAACGTCTTCAACATTGACTGCGATTAATAGGTCGCAGCGTCTTTCAATTACCCATGCTCGCATGGCTGATCAAGTATACTTGGCTATCGAAAAACATCGCACAAATGCATTAAATATGAGTAGAATTCTCCGAAAATTCAATGATCGAAAAAATCGTAAGCTGCCGTTGTACTAGATTTGCTCTCGTCATCATTTTCAGTAAAATTCTAAATAAATATAATCCTTAGGGATACATGGCATAGACTTTTTTTACCAATCTTATTCACTGGAAAATTTATTGTTATATAATCTCGTCCGTCCTTTGTGCTTGTGTGCCCGTACTACTAGTTGGACCTGGCAACAGGGCCTGAAAGAATGATAAAGGTGACTGTACTAATAACAGAGCGATTAGCCTACTAAGTACCGTGGACAAAACGTTTACCAAAATACTTAGTAGTAAGGTCATGGAAATAACTAAGGCAAGGTTCTGAGAAGTCTAATATGTATTTATGCCAGGGAGATCATGTGCGGATCAGATGGATAAATGAGTTGATGGGTAAAAATTATACCAGACTACCCAATATGTCAAATTCTGCATATCACTCTCATCAGATCACTAGATTGCATTACAAAAATGCGATCGTGAATGATAATATAAACCGGGATAGCCCCGTACAGAATATTCGGATATAATTTTATTAAGATGGTAGCTCTAAGAAAAGCATCCAGATGCGACTAATGTCATCTCCAATGCTCTCGGCCGCTGCGTACAACATCGTTAAACGACGAACTCGTGGCTGATGATAAAACACCGGGTTCACCCGAGAAAAAAGCTGAGAAAATAACAATAATAATAATAATAACAATAAGGAGTTGTGGCAACTCCTATAGATGGTTTGATTAAGCTGGAGACCCAAAACTCAGAGCAGATTTCGACACTCCTCTTGGCTCCTTAGGGAGCATGTTCTTTATAATTTTTTATTGTTCATGGCGATCAGGATGACCAGCTATCAGCTATTGGCTAAACTTGGCGCATGCAAGGAAAAATAAATTCCACTGCGCATGCCCGAAATTTCAGCGAATAGCTGTTCGCCATGAATAATAATAAATGCTAGAAAACGTACACCCTAAGGAGCCAAAAGGAGTGGTGACATCTGCTCTGAGTTTTGGATGTCCAGTCTGATTGGGGGCGCAACATTTTTTCTTACGATAAATTTTGTTTCATTTATTTAAGTTTTCTTTTTGTAAATTTTATTTTCAGATATATCGGATTAAATGAAGACTTTGCGACTGAAACTCCAACGCCATCAAATACAGTAACACCAACAACGACTCCTTCAATTCCAACTTCATCTCCAACTTCATCAATAGCTTCACCAACAAATAGCACTCCTCCAGCAACAACGCCTATGACTCCCTCATCTTCAAGTTCTCAAAGATCGACGACAAGAAATCGAGGGGTTATTTTTCCTAGTGTGAAAAATAAACCCATTCCTGCAAATTCGACATTCACTACTGATGTTGTTGTTAACATCAAGGACGTTAGGGTAAGTAAAAATAGTATATTACCTGGCGCCACTTACCTGAGCAGAACACTAATTTTGGATCGAAGAGCGCATGCGCAACGGTACTGAAAATTTAATTTTCCGCACTGCTCAAGAATTTACCACTTTTCGCACACTATACATACATGCATACATATATCTAAAATCGAACATTTCATAAATCTGTTACAAAAAGTAATTTTTTTCGAAGAGCGCATACGCAACAGTGCGGTAAAGTCAGTTTTCCGCACTGCAAGAAAGTATGTGATCAGTTTGTGATCTGATAAATCATTAATTCAAATGGGTATTGAATTCCAGTCTTAAATGATTCTATAAATGAAGCAATTTTGCTCATTCACTGCAAATTATCCGCTGAGGAACTTTATTTAGTTCCGGTTCCAGTTTTTAAACCGCTATTGAACTGACGAAATCAGTTCGTATGGATAAGCAATACATTAGCTAAATCCGGTTCTGATCCCGATACCGATTTGCAGGGCTTGAGATAGTTGTTTTAAAATGCATGTTTCTTACTCTCAGAATAATGGATCATGGGAATTTATGGTTGCAACATTTTGTATAGAGAAATTGGATAGCCTCTATACATTTTACAGTTATTCGTGTGCAATACGGCATTGAGGAGAAGATAATGTGGATTTAACAAAACGGGGCTTCTTAATTCCTGAATGTCAAAGCATTGAATTATAATCAGATCTTGAAAACAAAAGGGGAATCAGGAAAAAAATTGAACGAAACGAAAAGTATTCAAATATTCAAACTTTTATCAAACTCTCTCTGCATTTTATTTATCTTTCTTATGAGACTTTTTCAAAGTTTTGAAATTCAATACTGCAGTTAATTTAAATTATGAAAGTTATTGTTCGTCAAATCTGAAACTACAACTCTATATTCAAGCTTTTAGAATTATCTGTTTAATATTATAAATGCCAAACAGCACAACATTTTTTTCTAACCTACAAATAATTTAAGGCTCAGAATTGTGAAGGACAAAAATATTTTTTTCCTTTTTCAAAAATCCAAACTTGAAAATATTCAAGTATAAAATAATCCTTTAAAGCCTTGAAATTAAAAGTGAGCAATTTCAAAACGTCAAATTGGAACTGTGTGTAAACTCAATATTTTTACAATGTTAATGCGTTCCAATTTTTGAAGTGGCGATTTATAAAATCCTCAAATTTAGAAGGTTTTACATTTCACATATTAAAAGTTCTAAAACCTTAAATTTCAAGGATATGAAAGATTAAAGGCTATAAATCGAAGTTATAGATTTCAAAAGTATTGAAAATGTAAGCCTTCTTATTCAAATATATTCACATCAAAATCGTAACCTTGAACAATTTTAAATTATAAAATTTTTAATTTGTATACTAGAGTGGTCCAAAACAAACATTTTTTTCTCAAGTGCTATTGTCTCAAAACCTTCTTTAAGGTATAAAAAAATTCCCTCCAAAGCGCAGCTTGATATCTTAATTCTCCACTAAGCTCAATGAATTTTTATTTTCCCATTTAAATAACACGTAAAAAAAATTTTTTTAGGTTTTTATCCGGTAAAACTGCTAAAAAAATTTTTTTCTGAATTTTCCATCAATTATTCTTGTAGGTAATTTAATTTTCTACAAAAAAGTCCGAAAGTAGTTTTTTCGTAATCGTAACGGGTAAAAAGTTATTAAGCTTCAAATACTTGCTACTAAGTAAATTTGAAGAAAGATAGTTTCAAAGCAAAAAAAAAAACTTTTTGAAGATATTGACATTATTTAATATAGATAATTTATTTGATTTTTATGAATTTGAAATACTTTTCAACTTTTTGAAAACTTTTTTGGTGACTGCATGTATTTATTTCAAAATTTATCAAACTCTAGATTAAATAATGTCAATATCTTCAAAAAGTTGCTTCGAAACTGTTTTCCTTCAAATTTACTAAGTAGCAAGTATTTGAAGCTTAATAACTTTTTACTCGTTAGGATTACGAAAAATCTACTTCAGGACTTTTTTGTAGAAAATTAAATTTCCTACAAGAATAATTGACGAAAAATTCAAAAAAAATTTTTTTTAGTAGTTTTACCGGATAAAAACGTAAAAAAATTATTTTTACGTGTTATTTAAATGAGAAAATAAAAATTCATTGAGCTTGGTGGAGAACTGAGATATCATGCTGCGCTTTGGAGGGAATTTTTTTTATACCTAAAGAAAGGTTTTGAGATGATAGCCAAAAAGTTTTTTTTTTTGGACCACTCTAATCAGTATATCTGTATCTTCAACCTGAAAAAGTCACTTTGCTACGAAAAGCGGGCACGATCCTCTAATATTGCAGTTTTCTGGATTCTCTCCACCGCGACTTAAAGAATAAAGTAGCTATTTATCATACAAGGACCCTAAGTGACACTTTTTCGTCGTGTGAAGCTGCAATTCAAGTCAGAGCCCGAGGCCTAGCCGAGGCGAAGCGGAGCCGAGGCACAGATAAACCGAGGCGAAACCGAGGGCTCTGTCGAGTATTGCAATTACATAGTAATGCCATTCAAGACGAGAAATATCAAGGCGGAGGTCGAGAAAAGCAAGGCAGGATAACTCAAGGCCTTGAATTTCGATACAATTCAAGGCCTTGTAAATTCAAGGCTTCGGAAAGCGAGGCCTTGACATGGGCTTGTCTCGAAGGTTTGAGTTTTCTTCGCATATATGCATCTTTCCTTCGCCGAACCAACCGCCTGGAAAGCGGGAATAAATTGATGCCCTCTTAGGACGATTGTAGGAGAAAAATAGATAGACAGGGCCAGTTCTAGATCAAAAAGTAAGGCGGACTCTGGATCAACACTACAAGACGGACTCTGGACCAACATGACAAGACGTACTATGGATCAACATGACAAGACGGACTCTGGATCAACATGACAAGACGGACTCTGGATCAACATGGCAAGACGGACTCTGGTTCAACATGGCAAGACGGACTCTGGTTCAACATGGCAAGACGGACTCTGGTTCAACATGGCAAGACGGACTCTGGATCAACATGACAAGACGGGCTCTGGATCAAAATAACAAGACGGACTCTGGTTAATAATTTTGCTCACTTTTACAAGACGGAGTCTGGATCAGCCGATATTGTATGCTTTTATGCAAGTGCGAACAAGTTTCGCCTCGTACCTTTAGCTGTAAATAGGAACATTCGCGACATTACGAGGCTAAAACATTTTTTAAGCATTAAAGAAATTAAATCAGTGAAACTTTGATGATATGTAGGCCCGGAGTAAATTGCTCGGTACATTTGCCTCTCTATGTTTCAAATGTAATACAATACTATAAATGTTTTCAAGACTCGAGATAAGACGGCATGTATTTTATACTCGTTCTTTTCTGATGCATGTCGCCTTATCTCGAGTCTTGAAAACATTCGCAGTATTGTATCACATTTGAAACATAGAGAGGCGAATGTATCGAGCAATTTACTCCGGGCCTACATGTCATCAAAGTTTCACTGATTTAATTTCTTTAATGCTTAAAAAATGTTTGAGCCTCGTAATGTCGCGAGTGTTTCTATTTACAGCTAAAGGTACGAGGCGAAACTTGTTCGAACTTGCATAAAAGCATGCAATATCGGCTGATCCAGACTCCGTCTTATAAAACGTAAACAAAATTATAATCCAGAGTCGGTCTTGTAAATCTGATCCAGAGCCCGTCTTGTCATGTTGATCCAGCGTCCGTCTTGTCATGTTGATCCAGAGTTCTTCTTGTCATGTTGATCCAGAGTCCGTCTTGTCATGTTGAACCAAAGTCCGCCTTGTCATGTTGATCCAGAGGCCGTCTTGTCATGTTGATCCAGAGTACGTCTTGTCATGTTGGTCCAGAGTACGTCTTGTCATGTTGGTCCAGAGTACGTCTTGTTATGTTGGTCCAGAGTCCGTCTTGTAATGTTGATCTAGAGTCCGCCTTGTAATGTTGATCCAGACTCCGTCTTACTTTTTGGTTCAGAACCGGCCCTGCCTATCTGCTGGGGAATTTTTAAACTTTTCCATACAAATTGCATACACTGGCAATCGTGAAAACTTGTAGACTTCAAATATTCTATTTATATATCGCTAGTTGGAAAATTGAAGATAAAAATTTTTGTTGTCTGGGACAACTAACAGACAAAAGACCCCTGCTGGGAATTTTCATTGAATGATAGGCGTTCGCACATCTCCTAGTGGAAACTAAAGCCTTCGTGACAAGCCGAAGACAAGGCCTTGATTTTCGAAGCCTCGACATCTTTGAGACAGATCCAAGATAATAAATTCAAGGCGACAGGTATGTCTCGTCTTATCTTATCTTGTCTTGAAGCTTGACATTTCAGCTTCCAATCGGAAATAGGGAAAACAATACAGGGCCTTACTCAATCCCGATCGGAATTTCTACATAGGAATAATCCAGGGTGGAGGAATTCATGGGAGGTTTAAAGATTGTTTATTTTTTATTTGCAAATTATCTTAGAAACATTATTTTCCGTCGTTCTATGCTTATTTAGCTCAAGTTTTAGTCGATAATCTGTATTCAGGTATTTTCTTGGTCGCTGAATTCTAATTCGAATTCAAAATTGTCAATTTCAACATGGCTGACACAAAATGGCGAATCCAAAATTTAAAAAATGTAAAATACTCGAACTTTTTTGATAAGATGCTGACTGAGGGTATTTTTGGGTTGCTGAATCCGAATTTGAAGTCAAAATTGCCAATTTCAAAACAGCTGAGCCAAAATGGCAGACTCAAAATTCAAAAAATGTACAATAGTCTATACTCGGACTTTTTTATAAGATGCTGACTAAGGGGGTTTTTGGGTAGTATATTAAACAGATTCTATCCTTTTAATTAACAAAATTTGGAAAATTATCATTTAAATTCAAGGTAAATTTTTAGATATTACTATATTAGGGATATTAACAGACACCTAATAATTTTGCAGGCAATTTAAATTGTTTTTTAATCTGACCTTTAAATTTAGAATTTAGAATCTTCAAATTTCAGAGCTTTTTCCTTTTTGTAACTGTCAAATATATAAATATTTGTTGCCTAGAAACTAAATATAATAAACTTCCAGACACAATGCTTACTTTTAATGTTACAAAAATTAGTTATATTTACTCTCTAAATAATCAAATAAATTTAAAATACATAAACTAATAAAAAAATAGATTTAAAAAATAAAAATAATTCTTCTATAAACCCAAAAATGAATGCACGAAAATGTTCCATGGTGCAGTTCATTTGGGCGTTTCTTATAGGCGTGAGCGCCCACAATTTTCGTTTTTTCTTCAGTGCATGAAAAATATGCGATGATACCCTTCTCTTCTTTCTAAAAGCGCAGCTGATATTCGTGCAATTTTCTGAAAAGGTGGAGCTCCAACCCCACTGATTCAAAGAAAAAAGAAGGTCTGCAACACATCCCTCCTTTAAAAAATGCAGCTGTTCTGTTCTAAGATTTATCAGAAAAAAGTATGAAATCTCGTCCAAATTAGTGACAGTATGGCCGGTCAATATGTTTTTAAATTTATGTATCACAATTCAAAATTTATCATTTATCTTGCATTATATCAAAGATCTAGTATGAGAAACCTCTTTTGTTCGTGTAAATGTATTTTATATACTTTTTACTAAATTTAATTCTTTTAGTTCTGTTTGTAAAGGTAGTCTGTAAATTCAAATTTTTTATTCATAGAAAAAATATGAAGTCTCTCAATTTGAATTCAAATCAGTATACAATTTTTCACTTACCTTTCATAAAACTAATTTCCTGTGTCCTGATGATGCTGATTACATAGTCAATATATCCTAATTAACTAATTTCTTTATTTTTTAAAATGAATAGTGTGATAGAAACTTTTTATTAATATTGATACCAAATTTTTAATATTGTTTCTTCCTAAAATTATCACGACAGGTTTATTTTATTTCTAATTATTATCTATAGAAAATACAACACTTTGTTATTTTTTTCTGAAAAGATTTTAAAAATATGATCAGGTAGTTATCATTTCAAACTTTCTAAAATGGAATTACAGACATAATAACAAAAGTATTTATTAAAACCAGAAATCTGTTTTTAGGCCTTTATATTACTAGAAATAATTAACACTATTCTATAACCCAAAATTCGAATCACACAAATCACTAAAATATTTCTGTGAAACGATTCTTCTTATTTGTTGTAAAATACATAGATTTAGGAACATATTTTATTTTTATAACTAAGTCTTCTAACAATATACAGTCTTCACAGCTATAAAACTATTTTATCAGACCGAAAATTAAACTAGATTTTGAATAATATGAACGTCGAGAGCGAAATTTAAAAATAAAACCTCGATTACCATTTAAGTAGTGAAGAACTAAAAATTAAACTTTTTTCCTTAAAAACCTAATAATTGTGAAGATAATTATCTTAAAAGTAGATTTCATCACTACTAAATTATACAACCACGAATGCAGGTATATAAAAACATTACCAGATCTTTTCTCTTGATTCATTTACAAAAATTCACTGTGGGATTATATTTATTCATAGGAGATAAGGATAATCATAAAATTTTTATTATATACAGCCAGGACAAATAAATTCAAATCACACGTACAAATCTACAAATCCTTGTAGCAAAACAGAATTCTAAGAGAGAACTTATTCCAAAAAATAAGAAAAATAAAGCAGATTCCATTTTGTTATCACAGAAATACAATGCCTTAAGAAACTTAGTCTCAGACTAAAAAAATTCAATCTATCTGAATGCTTCTCTACGGAAACTCAATCCTTTGTCTGAAAACCAATTCCGTTTGAATATATCTTTGTCAGATATTCGCATTTGACGAGGAAAGAATATTCCCGGCGTCAATTCGCCTTCCTAGCAGTCGAATCCCTCTTCTCGATTTTTTTCGTCCCTTTCAGTCGTCTCCTGGTTTTTTTTTTCATCTTCCGTTTTCCCTCCGTCTTCCAACTTCCAAACACGTGCTCTTTTCTCTCCCCTCATTTCCATCGAATGGAATCCCGTTTCGGCATTTCGCATCCAGTCTCGAAACTCTGAATCTGGGAAAAACATTATTTACCAATTCTACCGGATACTAAGTCTATGCAAAAAAAAGAGGCAAAAAAGTGGCCTTCCTCTTCGACCCTCATTTATGGCCTCTTAAAACCTACATTGTGTCGAGCTAACTGAAAAAAAATAGTAACCCTTTTTTTTATACATTCTGTGAAAACTCCAATTCTTTTGGGAGACAAGGTTGAAGGAAATCCGGCCCCATGGCTTGGGTCAGTTTTTTTTTGCTGTTTACCCATTTCCGAGTTACCAGAACTAAAAGGTAACGGTGATGCGGTAGGGATGCTTTCGACTGTAAACATCCGACTGGAAAAATCGCTCTGAAAGTTTAGTTCTATTTTAGTGTATTTTCAAAGTAGTTTCTTAGTTTGTATTTTTCTTTTCGTTTCAGAAAAGTAATTCAATTTATTTTTGTTAAATACAGGGTGTCTACTAACCTAGAAAATCTGGAAACCCCGGAATTGTCAGGGAATTTTTATGTACCTGGAAAAACCTGGAAATGTCAGGGGATTTTTTCAGTCGTGCTTAAATTTTTGTAAAAATTTTAATATAAAATTAAATAACAATGATTATTTACTTGTAAAAGTAACTTTTATAGAACTGAATTTATACTGGTTTAAATCAAACTTCTTTGTATCATTTTTACTATTCTCAGAAAAATATCTTTTATTCAAAGTATTAATATGTTAAATATGCACTGAATTTTAAATATGAAAATAAAATAAAAGTTTGTTTCAATTATTATTTTAATTCATGTACCTTAGGACCAAATTTGAGAATTATTATGTTTTTAGTATCATTAATTTATTTAGTCATTCGATGGTGATATTAATATATTTAAGAATATCCTGTAATCATTTGTCAAAACTTCCTAAATTAGACACATTAATTAATTTCATTAAATACAAGATTAATTTTCTACCGAAAAAAAA
The DNA here is from genome assembly GCA_032362435.1 of Melikaiella ostensackeni. Taxonomy (NCBI): domain Eukaryota; kingdom Metazoa; phylum Arthropoda; class Insecta; order Hymenoptera; family Cynipidae; genus Melikaiella; species Melikaiella ostensackeni. The sequence continues at coordinate 47,490,472 of JAUMHM010000085.1, forward strand.
AAAAATTTTCAACAAAATAATTAAATTTTCAATCAAGTAGTTGAATTTTAAACTAAAAAAGAGGAACTTAAACTAAAAATATAATAGTTGATATTTCAAGAAAAAAATATTTTGAACCAAAAGCACTTGAATTCAACCAAAAAAGATTAATCTTCTACTAAAAGAAATAAATTTTCGAAGCAAAAAAAAAAACAAATTTTCAACGAAAGAGTTGAATTTCCAACAAAAGAGTTGAATTTTCAACCCAAAAATATGAATTTTCAGCAAATTAAAATTTTCAACCAGAAAGGTAATTTTCAACTGAAATGATGAATCTTCAATCATAAAAATAATTTCTTAATAACGTAGTTCCTTTTTCAACCAAGTAGTTGATTTTTCAACGAAGTAGTTGATTTGAAATCAAAAAAGATGAATTCTCAACGAAAAATGTAAAAGTTGCTATTTCAACCAAAAACGGCGAATTCTCAACAAAAAATGTAATAGTTGATATTTCAACTAAAAAAGATTCAAATTTAAAGAAAAACAGTTGAATTCAACCTAAAAAGACGAATTTTCAATAAAATAGGCGATTTTCAGGCAAAAAGTTGAATTTTAAACCAAATAGTTGAATTTTCTACGAAACTGTTGAATTTTTTACTCAAAGATATAAAATTTCAACAGAAAAGTTAATTTTCTATCAGATACATGAATTTTGAACGAAATAGTTGAATCCTGAACCAAAACTGATTAATTTTCTACCAAAAGTTGCAGTTTTCACTAGGAAAGTTGAAATATTTACAAAAAAGAGGTGAATTTTTATAAACCAAAAAGACGAATTGTCAAAACAAGAGTTGAATTTTTAACCAAGAATGATTTTTCGGTCAAGAAAGAAAAATAAATCAAACAAATTGTTAAATTTTCAAGCCAAAAAAACGAATTTTCTACAAAACAGTTGATTTTAGAACCCAAAAATATGAATTTTCAGCAAAATATTTAAATTTTCAACCGATAAGATGAATTTTTCAACTGAAATGATGAATCTTCAACCAAGTAGTTGATTTTTCAACGAAGTAGTTGATTTCTAATAAAAAAAGATGAATTCTCAACGAAAAGCGTAATAGTTGCTATTTCAGCCAAAAACGGTGAAATCTCAACACAAAATGTAATAGTTGATATTTCAACCAAAAAGATTAAAATCTAAAAAAAACAGTTGAATTGAACAAAAAAAGACGAATTTTCAATAAAATATGTAATTTCCAGCCAAAAAGTTAAATTTTAAACCAAATAGTCGAGTTTCCCATGAAACTGTTAAATTTTTGACCCAAAGATATGAAATTTTAACAAGAAAGTTAATTTTCAATCAAATAGTTGAATTTTGAACAAAATAGTTGAATCCTGAACCAAAACAAATAAGTTTTGTACCAAAAGTTGCATTTTTCACCAGAAAAGACGAAATATCTACCAAAAGAGATGAATTTTTTTAAACCAAAAAGACGAATTGTCAATACTAGAGTTGAATTTTCAACCAAGAACGATTTTTCGATCAAGAAAAAAAAATCAAAAAAATTGTTGAATTTTCAAGCCAAAGAGACGAAATTTCTACAAAACAGTTGAATTTAGAACCCGAAAATATAAACCTTCATAAAAAAGTTATTTTCCAAGCAAATAGTTGAATCCTCAACCAAAACAGATTAATTTTCAACCAAGCAGTTGTATTTTTAACCAAAAAAGTTAAAATTTCTACGAAAAGAGATAAATTTTCAAACTAAAAAGATGAAATTTCAACAAAAGAGTTGAGTTTCAAACACGAAAATATGAATTTTCAGCAAAACATTCATCTTTCTACCAAAGTATTAAAATTTCAAGCCAAAAAGACGAATATTGTTCAAAACGGATGAATTTTGAACACGAAAATATGAATTTTCAACCCGAAAATATGAATTTTCAACAAAAAAGATTTCCCAAATATTTCAAAGATTTAAGAAAGATTTCAAAACATTTCACAAAGATTTCAATGATTTTAAAGATTTTAAAAAGTTAAAATGGTTTCAGAAAGACTTCACAAAGATTTCGAAGGTTTCACAAAGATTTCAAGGATTTTACGAAGATTAAAAAATTTTAGAAAGATTTCAATCATTTCATAAGAAATTCAAAGATTTGACAAAGATTCCAAAAGATTTCGAAGATTTCAAAGATTTCAAAAGATCAAAAGAAAATTTACAAATATTCTACAAGGATTTCAATGATTTCAATAATTACCAAATCAGTAGGTAGATTGATTTTTACTCCTTATTCTTATCAATTTTTTTCTGATGTATTTTTTTCAGTGCAGAACCCTGAATTGTTCAAAGTATTTTTCTAAGTAAACTAGAAAGAAATAATTTGAAAAAACACAAAAAGATGTTCAAAAATTTTTTTAATGTCAGCTACGAAAAAAATTATTGTGTGAAAAATAGCGATTATTTAAATAAAAGAAACATTTTTTTTACAAAAACTGACTCGGGGGACACGTAATTATTTTTTTTAATTCTGCCAAAAATCAGGGGTCATTTTGACACCAAAAGAAAAACCTTGCACGGGCGTCATTTGAGAAAAAAAATTAGCCTTTTTTTGGACCACCCTAATACTCATCATTAAAAAATTTTGAACTGCATATTCATCAATTTTTCAAAATTCATGAATAAAAAAATTATGAATATAAGAATTTTTTCAAATATGAAATTTGCTAACTAATGCTTGCGACTTGCTTAATGTTTCTTGGAGAAAGGCATTTTTAAAATATTCCAATTTCAACTTTTTAGTGTATAACATGTTTTTGACTTTCAAGCATAGAATTGTTTTATTTTTCGGCTTTAGTGTCTAGATTGAATCGTTTTCTAATATCCTAAATTTCTGTCTATGATTCTTAAAAAATGAATGGAAATTTTGTGAAAAAAAAGGAAAAGGAGCCAGAATTCTCGATTTTAGGTATTTTATGAGATTTTTTAATTCAAGGGGGGGGGGGAAGGAAAACAGGGAATTAGGTATAAGAAGGGACGGACTGTGATCTCTGCACCTTTTAATTTTAGTTCGTAAATGCTTAAAATTATACCTCCCTTCATGTGCATATCATCTTAATGCCCAATGGTTGAAATATAATTATTTGAAGCGATTGGCTGCATAAAAAATACAACTTTATATCGTAAGCTTCCTTTTTCAAAGATTGCGAAAGTCTAGAGGATAATTGAATTGGCAAGGAAAAACGCCACTCCGTATGCTGGACACGCCACACCTACTTAAGCCAATTTCTTTCTATCTTCTTTTCACTTCTTATTTTCTTTCCAACACCCCACAGTACTGTAAATTCATCAGAGAGGAAGCTCCATTAAAGAGATAAGCCATCCACTTCTAAAATGCTGAGAAAATTGCATTCATTTTTTGCATCAGGTGAATTATAAAGTCATTTGATTAATTAAATCGAAACTGGCCCATTTTTGGCCAAGAATTAGTATCTGTTAGCGATATGCTCAATGCACTCATCTCGCCTAACTGTGCCACCCGTTTTTGTGCCGCCCGTTCTTGTGCCGGCTTCACGTTTGTTTACGCTCGAGTGCTTCTGTCTCCCCCCTGAGCGTCCCTTGATGCCCTATGGTTATCTTCAAGGTCTTCGCTCGGACAGTCAGTAACGTATCAGAAGTTGTTTACATCGCGACTCTCTGGGCATATACTTCTGTACGTGTGCCAGGTTCAGAGACTAAGGTAAAGGCCCCGGTTCGTAACCTACTAAGAAGCTGGAAATAATAAAATCCTATTCGAATGCCTCAAGCAATATTTGAATGCAATAAACTTTCTTCTTACGTAAAGAGTAATCCATTTTCAATCTAAAATGTCATTGAAAGCAAGTTTAAGGATGCATTAATCAAATAATTAAGAATTTGAACGAACGTACTCGATGTGCCGGTTCGTAACCGCCGAAAGTCCTCTTCGAGCCAGTTCGTAACCCAATGGTGAGCCGGTTCGTAACCGGCTTATCAGAGCAAGTTAATTCGGGATTATAGGCTATATTCAATTAATTTCACAATTTTTAAGCTTTTGTTTGAAGGAGTTCATTTTTTTAGACTCGTCAAAGTTGACGCTAACTGGCGTCAACAGCAAATTACGCGAAGTGCGTCAATTCGTATACTAACCTCACAATCAATTCGAGGACTGTCAATTTCTAAATGACGCATTCATTCTTTGTAAATCTGATTTAAGATCTGATGAAATTTCCCGATATCCTGGGAAATTTATTAAAATACATTGAGAGCTTTCAAGATCCCTTAAAATGGTTCAAATTATCGAAAATCTTATGAAATCCCTTAAAAATCCCTTCGAATCTTTTAAAATATCCTTAAACCTTATAGGTCCTATAAAATCCTTCCAAATCTTCTGAAATTCTAGGAAATTCTTGAAAATTGTATGACATTTTTTCAAATGTCTAAAAATCATTAATATCCTTGAAAATTCCTTGACATTTTTTAAATCTCTTGAAAATTCCTTGGAATCTTTTAAAATACCTCTAAATATTTCAAATGCTTTGAAATATTTTGAAATCCCTTAACATTTTTTAAAGCTCTTGAAAATTCCTTGAAATCTTAAAGTACCCTAGAATCTTTGAAATTCCTTGAAAATCCCGTGAAATTCCATAAAATCTGATAATATTTCACGAAATCCTGGAAAATTTATTAGAATACATTGAGAGCCTTTGTGATCCCTTAAAATCGTTGCAATTCTCGAAAATCTCATAAAATACCTTAAGAATCCCTTTGAATCTTTAAAAATATCCTAAAACCTTATAGGTCCTACAAAATCCTTCCAAATCTTCTGAAATTCTAGGAAATTCTTAAAAATTGTATGGCATTTTTTTAAATGTCTAAAAATCATTAATATTCTGGAAAATTCCTTGACATTTTTTAAATCTCGTGAAAATTCCTTGGAATCTTTTAAAATACCCTTAAATATTTCAAATGCTTTGAAATATTTTGAAATCCCTTAACAGTTTTTAAAGCTCTTGAAAATTCCTGGAAATCTTGAGGTACCCTAAAATCTTTTAAATTCCTTGAAATTCCTTCGAATTCTTGAAACCTATTGCAAATTATTTGGAATCTTTAAAATATCATCAAGTATTTGAAATTCTTTAAAATCTTTGGGTATACCTCAAAATATTTGAAAAATGGTCAACTTTTTAACAAATTTTCCAGCCAATTAGCCTTCATGTAGAAGTCGTTATCGCCCTACAAGCTAATTCAGACCTAATTTATCCATTTGCATTAGATATTATCTAATCAAACTTAATACAAATATTACATGCGGGATTTCAACAGAATCTTAGAATACCTTTAAATCTTTAAAATCCCTTGAAATCGCTTTAGATTTTGAAAATCTATTAAAAATTTCTTGAAATCTTTTAAAATATCCTTAAATAGGTATATTTAAAATTCTTTAAAATGTTTGGAAGTACCTTCATATATTTGTAAATCTCTTTTAATCTTTGAAATCCTTCAAAATGTGTCCATTTTTCAAAATAAATTTTACGAAATGCATTTGAATATTATAAAATCCCATGAAATTTCATGAAATTACATGAAATCTGATGATATTCTTTGAAATCCATTAAAATATTCGAAGGCCTATAAAATCCTTTGACATCCTCAGAAATTTATTAAAATATATTATTGGGTGACTTTGAAATCCCTTAAAATGGTTTAAATCTTCGGAAATTTGATAGAATTCCTTGAAATCCGTTGGAATTCTTCAAAAATCCTTTGAAATTTTAGAAAAATCTCTTCAAATCTTTGAATTTCTACGAAATCCCTAACTCTTGTGAAATTCTTTGAAATGTATGGAAACATTATAAAATGTTTAGAAATTTTTTATATCTACTGAAATTCCTTTAAAATCTCTTGAGATCTCATGAAAATTCTTTGACATCTTTGACATTCTCTGAAGTCCCTTGGAATCATTAAAATACCCTGAAACTTTTCAAATCTTAACAAATCAAAAACGTTTGAAAGATTTGAAAATTACTTAAAATAATTGAAATCCTTAGAAATCCTGTGAATTCCCTTGAAAGCTGTTGAAATCCTTTGCAATACTTTTAAATCCCTTGAAATTTATTGAAATCCCTGTAAATCCCAGTCCAATTCTGTATGGCTTTTCCGAATTTTCATCTAAATCGTTTAAAACCATTAATAAAAATTTCTTTTTGGTCCAACAATAAAATATCAGTTGGGGGAGACCAAAATTATTCATATTTTGCAAAAAAAGACAAAAATAAGCAGAATCTAGTTTTTTCAATAATTCATCTATTTCAACTCTTCTGTTTTTTAACTGAATTGTATAAAAAATTAAATTATTTTTGAACAATGAAAATGCAAATGAAAAACTAAATTTCCCTATTGAATTAGCAAAGGAAAATAAAATCAATTTCCTAGATTTAACACTCACAATAGAAAATAACAAAATTATAACTAATTGGTATAGAAAACCTGTATGGTCAGGACGTTTTCTTAATTTTGCTCCACATCATCCAATTTATAAAAAAATTTGTGTCATTTTTTATCTAGTTGATAGAGCGATAATATTATCAGATATACTAGATTTCACGATGAAAATTTAAACATTGTAAAAAATACCTTATTAGAAAATGGGTATCCCATAGGTTTGTTAAAACTGAAAATAGCTGAACGTTTTACGACTATTACAGAATCAAAAAATACAAATACACAAACTGAAGATCTTGCAAATCAAAAGAAAATAATTGTCATGCCATATATTAGTGGCTTTGACGAAGTTCTTTTTAAAATTTTCAATAGGAAGAGCAACATTCAAATTGTTTTTTCTGTTGAAAATACTTTTAATGAAGTTCTCTTTCCAAATGTTAAAGACTTAAAATTAAAGACCTCAAGACTTAATTAATAAATTTTATAAAGTAAATTTCATTTATAGAATATCATGCTTAAATTGCAAGATGATACATTGGACAATCTTTCAGACACTTAGGTGTTAAAATTAAAGAACATGAAAAATCTGTGTAAAAAAAAAACAAAGATAATACAGCTTTAGCAAAGCATGTCTGTTCAAACTTTCATAATTTTGATTTCAATATTAAAAATGTTAAAATTTTAAATATAGAGCCAAACGAAGATAAAAGATTAACTTTAGAAGTGATTTACATAAAAAGGGGACAAAATGCGATAAATTACAGAACTGATATTCAAAAGTTAAGTATTATATACCACAGTCTCATTTCCCTTATCTAAATTCAAAAATTGTCAATTTTCCCGGGTAAAAATATCAAATGACATCTTAACTTAACCTTAAAAGTTGTTATAACCTTTAACCCATAAGTGGCACATGTCCGTCTTTAATTATTGTTTAAAAATGTAACTATTTATTTTTTAAGATAATGCAGGATATTTTCCTGTGATATCTAAAATTTTCTACAATTTTTATTCAATAACATTTATTTAATTATAAGTTTTTTCCGGAAAAAAATGGCATTAAATTTGAAATCCATACTTTCTTTGGAGGTTATGTATTTGGTCTGATCTCTACATGCTATTTTTAAATAAGCATTATTATGCTTTTAATACAAATCAACTTTTGTTTTCTCTGTGAAACAACATTATTTTAATAATTTTCAACTATCTTCAATTTTTCCGATGAGGTAAATATATTTTTCCTCTTTTAGCGTTAGATTTCTTCGTTTCTTGTTAGGTAATAAATAATAGCATGAGCAATGATATTGAAAAAATATCCCTTTTTTCTAGCTTCAATGATTTTTTATTAAGAAAAATGATTTGATAAGGATACAGATCTGTATCGAAACGCGTCATCTATAAACATCAGAAAATAAAGGGCATTTCCATAAAAAAGTGGACAAAGTTTCCGTTCTTCCCGTCACATTAATTGATATAAAAAACGCATTATTCGTTCAAATTAAAAAAGAATTAGAGGTTTCGGAAGCTTCTGGTTACTATTAATTAGAATAATATAAAAAAAGCCAATTTCATGAATAGTGCATTTTTTAAAATTCATGAATGTATTGTAATGAACGGACACTTTCATGGAAATGCCCTAAACGCTTTTACTGGGATTAGCCACTAATAGAATCTTGATTCATTTAACCAGTCTAACAGAAATAATTTTTAAATTATTTTATTGAATAGTAATTAATTATTTTCTTTATAAAGCTACATTTTATCCCTCTCATTCCAGAAAGGCAACATATTTCCAAGATCCAACTAAGACCCGCCATGAGTCAATAAAGACCGACCACCTCCCATCTCCTCCTTGACTCGACTCTCCCCCTATTGATTAATCAAGAGAATCCAGGAGGTCAAATGGTTAAATAGAAGATGGAAGAATTAGGTGCGTGATGTGTTTGCTGAAACACTGTTTTAGCACGTACGACCATGTGTTTCCCAGCAGATCTTTCGAAATGGTTGACAGTCAGAAACGAAGGGAGAGACAGAATGGCGCTTGAGTTGTGAAAGAGGCTGAAATCATGGGTGTACGAGGGGGCGGTTGCGGGGAATATATGAAAGAGAGAAAAAAATGGGATGGAAAAGGACAGAGTAAGACATCGAGTTCGAACTCAGTTGCCGATCTAATCATGGAAGCTGGTCCGGAGCCAAGCAAAGCAAACGAAACGTAAAACGTAGTCGGCGGAATGCGGAGTTACAAAACGAACTAGGGAGAAACCCAGAAATCCAATCAAACCAAACCTAACCAAAAACCTGACGTCCCTTTTCCCCCAGCTAAGTCAACTTTCTAACAAACCTTCCAGCCAATTAGCCTTTATGTAGATAGGAATCATTCCGAAATCGTTATCGCCTTTCAATCTAATCCAGACCTAATTTTTCCGTTTGGATTAGATATTAGTTAATCAAGATTAATACAAATAGTACATCCGCGATTTCAGAAGATTACATTACTTACAAATGGTTGTAGGGATAACCCAAGAATAGAAGAACTTATAAATATTATACGTAGATTACACAAGTTACGGGGATTACTAAAGATTAGGAATAAAATAGATTACAAAAGAAAATAATTACACAATTATTATATAAGATTACAGGGGTTTCTCAAAAGCTTACAGGGATTACACTAAAAATGACCGTCATGATAGAAGTATTACATCAGTCCTGGGCAAGGTCGGGGAAATTTGCTCATTTCAAAGATGTTGACGTCCCCACTACTGATACC
>JAUMHM010000085.1:47506490-47517531 GCA_032362435.1 Melikaiella ostensackeni
GGGGTGAATCGATACTGTTACATAATACTTTTAACAAATCAACCCTATATGAAATCCATGTATCTAAAATTATAGTATAAAGTTAATGTTTAGTAATTACAATAAAAGATTGTAATAACGTTATAAATACTTCAATGTCGGTATACGAGTAAGTAGATTAGTATTTTGATTTTTTCCATCATTCTGAAAAAATAGGCACAAAAACAAAGCTTTTTCACAATTTTTGAAATTATTACCATCCCCCAAAATTTATTTAAGTTTTTTAAGTTTATCGGCGCTTACTGTGATCGTAATCGTTCCAGAAAATGTTTAGGTTATTTTAGTTTAGGTTTAACTTGTAGAAAAATCTAGAAAAATGTATAACCAAATTTACGGATTTTTATAGTAAATAGCACTATTTACTAAAACAGTAGAAAAAAGTTAATCCAAAACAATTGAAACATTTGAAAATCAATCTTTTAAAGCTAATTAATAATCATTTCAATTTAGAAGTGTTCAATATCGAAAGATTTCTAAATTTTATGCGCTCAAAGTTGCAAAATGATAAAAATTTGAAGTCCATAAAAGTGAAATTTTATTTGAAATTTTTAAATTTTAATCGCAAACATGAAAAATTAAAGATTTTCCAAATTGACGGTTCAAAGTTAAACAATTTCAAAGTGGTCAAAAATTGAATAATCTCAAATAATAAATGTTGAAAATTGGAAAATTTGATTTTGGAAGAGTCAGTATTAAAAGTCCTATTAAAAATTGTACAGTTTGATATGAAAAAATTATAAAATGAATACTTGCTTATTGTAACCAAATAAGTTGAAAAATTGAAAGAATCTTGAAGCCTGAAAATGATAGAATTTCAAATTTCAGCTTTTAAAGAGAAACAGTTTCAAATTGGAATCGATTATTCCTCAAAAATTTTTTATTTTCAGTTCATCAAATTGGAATAATAGAAATTAAACACAATTTCTTAAAAGAATAATTGAATTGAATTTTTGATAACAGAACAATTTTACTTACATAGATGCCTTCAGAATATAACAATTACATTTACATTTTCATCAAAATTTGACATTGGAAAAATAAAAATTGTATGCCTTTTAATGGACAGTAAAATTATAAAGCGCGGAAAGTGAATAATCACAAAATACAATTTTATAAGTTTCAAAATTAAACAGTTTTAAATAAAAGAAATAAAAAATTCCACAATTTCTGATTAAAATCGCACAAAAATGAACAATGAAACAAATACTGTGAAAATTTGAGCTCTTCTTGAATATTGTAAGTTATGAAATTAAAAAAATTAAAAATCACCAGCCGATAAAAATTAAATACTTGCAAACTCAAAGCATTTCTAATTCATCACATCCAAATTTTTAGTATTTGCAATTGTACAGTTTTAATATGAAGATGAAAAAAGAGTATTTGAAACTGGAGTCGCTTAATAAATATTAATCTGCTTAAAAAATTTATTTTCAAATTGCGTACAAAATGAAACTATTCGAAAAACTAAAAAATTGAAAATCAAGACTTTTAAAGTAAAAAATTAAAATATTGAAGACTTCAATATGGATTTTTTCAAATATACGATTTTTCATGGAGGCATTACAAATTTGATCATTCCTAACTGCAATACAAAAATTTCAAGAATGTTAACATTCATTATCCAAAACTGAACTACAAATCCAAAATAAAATATTTCAAACTTACAGTTGTGAAAAATTGGAGGATTATAAATTTGAAACACCTGAAGTTACGAAACTAATATTCAAGCGTTTGATATTCAGAAAATTTATAATTTTAATGTAAGCATTTAGGGGTGATTTTAGTATGGGATACATAAGAAATATTATATATTCTGAAGAATTTTAAATCTATGATATGGAAATCTCTAATGTCGAGTCCACAATTTATGATCCTCGAATTTTTCAAACCTTTTGTTACAATTTCAGTCTTGCATAAAGGAGCATCAAGTTGATAAAAATTTTTACAATTTTCAAATATAACAAAAACGTAACTTAATTTCAGGAATATTCTGGAATATTCCAAAAGTTTTTTTGAATGATCAAGAATTTAAGTATCAAAATATTTCAAGACATTCCTGGATTATATTTGATTATAATTTAAAACTAAATATTAAATATTCGGAAATATGTATGAACAATTAATAAAATTGGTAAAAAATGAAGTTTTTCATGGATATTTTCCTACAAGATGCTACAGTTCTTTACATTTTTAAACTTTCGAGGAGTGTATAGTTTCTGTATCGCATGTTCCACATTGTTTTGATTTTGCTTATTTTTATATCAATTTTGGATTCTGTTATTCTTTTCTTATGTAAAAAAAGTTATAGATACTTAACTTACATGGAATTTCTCCTTCTCAAATCAAAGAAACAAGTCTTGCTTTTGTAATTCTTGAAGAAAAATTCCCATGGTATAAATTCTTCAAGAATAGAAAATTGTAAATAGCAAGGCTTCAAGAATGAATAATTTAAAATTAAGAGCTCTTTAAAATTGAAAAACTTAACAATAAAAGCGTTCCAATTGAACAATATCAAAATGAAAGGCTTAACAATTTTAAACTATAATTTTTTCAAGTTAGAAGAAATAAAAATTGAAGCTTTCATAATTAAGCAATTTTAAATAGCACTTTAAATTAAAAAACATCAGAACGAAAGACTAGACAATTTTAAAATGTAATTCTTCCATTTGAAAAGAAGAAGAAATTCAAATTGAAAGTCTTCATAAATCAAAAATTTGATTTCAAAAACTTGAATTATAATAAATGCATTTTTTTTATTGATTTCCTTTAAAATCATACGTGTCGTGTTACATAATTGCATATTTATGTAGAAATCGAGCAGAAAGTTCCGATTGAATTCCAAGTTTGGGTAAAAACTATTTTTTAGACGAGTTTCTCAAGACATTTAAGAAATTCCAGAAGAAGTTCTTTTTTAAAAAAAGATAAATTAATTGTAGAGATAAATTTATAACACGTGAAGATGTCTTCCTGCTTCTCGCGATTGAAATAATAATTTATCACGTTTCGGTGAATTTTTTTACACAGTAGCGCTAATCGACTGATGTGAGATGTAATTATTGGCTCAGGAGATCGGATCTAATTGGTCAATAAAATAAATTAGGCTTATCTTTTGCCATCATTCTGGAGTCAAAACATTCATGAGATATTTCGGTCGACGGATTTTTATAATGAAGCTCACTTTCGCTTGTTCAAATTAAAAAGACAAATCGAACCTTTGAATATAACTTTTTTTTAAAACATCAGAGTTCTTGCTTTTATGTAAGAAGTTAATTTTTATTAATCAATAAATCAACTATAAATTTCGCAAAAAGTCTCACTTTGAAAGTCTGCAAATATTAATTCAATTCGGATGCTTCCTAATTTTAAAGCTTAAAAATTTGATGGATTTAAAATTCTTACGCTTTTAAATTCAGCCATTGGCTTTTTTTTGCAACTTTCGAAAAAAATCCTCTTGAGGGAGAATGCAATGCAAAATTAATAACAATATCTTACATCGAAATAAAGAAATTATTCTCGACATGATTGTGAAAGGAAATATAAATATAAGAAGGAACCTCCCCTTCAACGTTTAAACGTGGTTCAATCGTTGCAGCCTCGGGCGTGTCTTTTGTGCATTCCGCACTCGTATTTCAATCCGAACTCGTATTTTATACGGCGACAGGTGATAGAAAAGTTATTAATAATTGATTTTAGAAAGTGCATCGTTGCCAATCCCTTTTGTCCATTTTTTTTGTACTATTTCCCCCCAATAAATTCCTTGCAAACATTTTTTATGTGTACAGGTGCCCTCCTCAGTTGACACTTTATTTTATTTGTTTCTTTCCCAATATTTCTGGATTTGCGACAAAAAATCCGATTTCTCTTGTCACATAAAATACTTCTCCTCGAATGATTGCTTATCCTAGAATTCTAAAGTGCGGTCGCAGCCGCTCTTTATCTCTTAGAAAAGATCTCAATCTTGAGATCGCTTCTTTCTCGTTTCTAGATCATGGACGTATGCAAACGGCATCATATTTCTGAGACAAAGACTATTAAAGTATTTTTTGTAAGAAAAAAGGAATGAGTGCAAGTTTCCAGGAATTCAGAAAATTACAGATTTTGTTTAATAAAACAAGTGGATAATTAATTAATGATAGAAATATTTTGCTAATATGTCAGAAAGTGCTGTCTGATATTTTTTGTCTATAAATACGTTAAGGAGAAAATAATTTATTGAAAAGGAGAATTACGACTATGTTAATGTATTAATTATGAAAATTGATACAATGTTATGAGTGGATTTTGACGATTTCAGAAGTGCCTGATAGAATTAATAATATTTTGCTTTCTGGTTTAATTACTGGTTTATCCATGATTATAGGAATCCAGTTAATTGTTACATATCTCTAGCGGAATGTTGCGAAAACATGATTCGATACTAGAAGCAATGGGGTCGAGTAATTGCAGTGATGATTTATGCAGCTTAGAATAGCGTTTAATCTCTGTACTATTTCTGATTTATGAGCACAGTTTCCTTACATATTGTGGGTGTGTTTTTACTTTAATGCAATATTGGGAATTTATTTATATCGGATTTCCTGAAAGGCAGTAAATTGTTCACTGGTTAAAATTATTTAATATTGCCTGCTTCCATTTGAAATTCTTCTCTTATTAAATTGAAAAATTGTAAATTATTTTAAAAATTTTGAATCGTTCAATTCCGATCTCTTCAAGATAAAATTATTGGGTGAAGTTCCAAAAAGAGAGTATCTCCAATTAACTCAAAACTCAGCATACCGATGAATTCTGACGCGCTGATCACGAATATGAATGTGAAAATACCTGCAACTTTGATTTTCAAGGTCAAAACTTGATGAAAGTATGAAAACTTCACGTTTTTTTTCTTTATTTCGTCAAATAATTAAAATTTATAAAAAAGCTTTGAGTAAAAGTTGTAGATCTTTCAATAATATGCCTTTTATGTAGAAGACATTTTTTCTTGAAAACCATTATTTTTCGAGAAATGGGACTTGCGGCATTCCTGTGATCACAGAAATAATTTTCCTCATTTTCCTCGTGAAAAAATGATTTCAGAGAAGAAACATATTTACATGGCTGCCACGCAGTCACTTAAATCACTTTTAGTCTCTTTTTTTCTTAAATTACTTTTTAGTCACTTTAATTAGATAAAGTCACTATAGTCACTTTTTAAAATGAAAATATCACTTTAGTCACTTTTCTTTCAATGAATTAAAACAGAGAACTTTTGAATTCTTTTAAATTTTATTTTTAATTCTTTTAATTTTTTCAATTTTTCTGAATTCACTTTAATTCTTCTAAATTCGCTCAATTCTATTCAATTAAATGGATTTTTTTCAGTTTTTTTACCCTTAAGTCCTCTAAGCTCACTTTTAATTTTTAGGCATTTTGAGAAAATGTTTTTGAATTCCCTTGGATTTTTTTGAACTCACTTCAAATTTAATGAATTTAATGAATTTTTTAAGTTTTTTTTTAATTTTTAAAAACTCATCTTGATTTTTCATTAATTATTCATCGAATTCTTCTCATTTCCCTTAAATTTCTTAGTTTACTTGAATTTTATTTTATCCATTGTTTTTTTTTCTCAATTTACTTGAATTGCGTTGAAGTCATTTTGTTCAAGTCACTCAAATTCTTATGAATTCCATCAAAATCTCTTAAATCCCCTTGAATTCACTCCAATTCTAATGAAATTAATAGAATAATTTGGACCTTTTGAATTCCTTCGATTCATTGAATTCATTTGGAATTCAATCTTAATTCTACTGAAATTTTTGCAAGTCTCTTAATCTTTTTTTCTTAATTCACCATGAATTCTTTTAAATTCACTTGACGTCTTCTAAATTCACTCAATTCTAATCAATTCAATGGACTTTTTTATAGTTTTTCACCCTTAAGTCTTTTAAACTCACCTTGAATTCTTAGCCATTTCATTAAAATCTATTTGAGCTGCCTGGAATTTTCCCAAATTTACTCTTAATTTAATTGATTCAATGAATTTTTAAAATATCTTTTCATTGTTTTCAAGTCATTTGAATATTTATCCATTCCATTAAATTCTTCTAATTTACCTTAAATTCACCTGAATTCACTGAATTTTATTTTATTCATTGGTTTTTTTCATTTTTGTCATTTTTTTCAATTCACTTAAATTCTGTTGAATTTTCCCTGAATTCTGTTCACTCCCAATTTATTCAATTCAATGGGAATCTTTTCAATTTTAAAATTTCGTTCAACTCACTCAAATTCTTATGAGTTTCATCAAAATCTCTTGAATCTCCTCGAATTTTTCTACATTCATTCCCATTTCAATGATAATCAATAAAATAATTTGGATCTTTTGAATTTCTTCAATTCACTTGAATTCATTTGGAATTCAATCTTAATCCTATTGAACTTTTTGCAAGTCTATTAAATTTTTCCTTAATTCACCCCAAATCCTTTGAATTTACTTGACGTATTTTAAACTCAATCAGTTCTAATCAATCCAATGGATTTCTTAAAATAGTTTTAGTAAATTCTCCCTTAAGTCTTTTAAAATCACTTTGAATTCTTAGCCATTTCATTCAATTCTTTTTGAACTGCATAGAATTTCTCTAAATTTACTCTAAATTCAATCGATTCAATACATTTTAGAAATATTTCTTAATTGTTTTCAAATTACTTGAATTTTTATAATTTAATGTAATTCTTCTCATTTCCCTCAAATTCCTCTCAATTCACTCGATTTGATTTTATGCATTTTTTTTCTTTTTGAAATTTTGTTTCAATTCACTTAAATTCTGTTCAATTTGCGCTGAATTCTATTCACTCCCAATTTATCCAACTCAGTGGAAATTCTTTCAATTTTAAAATTTGGTTCAATTCACTTAAATTTTCTTGAATTTCATCAAAATCTCTTGAATTCCCTCGAATTCTCTCAAATTCACTCCAATTTAAATGAAATCAAAAGAATAATTTCGATCTTTTTGAATTTCTTCAATTCATTTGAATTCATCTGGAATTCAATCTGAATTCTATTGAATTTTGTGCAAGTCTATGTAATTTTTCCTTAATTCATCCTGAATTCTTTTGAATTCACTTGACGTATTCTAAATCCAATTTTAATCAATTTAATGGATTTTTAAAATAGTTTTTGTGAATTGAACCTTAAGTCTTCTAAACTCACCTTGAATTCTTAGCCATTTCATTAAATTCTTTTTAAACTGCCTGGAATTTTTCTAAACTTACCTAAATTTAATTGATTCAATGAATTTAAAAAATATTTTTTCATTGTTTTCAAGTCACTTGAATATTTATCCATTTCATTAAATTCTTCTAATTTACCTTAAATTCATCTCAATTCACTCGATTACATTTTATTTGTTGGTTTTTCCATATTTTTGCATTTTTTTCAATTTTCTTAAATTCTGTTGAATTTGCCCTGAATTCTGTTCACTCTCAGTTTACTTAATTCAATGGAAATCTTTTCAGTTTTGAAATTTCGTTCAAATCACTCAAATTCTTATGAATGATCAAAATATTTTGAATTCCCTTGAACTCTTCTGAATTCACTCCAATTTCGATGGGCTTAATAATGATTATATTTTATTTAAATAATACAATTTTAGTTATTTTATATTCATAATCTAATTGACAAGAGGGCTTTAAAACCCTCAATCGTTACTAGACAGGGCGCTAAGACCCTGTTCCTAGTTGCATTTTAAAATGAATAAAATTACATTTTTAGTAGATGATAAATATTGAAAGAATAAAAGAATGGAAATTTCTAATTACAATAATTTACACTAGATATCATATCTTACTCATGAAATAAGGAAGTGAACCAAGTAAATAAATAAAGGAAATTTAGAAGATTTAAGAGTAATTTCGGCCCAAAGAGATTTCAATCTATCTTTCACCTCTTACGACACAAAAAGAAGTGTTTCTTACACTTATCCTCACCGCAATTGAGTATTTACTCCAACTTCCTTATATTTCTTAAAATCGCCTTTCCCACTAATTGTTTCCTTGCTAATGCTCTAAAGGAGGTTAAAAGCCTATAGTGTAAAATGTCTTTACGATTTTATACGTAAGCACTGACACAGGACAATCTTTTCTCACGCAATTTACAAATGAGTAAACGATCGGTTTGGCTTCCAAAGTAGCCCTAATTTGAAGTCAGAAGGTAATAAAAATTGTGAAAGATCAACTTGGCTTTGTGCTGCTTGTACTGGATAATTCAAGAACCGCGGGAATAAAGTTCTTAAATGCCCAAGAATTTATTTGAGTAAATGCTCTCGAGCATATACTCAGCATTTAGGCTCAAACAGAGCATTTATAGAAAATTTAAGAGAATTTAAAGCATTTATTGTTTAAACAAATATATATCATGATTCATACAAATATTTTTTCACAAACACACTCTAGAATACATTAAACATATACTTGTTCTAAATTATTCACTGTTTGATGCAAAAAATATGTTTTCTATTACTTTGTCTTCTTTGATCATTTGAATTTAGCGCCATTTCTAATTTGAGGCGAGATCCATTTTCCCGCAAAATTTAAATTATGTAATTATTATTTGAGTATTTCTAAACAAATTTAGCTATTTAAGCAATTAAAATTTGAAACAAAACGTAAAATGTAAACAGGAAGACATTCTTGCTATGAAAATTAACAAAAATAGGAGATACGATTTGTTAAAACCTAATTCAAAAAGCTCATAAATTCTCAATAAATTTTCAAAGCACATGAAGGTCGAGCATTTTGTTATGCTCGAGAGAATTTCTCCGAGCACTTAAACTCTTTAGAACACTACGCGGGAAAGTTCAACCGGAAAATTATTTCTTTTGGACCTCATCGCGACCGCGGAGCTAAACCGAGAAACCGCAATTATTCTGCTTCCGCAGCCAAATCCAAACCATCTGGTAAGAAACTGCGAACATGATTGTAAAATGTACGATACAGAAGTTTACAATGTTCTCTTCCACGATCTGTTAACTGGAAATTTTTCATAATAAAGGCCGAATGAAGGCCATAATTCGTTATATAACAAGTGATTTTTTTTTGTTATAAGCAAAACTGATTTGCTTGAAATTATTAGTTCATTAAGAGTTGTTTTAATGTGTGAATAATTAATAAATATGCGATGTCTTTAAATTACAAAGCTTTTAATATGGCATATTTTTGACTCATGACCCTGATTAACAATTCTTTTTTGTTAATTGGCCGAATTCATTTCAATTCATGCAGGCCGGCGGGTGAAGTGTTCAGAATTGGCTTGCCAATTGAATATGTTTTTTTACGTAGAAATGACGAAAACACATTTTCTTTTTAATCAACATAGCGACATTTTTACATTTTTTAGGAATACTTTTAAATTTTCAGGTAAATTAATTTTTTTCAACTTTTACTTAAAAAACCGTGCAATGTTTGCAACTTTTGAGATATTAAGGTTTTATTTCACTTTATCCTTCTTCTGAACTATTTTGAAATCTACAAAAAAAATAAAAAATAAAAAAAATGGTCAAGTTATTTTGATTTTTCGAAAACAAAAATAAACTTTTTCTCAAATCCCCACTTTTCTCCTAAAATTTTCAGGAATAATTGGCACTAACACAGTCTGCTTGCCATAAATTCCCAATTTAGTATTTTTTTTGTTTTGCGAGAAAAAAAATTATTTTTGATTTTTTTTCCAAAACCTTGATATTTTTGCAATTTTTGAGATTTCAAGGCTTTTATTGTTCCAGTTTGTCAAGTTTTTCACTCTCTCGAAACCGATGAAAAAAACGAAGGAAGAATGAACAATAGTAAAGCTATTTAAATTTTTCGAAAAATTAAGATATGAAATTTTCTCAAAACTGCTACCTATTTTTCGTTGAAATTTTCAGAAGAAGAAAGTTTAAAATTTAAATTTAAGTTTAATTTTAAGTAAAGTTTAAGTTTTAATAAAATTGAAAAAGTTTATATATAATTATTTATGATTAAAAAATTTCTTTATTAGAGAAGAAAATTTTCAAATTGGTTTCAGAATCTTTTTTTTATGACAAAAACTGTACGATTAACAATACAAAAAATTTGTATTTCTTAAAATTTAAATGTTTAAAATGTCTAATTGTTTAATTTCGAATGTTACAATTTGAGCTTTTACGATTTAAATGTGTTCAATTTTGATCGACTGAAAGTTAAAATTGTTGAATTTTGAACGCTTTCATTTTTATAATTTCAAGATATTGCAGATTTTTAATTATTCGACTTTTTTGTTTATTACAGCTTTGAGCAACTTGAGCTTCAAACTTTTTTTTCGATTTTATCCGCTTGAAAGTTAAAGTTGCTTATTTTTGAACGAATTTACATTTTCTTCAAATTTTAAGTTCTGAAAATATGTTATTATTCAAATTTTTACTCTTTCAATTGAAAGTTATTCAATTTTGATTTATTTTTTCCCCCAAGTATAAATTTTTAACTTTCAGCACTCTAAATGAGGCTTGTTACATTTTCGACGGTTTTAATGTGTACATTTTCCATTCGGCAGATTTATGATTTGAGACTATTTCATTTCAAACTTCCGATAAAAAAATTTACAAACCTGGTTTTAAAAAATTCTTCAATTGAAATTTTGGACGTTTTTATTTCATAGTAAAAAAAATTTTTTTGATATATTATCTCAAAACCTTTTTTTAGGTATAAAAAAAATTCCCTCCAAAGCGCAGCTTGATATCTCAATTCTCCACTAAGCGAAATGAATTTTTATTTTCCCATTGACATAACACTTAAAAAATTTTTTTTTAAGTTTTTATCCGGTAAAACTACTAAAAAAAATTTTTCTTTGAATTTTTCATCAATTATTCTTGCAGGAAATTTAATTTTCTACAAAAAATTCCTGAAGTAGTTTCTTTGTAATCCTAACGGGTAAAAAGTTGTTAAGCTTCAAATACTTGCTACTTAGTAAATTTGAAGGAAGACAGTTTCAAAGCAACTTTTTGAAGATATTGACATT
>JAUMHM010000085.1:47517631-47531715 GCA_032362435.1 Melikaiella ostensackeni
TTAAATAATTTTTAATTATTTTTAATTTTGAAAAAGATCTTTCTGCCGTTGCGACTGTGACAGGAAGTGTCAGGAACGATGGAATCATTAACTTGTTTAGCAAGAAGAGAAATCAGTTCATTTTGAATACAAGGACTCAAGTATGTTACCGATTTATCAGGCATCTCCAATAGATTTTTCAAAACAGGGTCGTATTTGGCTAATAATTCTATTACGGACAAGAAATTTCCTTTATTACTATCCGAAAGTTTATGACTATGTCCTCGAAAAGCTAAATTGCATGTGGCAAGCATTAACGTGACATCTAAAACTCTTTCGAGTACCTTGCGCCAAAAACTATGATTTTTTTAAAAATCCTCTTCAAGAGCTTCATCTAACGTTTCGTGTTTTTGCCACTGCTCGTAAACGACGCAAGACAGAGCGTGGGACTGAGAATTTTCATGGAGCTTGATGCGTTCTGAAAGATGTTTCCAATCGCGTAATCCTGTAACCCAAACACTTTGAATTCCGCTTGTCGTTTTCTCAGGAAAAAGCCAACAGGGTTGACAGTACACACAGTCATGCTCGGCCGAATAGCATAACCAATTTCTTCTCAGTTGCAGTCCTGATTTTGCGGTAGAATAGTAAAAATTTTTTGAGAAAAGGCGTCCGTTCTGTTTTTCATCTTTCGGAAATGGACCAGGAGGTTGTTCGGGGCCAGACGAAATTACAGCATGTTTGATGATTGGGTCCGTAATAACGCCTCTTTTAACGTCGGTAGGAGGCAGAAAGTCGGTTCCTGTTGTAGCGCTCGCGCTACTCGTATCAAGCGAAAGAGTCTGTAAATATAGAATTTTTGCATTATGAAATTTCTAAACATGCAAAATTGAAAAATCTCTGATAAAAAAATTATGTTTTGTCAGAAAATGGAATGGTTTTAATAACAATATTTTTACCTCACAATCTTTCACATTTTGGTCTTGTTCATTTTGAGGCAATTCTGGCTGTGGTTCTGTGGCCAATTGAGATTGATCCTGCTTTGTTGTAATTGGTTCAGGTTCTGAGGATTCTGCATAAAAAGGATAAAAAGTAAGTATCAGAATGGAGGAGTACCAAGGCTTCAATGAAATTTCTCTAAAAATTTCTCGAGAATATCATAGAAAAATGTGTTTATTTTACTGTGGTTATTTTACTCCTTTACATTACCCGGACAGCACGGAAGTCCGTAAGACGTCATAAGGACGTGCGGCAACGTCTCCGAGACGTCCCTCATTCGTCCCCTAAAAGTCAGAAAAGACGGACATTAGACAGTCTCAGGGACGTCCTAGGGACGGCAAAGAGACGTCCTCCGCACGTCCTTATGACGTCTTACGGACTTCCGTGCTGTCCGGGTATTAATATAATATTTACACGCAAATACCTTGAGCAGTTTCCGTCTCAACAGACGATGCAGGCGTGGATACTAACCAATTCACGATTTTTCTGAAAATCTTATTTCTCTCATCTTCCTTTTTTCGTTTTGCTTCTCTTTTTTTCGCTCCACTCGGATAAACATGTTTCATGTTGCAGAATGAGGTCAGAATAAATTAACACAAACAGGGCAGTTAAACATCTTAATACAATTGTTCAATCCCATGGCTTGTTTATAACACCTGATGTGAGAGCAGCTGATTCGCGCCGATCGAGGTATCGAACAGTGCTCGCGACTATTATATGCGCGGGAAATTCAAAATTCTATAGAAAACTCCAGTCGTACTAAAGAGAAAAAATCCCTCGGTCCTTCATGGAGTGACTCTTTGAAGTGAGCTATTATCAGCTCGCGCGTATGTACGTTCGCGCGCGTAAATGCACCCCTGGTTACCCACCTTGATGATAATTCAGTTCACAATATTAATGTAATATCTATTACTTGGAATTCAAGAACATCTATCAATATATTGTGAGTCTGAAAAAAAGAATAATTTCTTGATCTCTTCAGTAGCTTTACTGGGTAGAGCACCCCACCGGCAATCGAAAGACCTGTGTTCGAGTCTCAGTGGAGAGAAAGAGGATCTTTTTATACAGAAAAAAAATGTAGAATGAATATGTATGTAAAAGTCTGCAAAAATCACGATTCGCTCATTATTGTGACTCATCAGGTCTGAGTAGAGGACTTTCCGCAATAAAAAAGTGACTAAAGAGCAGCTCTGTTATTATGTCTTTCAAAATCTGATAATGTCAGGTTCTGTCTGTCAACAACATTGCGGTTTGAAATTTCACAATCTCACAATGACACTTTATTCGTTTCAGGGCTACTCCTGCATCGACCTACTGAACGCGGGAATGAGAGATAGTGGCGTGTACTACCTCCAGATTCGAGGCACAACCTACTGGTTCCTGAAGGTCTTCTGTGAGCAGGAAATCGCCGACGGCGGCTGGACGGTGAGTTTCCGGTTGAGAAATATTACTTGCTCAAGTTATTTGTTTACGTACTCTCAGAACTCATTACGACATTTTTTCAATGGAAGATTTTCAGGGCGACATGAAAGTATCGAGTGTGTTTTTTTAGTCAAGGATTTTTATATTTGAGCAAACTTTAATCCTTATGTTCCCGGATTTTCAATGTAGAATTTAAAATTTGTCTTTACTGCTCGATTTTTCAGTAAACACCAAATTTAAATATTTCAAAGATTTTAAAGGTTTCACAATAGTAGACAGGCTAGGGCGTTTCTGTATCAAGATTCCTACCTTACTGCCTTCGAGACCATTCTATGATACTACAGCTCAAGTGGTTCATGTCCATGCTAAGTTTCTAGAATGTTCAATGTTCTCGAAGAGTCTCGATCATGTCATGAAATTATAACGCGCAACCGAGAGAAACGAATTTTGCGTAAACAACTCTGAGGTTACTTATAATTTTATGGCGTCGGGACTCTTCGAGAACATTCTAGAAACTGAGCGCAGGCATGAATCACTTGAGCTATAGAATGGTCTGGAAGTCGGTAAGGTAGGAATTTCAGTCCAGAACTCCCCCTGTCTATCTACTATGCAGGAAATCGCCCTCGGTGGCTGGACGGTAAGTTTCCGGTTGAGAAACAATATTTGCTCAAGTTATTTGTTTATATACTCCCAAAACTCATTAAGACATTTCTTCAATGGAAATTTTCAGAGTGACATGAAAGTATCGAGTGTGTTTGTTCAGTGAAGGATCTCCATATTTGAGCAAACTTTAATCTTTATGGTCCCTGATTTTCAATGTAGAATTTAAAATTCGTCTTTACCACTCGATTTTTGAGTGTACACCAAATTTTGATATTTCAAAAATTTGAGAGTTACTGCCTTCGAGACCATTCTACAGCTCAAGTTCATGAAATTATAATGCCCAGCTGTCAGAAACGAATTTTGCATAAATAACTTCAATCAGGGTGGACGTTTTAATCGAGCAAAAAAATTATCGGTCATTTCCTGGTTTTTTCCCGGTTCGCAAAAATTTTTTACGGTCATTGATATTGAGAAATTCGAAATCTTAAAGCCAATAATATTTCTATTTGAAGCCATTAAAACTGAACTGCAAATTAAAGCACTAAAGGTGGAAGATTTCACAAACATTCCAAAAGATTTCAGAAGATTTTAAAGATTTCGCAAAGGTTTTAAATATTTCAGTAATTTCCCAAATACTCCAAAAATTTCAGATTTCAAAAAATTTCAAACGGTTTTAAAACAGTTCTCAAAATGTCGAAAAAATTCCAAATATTTCAAACTATTTAAAAATTTTCAAAATATTTCAGGAGATTTCAAAGTTTTCTCAAAGATTTTAAAGATTTCAAAAAAGTTAATAAAGTTTTTAAATATTTCGCAAAGATTTTAATGATTCCAGAAGATTTCAAACATGCAAAAATATTTCAGACAATTTTTAAGATTTTAAGATTTGACAAGAATTTAAACCCAAAGATTTTAATGATTATACATGAAGATTTTGAAAATTTCACAAAAATTTCAAAGATTTCAAGAATTTCACAAAGATTTCAATAATTCCAAAGAATATTAAAGATTTCCAAAACATTTTAGAAGATTTCAAATAGTTCGCAAAGATTTTAAACATTTCAGAAAGATTTCGAAGATTTCAAAAAAGTTAACGAAGTTATTAAATATTTCACAAATATTTCAATGATTCTAAAAGATTTCAAAGACTTCAAAAGATTTCACCAAAATTTCAAAGATTTCAAAATATGAAAATTACAAAGATTTCGCAAAGATTTTCAAGATTTCAAATATTTCAAAAGAATTACCAAAGGTTTTGAATATTTAAATATTTTTATAGATATTTCAAAGATTTTAAAGATTTCAAAGATTTCAGATATTCCAAAAGAATTACCAAATTTTTTAAACATTTCACAAAGAAATTCAATGTTTTCATACAGATTGCAAAATATTTTAGAAGATTTCAAATACTTAGCAAAGATTTTAAACATTTCAGAAAGATTTCAAAGATTTCAAAAGAGTTAACAAGGTTTTTGAATATTTCACAAAAATTTCAACGATTTTATAGAGATTTCAAGAATTTCACAAAGATTTTAATAATTTGAAAGGATTTTAAAGATTTTAAAATATTTTGGAAGATTTCAAATTGTTTGCAAAGGTTTTAAACATTTTAGAAAGATTCTGAAGATTTCACAAAGGTTTCAAAGATTTAAAAATATTTCAGTTGAACAATTTTAAATTAAATGCCGTTAAACTGAAAAATTTTTAATTTTAAATTTGTATAAATTGAATAGTTCAAACATTTCTGGCTGGAAAATGAAAAAGACGCTATCATTTTCAATGCTCTATAATGAAGAACAAATCAATAACACTTTTTAAAGTAGAAGTTGAATCATTTTAATTTTAATTCGTTTCAAATTAATGATTGTTCAATTATTATTTGTGATTCAAAGTTCAAGACTTCACTTACAAATTAAGAATTTTTTAAGTGGAACAATTGAAATTGTAGCCTTCAAAATCTAAATATAGCATTCTGAAATTTCAACGATTCAGGGCTTTCTATTTCAAATAATTCAAATTCGAATTAATTAGTTTTGAATATTTGATTTATAGTTGCTCATTTTAAATGTACAGTCAAATATTTGTAAATATTTTTTAAAAGTTTATTTTTTCTCAATTACAAAATTTCAAATTGATTGGCTTAAAAATGAAAAATTCAGGCTGAAATAATATTTCAATAGGATTTTGAATTAAATAAAAGCGTTTAATTATGAATCTATTAATCTGAAATTATTTGAAAATTGAAAATAGTTCATACAGTTTCAATCGGACGTTCACGTTTGTTCAACTTCTAAGACTTTTTCGAATTGAAACAGTTCAATTTTTATCGTCAAAGCCTGTAAATTGTTTAATTTTGAACAGATTCAGGATCATTTTGAAAAATCATTAATCAATTTATATTCACAGATGATCAACTTGAAAACGTTTTTCATTAACAAGTTTCAATTTCAAAAGCTTTTAATTTTTAATTGTTTGAGTCTTCAAAACTGCATTTTAAAATTCTTTAAATTGAAAATGTACGCCTGAAAATAAAGACCTTAAATAGACAATTTTTGAAATAAAAGATTCTAGAATTACGCATTGTAAATTGAACGATTTTATACTTAAAAAAGTTAACAACTGAACGGAACATTAAAAAAAAATCAAATTTATTTTTAATTGCATCATTTCATGTGATATGAAATTTGGGATATTTCAAGTGATTGGATGGATTTTTCTTCTAAAATTTTGTAAAATTCCCGGTTAAAAAAATTAATTCAGGAAGGCAAGTACACCAGATTTCAAGAGTCGTTAGCCCCTCGCATTTACCTTCGAAACATCGAAACTGTAAAATGTATGCATCTTTAAATTTTACGCATTACATTGCGTATTTTCCAAACCAAATTCGCCTTCAAATTTGAAATATTAAAAAAAATTATTTTATAATGCCCTTCAAAAATGCCCGCGACCTTAATTAAACGTTTCCTCGTTCTCACGACCTATCAATTCTGTCAATACTCAAGAAAATCAGGTAATAAAAAAATTGTGGTTGATGCTATTACCTTTCCGCTCAATTTACATTCGCTTTATGCAAATGCCCCTCAGTAACCGCAACTCAATTTTATTCATGGATAATGCCAACGGCAATAACCCATAAACTGAGGTATCCTGAACTTGAGGAAACGAATTGTATTCTCACTTCAGCAAATACAGTTATAAAAACACTCATTGCCACCAAACAAAGAATATTTTTATACTTTCCTCGCGATACATATTTTTTTTTAAGTTTAATGGGTATCAAGGAAAAGCGATGTTCAGAAGTGATCACTTCTTTTTCACTTACAAGACTTCTTAACGCTGATCAAATGACTTTTTTTCTCGAAATTCCGCTCGTTTTATTAGAAGCGCTCGCCTTAGCCTGAATATTTTGGTCAGGGGAGTGGAAAACTGCAGAAAATCAAAACTCATGAGCGCAGCCAGTTACCGACAGACAAGTTTGGATGTAGAAATTCGATAGCATCGAGTTTCCACACCCGTACTCGGCGTTTAACCTCCCGCTCGAAAACAGTTTGAGGTCGCGAAAACCCGACTAAGCGAAAATCACGAACGGTCACCTATCCGAGCGCTGACCGCGCTCATTCGTACTTAACGTTCGAGATCTCGGCGAATAGACAGTCACTACCCAGGTACTGCTTCTTTCTAACTATTGTAAAAAAAATCAAGTTCAATAAATTAATCAAGAAGCAAATAAAGAAATTAATTATAGTTTAAAATTGTCACGGGAAGTAAGCAATTAAGTATTTCCCTGATTTAATCTAGAGTCAGTTATTAGAATTTCTGAATCAGAAACATTACGAGCAGAAGGTGTCAGTGAATTTGTGAATAATTGAATTTAATATCCATTTAGAATTACATCACGAGGCGCATGAATATTCCCCAAGTTCTATTTTCTCTAATATTTATTTCACCTAAAATTATTTAACCGAATAGCAATTCGCTGTAATTTTTATTTATCCTAATGACCAATTTACCTGATTTTTATTTTTCCGTATTACCATTTGTCATAATTTTTATTTTTCCGAAACTCTGTATGACATAATTTTTATTCTTCTGAAAAAGCACATAACCTAAAATTCATTTAAATGGAACGCCATCTGTCATACTCCCCATGTTATCGAAACTGCATGTTACATAAATTTCGTTCGTCCTAAAATGGTGCCCGACATTCTGATTGACTGAATTTTACCTAAAATCATTCAAGCCAATAGCGATTTGCTATAATTTTTATGATACAGAATTACTATTTAAGATAATTTTTATTTGTCCAAAGTACCATTTGTCATAATTTTTATTTTGCCGAAACTCTATGTGACATAATTTATATTCTTTTGAAAAAGCACATAACCTAAAATTCATTCAACTGAAAACCCATCTGTCATACTCCCCATGTCATCGGAACTGCATGTAACATAAATTTCATTCGTCCTAAAATGGCGCTCGGCATTCTGATTGGTCAAATAACCAATAAGAAAATAAAGCAAATAAATAACCAATAAGAATGTCGGACGCCATTTTAGAAAGAATGAGATTTAGGTTACATGCAGTTTCGATACTATGGAGATTATGACAGATGGCGTTTCGTTTGAATGAATTTTAGGTTATGTGCTTATTCGGAAGAATAAAAATTATATCACAGAGTGTTTCGGACGAATACAAATAATTATGTCAGATTATAATTCGGGAATATAACAATTATGACAAATGATAATTTGGAATATTAAAATTATGACAAATGGCATTTCAAAAAAATAAAAATTATGTTAGACAGTAATTCGGTATTATAAAAATTATGTCAAATTACATATAATTCAGTAAAATAATAATTATGTTAAATGGTAATTCGGAAATACAAAAATTAAGACAAATGGTAATTCGGAAAAGTAAAAATTAGCACAAAAAGTAATTCGAAAAAATAAAAATTAGGTAAATCGGCCATAAGAGTAAATAAAAAATATAGCAAATTGCGATTCGGTTAAATCATTTTAAGTAAAATTTTAAAAAATTGAAATTATGTCGAATGGTAACTCGGAAATATAAAAATTATGAAAAATAATAATTCGGAAAAACAAAAATTATGACAAATGGTAGTTCGGAAAAATAAAACCACTTTCGGTCGATTTTCCACGGTGCTTGTTAGCATATACTTGAATTAATCAACTGTGGAATTTCTTTAAGGAAGAAATTAATGAAGAATCTTTTCTATTTTAGCAGAAATGTCTCAATTTTTTATTAAGACACGTACATAATAAAAACCCTAAAAAGAAACTTAGATTTTTCAATTGAATGAATATAAAATGAAATAAAATACCTAAATACGATAGCTTCATAAGGAAAAAAGTTAGAAGCGTTCTGCTTGTTAATTCTTCCGACAAAAAATTAGTTTTCAGTCTCATAAAGTAATAAACTTGAGCCTCAGTCGCGCTTTCACCAATGGAACTTACATAGTCAATCTGGCCGTCAACGACCATCGGAAGTAAAATGCGGAATATAAAAAAAAAATGTGACAAGTAAAAGTCATTTATAACACCTGTTATATCATCCTAACCGAAATAAACTTATTCAATATAATTCTGACTCAGAGAAAAAGACAGAAATCACATAATTTATGTTTAATGAAATGCATGGATATTTCCCAAATTCTACTTTTTCTAAAGTCTATTTTGCCGAAATATTAAAAAAGCCTCTTGATTTATACTTTTCCGAATTCATTTTCATTTTTTCGATTCCTTTTTCATTTTTCCGAATTGCTATTGCCTCTAAATTTTATTTTTGGGACGACCGAAAAATCCCGGAAAATAGAATTCCGTAATAAGAAAATATTCGAAGTAGAAAATTTCCGAAATTGTAAAATTGCCGACAATATAAAAATCCCGAATCGGAAAATTCCCGAATAATAAAATTCTCGACGGTTTATAATATTACCGACAAACGAAAATTCCAGAAATTGAAAATTATAAACAGAAAATTGCCGAATTTATTATAAAATATTCGTCACTGTGAAATTCCCGGCACTCGATGATTCCCCAATTTTAATAATTGAGAAAATTGCTTTTTAATGAATATTGTTTGATTATTAAAAATAAGATAATGAAATATTTTGATGAGTGAATTTTTTTTTCAAAATCTGCAGAACGCTGAAAATTTCATTCAATTATATAATGTAGTTGGTGAGGAAAAAATTCTTGAAAATCACCTTTTTTTTGCCGAGATAGTAGAATGACCCCTTAAACATTTTGAAAGCATCACAGCGTTCCTTAATAAAACACCTTTATTATCGATTAATAATAAAAATGCTTCTCAAAAAAAATTTGTTTGAAAATATGCTCTGTCTGACGTTGTGAATTTTTGTTAAGTTATAATAACAATAATTTTAAAAAATAATGTGCATATTTTCAAACAATTTTTTTTCTAAAGAATTTTTTTTATTATTAATTGATGATAAAAATGCTTCATTACGGAACGTTGTGATTCTTTCAAAATGTTTAATTATTATTAATGCTAAAAATACTTCCTAAACATTAATTATAAAATAAAAATACTTCTTTGTGGGACGCTGTGAGTTTTTGTTAAGTTACAATAACAATAATTTTAAAAAATACTTGCGCACGTGCAAACAAAATTCTCATTGAGAAGTACTTTTTTCAATTATTGTTATTTCAAATTCAAACAATAATTTTTTTGAATACATTGAACAATTAAAAAAAAATCATTGACCAAAATCTTCCATTGTTGTATTTCAAATAAATGAATAACATTTATTGAAATGTAATTTTTTCATTGGTTGAATTCGGGAATTTTCCAGTGTCGGGAATTTTATAATTCGGCAATTTTATAAATTCGGGAATCTTCTATTTCAAATATTTTCCTTCTCGGGAATTTTACAGTGTTGAAAATTTAATTTTGAGGGATTTTTCAGTCGTGCCGAGTAAATGGTAATGGGTTCCATTTGCCCTAAGTTTTATTATTCCAAACAACCAACGGGCATCATTTTTGTATTTCCAGATTGCCACTTGTCATCATTTTAATTTTTCCCAATTATCATTTCCCTTAATTTGTATTTTTCCGAATTATCATATTTGGCGTAATTTTTATTTTTCATAATTACAGTTTGCCCTAATTTTAATTTTTCCGAATTACTATTTTGAAGAATTTTTATTCTTCCAAATTACCATTATTTATCATAATTGTTATTTTACTGAATTGCCCTCATTTTTCATTATTTTTTTCCCGGAATTACCATTTGCCATAATTTTGATATCAACTAATTTCTATTGTCACGAATGATCATTTGCCCTGACTTTTCTCTTTCTGAATTGCCCTTATCATAATTTTTATTTTGCTAAATCGCCATATGTAATTTTTTTCCGAATTTCCATTAGTCATATAATTTTTGATCTTTCGAATTCCAATGTAACAGAAATTTCATTTCACATAAAAATGACATCCATATAAAAATAATAATGCGAAATTCAAATCAGCCAATCAGAACTCTGAATTTGAATTATCATAAAGAGCCATTCGAAAAAATGAGAATGAGGGCAAATTATAATTTTCAGAATAATGAAATTTAGATGACATGTTAATTCGGAAAAATGAAAAATGAATCGAAAAATCGAAATCGAAATGGCAATTCGGAAAAATAAAAATTAGGGCGAATTGTTGCTCCATGAAATATATTTTGGTAAAATAATTAAATGAACATCAGAAAAGTATAATATTGGGAATTAAGATGCCCTCATATTAATAAAAAATCAAATTATTATTTAATTGGCCTAGAAAATAGAAAATTGTAGAGTAATATGGATAATTTTATAATGTATTAGCAGTTTTATCGGAGCACGAATAGCCGAATTTTTACTTTGAAAATTTCAGAAAGATTTTGAAGATTTCAAAACAGTTAACAATGTTTTTGAATATTTCACAAAGATTTCAATAATGTCATAAGGATTTCAGAGATTCAAAAATATTTGAATTGAACAATTTCAAATTGAATGCCGTCAAACTGCAAAATTTTCAATTTCAAACTTTTACAAATTGAACAGTTCAAATATTTCAATCAAATGTCGCTAAACTGCAAAAGTTTAAATTTTGAACTTTTTTAAATTGTACAGTTCAAAGATTTTTTTGGCTAAAAAAATACGCTATCATTTTCAATGCTCTAGAATAAAGAATAAATCAATAGATTTGCAAATGCTCAAAATTGTATCATCTTAAGAAACATTAAAAATCGAACGACTTTCTTTTCAACTTAACGCTTTTTAAATTATAAGTTGCATTATTTTTATTTTAAGTCGTTTCAGATTAATACATTTTCAGTTGTTATCTATGAAACAAAGTCATTCCGAAAAATAAAAATTAGGGCAAATTGTTACTCTATGAAATATATTTCGGTGAAATAATTAAATAAACATCACAAAAAGTATAATATCGGAAATTAGCATGCGCCTCATATTTATGATATTTCAAATTATTATTTAATAGGCCAAGGAAATAGAAAATTATAGAGCAGTATGGATAATTTTTAAACAGCAGTTTCGTGGGAGCACAAATAGCCGAATTTCTACTTTAAAAATGTTTGAGGAAGCGAAGCTGCTTATTAACTCAAGGTACAATTAGACGGAGGCTAAATGAGAGCATTAGAGCCTTATAGAAACTAACACAAAAGTGTTGAGTTTCGCAATGCTGTGGGCTGTGGGCGTGGGCGAGTTTATGATGTGTCCAAATTTCCTCCATTGAAATATTATTCTAAGAGTTCTAAGTGCTCTTCAAATAACAGTTATTGTAAACCAAACTTGGGCAAGAGTCGCATTTGAAATAGTACTTTTTGTGCTAGGACAAAAAAAAACGAGAATCGTATCTTGTAATCTCTATGTTTTAAAAAGTGGTATTACGGTGATGATTCTTTAAAGACTATTTTAGGCAAGATTTTTTTCAAGTCACGACAGAAAATACATGTATTCATTTTGGTGGGTGAAATTTTGTTTTTTCTATGAGGAATTAGACATTCTTTTTATGTAAATTTAAGCTCAACTATATTCCAAAACTTAAAAATTTTGATACAAATTAAAAATTTTATTTCCAAATTCAAGGTCTTTAAAATTTTAATGTGTTGATTTATCAATATTAAATTTGGAGATATTAAAATTGGAATGCTTTAAGGTAATGTCGTTTCTGCAGTTGGACTCAAGCCAGTTGGATTCAAGGCTTCATGCAAAGTTTCCAAATTTTGATTTAATATAATACTTCAAAATTTCGATACTTTCATATTTCAATGCAATAAAATTTGGAAACTTAACAATTGAAAAACATGAAATCTTTTAAATTTAAAAATTTTGAAAAATCATAGCTTTACAATTCACCTGTTCCTAGATAAAAAAGCTAAAAAAAATTTAATTCAAAAATATAAGCAGGGATCACAACGCAAAAGAAGCTCAAAAAAGGGGAAATAGGGTAATTTTTTCACGAAAAAAGGGGAAAGTAGGGAAAAGATTAAACATTTATTTTTATATGCCGAAAAGAAGAAACAATCTTTTTGTAAGAAATTTAATGTTTTTAAAAAATGTTGACTGATTTTTGAAATAATTTCTGCCATTAAAGAATTTCGAAATATTTCAAGGAAATTCTAATTATTTCAAGAGATTTCGAAGAATTTCAAAGGATTTTAGACCAATTTAGAAGATTACAAAGAATTTTATGAGATCTTGATGAATTTGAAAAGATTTCGGGTGATTTCATATAATTTCAAGTAACTGTAAAGAATTATAAAAGATTTCAAATATCCTCACAGAATATCTATGAATTTTAATCGATTTAAGAAGATTTCAAGGGATTTTTGAAGATTTTAAAAGATGTAAAGGGTTTCAATGAGCTTCAAAATATTTCACGGCATGTCACAGAACTTTCAAAGGTTTCAATGGACTTCAAACAATTTGTAAGAATTGCAAGGTATTTGAAATTTCGATTTCACAGATTTTCTGAGGATTTTAAGTGATTTAAGAATTTTCAAGAGATTTCGAAGAATCATTTGAGATTTCATGGCCTATAAAAGGATTTAAGGGAATTTTTCAAGATTTTTATGTGTTTCAACTAATTTTAGAAGACTTTCAGGGATTTCGAGAGACTTGAACGATTCTGTAAAAGTTTTCAATTTCAAAATATTTCATGGGATACAACAAAACTGCCAAGGATTTCAAGTTACTTTCAAAATATTCGAAGGAATTTCAAGAGATTTCTACAGGCTCTATAATATTGTGAAAGATTTCAAGGATTGTCGAAATATTTTAAAATATTTCAAGGGATTTCACAATATTTCAAGTTATTTCCAAAAATTTCGATGGGTTTCACAGGATTTCAAGGGATTTCTAAATATTTCAGGGATTTTCAGAGGATTTCTAGGGATTTCGAAAAAATACATAGGATTTCACGGGTTTTCAACATTTTTCGATTATGAAGCATTCAAGAATTTTTTGAAGTTTTTCAAAGTATTTGTAATCATTTTAAGGTTGTTCATGGGGTTTCAGATAAACGTATAGGATTTCATGAACTTTTGGAAGATTTCAAGGCTTGTTAAGAAATTTTGAATATGAAAATATTACACGAATATCTACTAACGGAACAAATGTAGTCACAAACGGTATTTCTATCCTAAATTTATATTGAAAAAATGGCTAAGAAATAAGAAAAATATTTCCATATTCAAAATTTCTTGACATGCCTTGAAATCTTCTGAAAGCTCATGAAATCCTATAAATCACTCCGAAACTGCATAAAATCCCTTAAAATAATTTCAAATACTTTGCAAAACATCAAAAAAAATTTCAATGTGTCATAATCAATTAAAAAATTTTGAGAGCCTGTGAAATCCCACAAAATTGTTAGAAATCCCTTGAAATTACTTGGAATGCCTTATAATTGTCGAAGTATTTAAAAATATTTCAAGGGATTTCACAAGATTTCAAGTTATTTCCAAAGATTTGAATGGGTTTCACGGGAATTCAAGGGATTTCTAAATATTTTGAGGATTTTCAGAGAATTTCTAGGGATTA
>JAUMHM010000085.1:47551019-47563030 GCA_032362435.1 Melikaiella ostensackeni
TGTGAAAGGATTCAGTTCTTTGGCGAGGAAGCGTGCTAGGTTGTAAGTTGGTGAGTTTATTGCGCTGACGATCGGTCCTAGTGGAATGAAAAGACAAAAAAAGAAAAGAAAAATGAAAAAATATTTGTAGTTTTGCACACGATTGAAACCCGAAACACCTCCTTTTATTATAATGAATCATCGTGAAAGCATTACATCTATCATTGATGGAAGATTCGTATGGAGCGGTGTATGGATCGAAACGGGGACTAGATTGAAGGGAACAACATCTTCATTGATTAATTTGAAAAATAAAAATTGTTAGAGCATCAGTCCAGTTATTCAATAGCCACACCTTGTACTATAAAGAACAACGCCCATTAGACTTTAATGACTCTACACTTTAGTGTCCCAGCAGGAGTTCAGCTAGTGATAGTAAAAAGCAAATTTTACGCTCATGGGTGATGGAAACTCTACATATCTCAGCCAGTTAATGACTTTTGCTGACGGAATGTTGCACTTGATACTTTAAACTTGTGTTAAATCACGAAACCTCATATAACAAACTTGACAGTCAACGGTTACCAATAATTCTCCTAGATCGAATATTATAATTATAAAATTCTACTTATGGGAGTTTCAGATTGAAAAAACATACCGGTGGGAAAGTGTGAAATAGGAGAGAGCTTTAGAAAGTTCTCAATTTCAATATTTCATGTATAGAATGAAAATTTATTAGCAGGATTCACTTTATTAATCTATATTTTTTTCCTAAAATGAGATCAAACTTTATTATCCGCTAAATAAAATAGCGTAGAAAATACACTTCAAAAAAAGATTCCGAGAAGAGTCTGAAGAGGACTTAGATTAAGATTTTTTTTCATTCTGGTTGACATTATATATTGAGTAATATAATTTTATTTACGATCTGACGCGAGTGCTTTTACAGCTCTTATCTAGTATACTCGTTTGTCTTTTCAATGCCGGTATCACTAAAATGCAAATAATTTCTCCATCGATCAAAAATTCTACTCGAGTAAAATGGAAAAAAACCCATTATTCATTCGAGTTGGCACTTTATATCGCAAGAATGTCGTTATGATTTAGCAAACAATCGACCATTGACTAACGTATACACACGTGGGTTATTTTCTTGATCTGAAAAAAGCGAAAGTCTGCAAAAACATGGACAAAATTCACTGATAAACAAAACGTCAAGCTCACTTCTTCTCAAAATATTGAAAATAAATTTAATTTGTGAGAATTTAATTGACCGCTTGGATCAAGTAGGCAGTAATTTGATCCGGACCCTCAAATGTCGTTCAATTAGTAACTAATGAATAAATCGTTGATAAAATACAAATCTGAAAAATACCCTACAAATGATGGTAACAATTTTATGTCTCTACCCGATATTAAACTAGAAACTCAGATACTTTTTTCACATTATGTATGGCCCATGAAAAAAAAATCTTTTTTTTTTCGAAATTCCTAAATAACATGTGCCACCGGGCACTTGAAAATCTCATATATTTAACAAGGGAAAATTTTGAATTTTCGAAAAATTGGACTGATATTTCAGGGTTTAATTGAAAATTACCAAATTTTTCAGGGATTGAAGAAGAGTATCTAAGGAATAAAACCATATCAATAACTTTCATTATCAACCCCCTCTCACGCCCCCCCCCTCCCACAAAGCCCCAAATATGATCAAAAAATCAAAAAACTATATTTTTACGTATTATTGTCGATTTTCAGAATTTTCTGCCGTCATTTTCAATACAAATAATTACTAATGGACAATTTGAATATCTCCCGTGACTTTTTAAACAATTTTTAATTGTTAAAATAAATGTAACTTATTTGAACAATTATTTTCTTCCGAAAAAAGTAAAAAATAATCGTATTTTCTGCATGAAATGTAATAGTTAGTCATTTTTTGGAGTAGTAAAGTTTTTAAAAAACATTATGCGGTTATTTAAACAACTAATTATTGTTTATTTTTAAAATTTTTAAAAATCGAGTCAGGAATGTCCACTTTCTTCTCAAATTTGTATCCTATGCTACTTATTGTTGGATAATTACAAAATTTTGATACTTTCCTTCTGATGTTTAACAAATTTCTATTTGTTTTAACAATTTTCATTTGCTCAAGCAGTCTTCTTTCGAAAACTTTTAAACAATAATATAACATAGAACACATACAATTATTTTTCTGACTTTCACTTTGTCCTGGTTTTTGGAGTATAGGATTTTTTTGTTTTTAATATTAAAGAATATTGTCTGAGTAAATACTAGTGGTTTTCTTCAAAATTGTTGCTAAATGAAAAATATTTTTATAATTTTATGTTTCAATGATTTCTTTTTATTTCTGTAAGTGGTAAGCCGAATTTT
Source organism: Melikaiella ostensackeni (assembly GCA_032362435.1). NCBI lineage: Eukaryota > Metazoa > Arthropoda > Insecta > Hymenoptera > Cynipidae > Melikaiella > Melikaiella ostensackeni. The sequence goes on from JAUMHM010000085.1 coordinate 47,553,393, forward strand.
GTGTTATAAAAAGGAGGGTAAATTGTACATCCTTGAAATTATAGATTCAAAATTCAAAGTGACAGAAAATAAATAAATAAACGAGCCTAAAATTTTGCGCAGACTAACACATTTTGTGTAGTCCGGATTTACAAGTAAGCAGTGGAAAATTAACTTTTTTTTCTAAGCAAAATTTCCAGTTTTCTAAGATGATATTTTAAAGTATTAAAAATGAACATCAAATTCTATTTAGACTGTTTTTCTTTAATCTATGAATTACCCAATTTCCTACTTATTTTTATCGTAGGCTTCACAGTTTTCCCGCTATTCCCATCTTTTCTACTTTTTCTCCTTTTTCCACTTAAATGCGAACGGAATTAATGGAGCCCAATAAGAAAATCAGTAAGAAATTCAAAAATTTGGTTGAAAATTAACTTTTTTTTGAAAATTCAACTGTTTTGTAGATAATTCGTCTTTTTGGCTCAAAAATTCTACAATTTGGTTTATATTTTTTTTCTTCTTGACTGAAAAATCTTTCTTGGTCGAGGATTCGACAATTTTCTTGAAAATTCATCTTTTGTGGTTAAATTCAACTATTTTTCAATGAAAATTAAAAACTTCATTGGTTGAAATATCAAGTATTACATTTATCGTTCAGAATTCATCTTGTTTGGTTGAAAATTAATTTTTTTAACTGGAAATTCATTTATTCTATTTCTGATTGAAAATGGATGTTTCTCAGTTTATAATTCGGAAATGTTGTTGAAATGTCATTCTTTTTGGTTGGAAATTCAACTATTTTGGTAGAAATTTCATCTTTTTCGGTTTGAAATGCAACATTTTGGTAGAAAATCAATCTGTTTTATTTAAAGATTAATTTATTCATTTGAAAACTTAACTAATTGGTTGAAAATCAGCTTTTTTCTTGAAAATTCATATTTTCGGGTTAAGAATTCCACTGTTCTGTACAAAATTCGTATTTTTGGCTTGAAATTTCAACAGTTTGGTAAATAATTCAACTATTTAGTTAAAAATACAACTATTTGGTTGAAAATAATCTTTTTTGTTGAAAATTCATATTTTTGGGTGCAAAATTCAACTGTTTTGTTGGAAATTCGTCTTTTTGATTTGAAACTTCATCTTTTTTGGTAGAAATTCATTCTTTTTTGGTTAAACATACAACTGCTTGGTCGAAAATTAATCTGTTTCGGTTGAGGATTCAACCATTTTTTTTTTTAATTCGTCTTTTGTCTTTGAATTCAACTATTTGGTTGAAAGTTGAACTACTTTGTTCAAAATTCATCTTCTTGGTTGAAGATTTATCATTTTAGTTGGAAATTTCTCTGTTCGGTTGAGAATTTAACTATTTGGTTGAATATTCATATTTTAAACTGGAAATTCATTTATTTCATTTCTGGTTAAAAATGTATCTTTTTTAGTTCAACATTCAACAATTTTTTTAAAATGCCATACTTTTTGGTTGAAAATTCAATTGTCTTGTTGAAAATCAATATTTTTGGGTTTTAAATTTAACTGTTTTAGAAGAAATTCGCCTTTTTGGCTAAAAATTTAACAATTTCATTAAAATTTTTCTCGTCTTAGCTGAAAAATCTTTCTTGGTTGGAAATTCAACTCTTTTGTTGAAAATTCAACTATTTTTGTAGAAATTTCATCTTTTTCGGTTTAAAATGCAACTCTTTAATAGAAAATTAATCTGTTTTGGTTAAAACTTGAACTATTCATTTGAAAATTCAACTAATTGGTTGAAAATCAGATTTTTTGTTGAAAACTCATATTTTCGGGTTAAAAGTTCCAATGTTTTGCACAAAATTCGTATTTTTGGCTTGACACTTCAACAGTTTCGTAGATAATTCAACTATTTGATTGAAAATACAACTATTTGTTTGACAATAATCTTTTTTGTTGAAAATTAATATTTTCGGGTGCAAAATTTCACTGCTTTGTTGAAAATTCGTCTTTTTGGCTTGAAAATTCATGTCTTTTGGTAGAAATTTATTCTTTTTTGATTAAACATACAACTGTTTGGTTGAAAATTAATCTTTTTTGGTTGAGAATCCAACAACTTTTTTTTAAATTCGTCTTTTGTGGTGAAATTCAACTGTTTGTGATTTGAAATTAAAAACTTTTTTGGTTGAAGTATCAACTATTAAAGTTTTTGTTGATAATTTATCTCATTTTGTTGAAAATTCAACTATTTGGTTGAAAGGTGAACTACTTTGTTAAAAATTCATCTTTTTGGTTGGAGACTTATCCTTTTAGTTGAAAATTCCTCTCTTTAGTTGAGAATTTAACTATTTGGTTGAAAATTCATATTTTAAGCTGAAAATTCATTTATTCCATTTCTTGTTAAAAATGTATCTTTTTTAGTTCAACATTCAACAATTTTGTTAAAATGTCATACTTTTTGGTTGAAAAGTCAATTGTTTTGTTGAAAATCAATATTTTTGGGTTGTAAATTTAACTGTTTTGTAAGAAATTCGCCTTTTTGACTAAAGATTCAACAATTTCATTGAAATTTTTCTCGTTGTGACTGAAAATCTTTCATGGTTGGAAATTCAACTCTTTTGTTGAAAATTCAACTATTTTTGTAGAAATTTCATCTTTTACGGTTTAAAATGCAACTCTTTAATAGAAAATTAATCTGTTTTGCTTAAAACTTGAACTATTCATTTGAAAAATCAACTAATTGGTTGAAAATCAGATTTTTTGTTGAAAATTCATATTTTCGGGTTAAAAGTTCCCATGTTTTGCACAAAATTCGTATTTTTGGCTTGACACTTCAACAGTTTCGTAGATAATTCAACTATTCGATTGAAAATACAACTGTTTGGTTGACAATAATCTTTTTTGTTGAAAATTAATATTTTCGGGTGCAAAATTTCACTGCTTTGTTGAAAATTCGTCTTTTTGGCTTGAAAATTCATGTCTTTTGGTAGAAATTTATTCTTTTTTGATTAAACATACAACTGTTTGGTTGAAAATTAATCTTTTTTGGTTGAGAATCCAACAATTAAAGTTTTTGTTGATAATTTATCTCATTTGGTTGAAAAGTCAACTATTTGGTTGAAAGGTGAACTACTTTGTTAAAAATTCATCTTTTTGGTTGGAGATTTATCCTTTTAGTTGAAAATTCCTTTCTTTGGTTGAGAATTTAACTATTTCGTTGAAAACTCGTCATTTATAGTGAAAATTAATCCTCTTGGTTGAGAATTCATATTTTTGTTTCAAAATTCACCTGCTTCATTAAAAGTTCATCTATTTTATTAAAAGTGCAATCTTTCACTAAAAATTTTCGGATTTGAGGATACTCCTTGTAAGTCAGTGTGGCGGGGGGAGGGGGCATACAAAATTTTAGGCCCTGTGAAATATTAATTATATATATATGTATCTTTTCAAGCCTATTTTCCAATTCATTCAATTTACTATTACCCTAATTTTTTTCTTACAGCGTTGTAAAACAACAAAGCGCAAAAACTTTTAATTGTATGTATTTAAAAAAAAGACGTTGCAATTTAATGTTCTTGAGAAAAGTAGGATTAAAATTTTAGTTCTACTTTTTTCCTTTTTTTCGAACCCTATGTCTCACTTTGTCCTCTTTTTTGAAGTCCGGTACAATTTTTTGTTTTACTGAAGAGTGGGAATTATAGATTATTCATTCTTTTTGGTAGTTAATAAAAAATACCAATTCCGATGATTAAAAAGGATATTAAAATACCGTATTCAATATTCATTTACTCCCATCTTATCTCGAACTGAATTTGAATCTGCGAATTAGAAAGTTGCTCACCTCTCGATCAAACTCACATCCTGTGTCTGACAACAAGAATCTAGAATCTCACAAATTTACGAGTTGCTGCTTCCGAGTAGACACTGGTCATTACAAAGAGGTATCTTTCTGTTTCAGGTATGCTCAATATTCTCATTTCAAGATCTACTCTGAGGGAGAGTACTATAAATTGGAGATCGACGGATATGAGGGAAATGCAGGTGACTCTCTAAATGATCCTTGGTATGGATCCAACAACAGTCCTTTCTCAACTTATAATAGGTAAGCACAGTGGTGGGTAAGTTACTTTTTAAAAGGAACTGCTTATCGAAAATATCGTTACTTTTTTAGTTACTTTTGTATTTGAAAAATATATATCCAAATTTAATTTTTACACAACTTCATTCATATCTGTCAAGTGACAGCTGTTATACTTTTTATTCAAAGTCGTAGGCTTCTCATGACCTACATGCACTCATCTCCCGGTAGTGTGCCGCCCTCGGGTCTGGTTGGCACAGTAACGGGAGCTATTAAAATCTAGTTTCAACCGGATTTAGAGCGACGAGTAAGTAAACACTCAGAACCGCATATATAGTCTCTGAACCCGGTACCTTAGTATTTTCATAATCTTTCAAAAATTATCAAAACATCGACGCAAATGTATCGATGCAGCACATAATACATAATAATTAATTAATCATGTAATTAAATATAATGAGCAATTCATAAAATTAAAATTGATTACCATAATAATAATATCAACAATAAAATCAACAGCTGTCATTTTTTGAGGTTATGTATCATTGTTATGCCGAATTTTAAAATCATACATTAATTAGTAACCTGGTAAAAATTATTGTTTTATTATTGCTAAATTCAATATATGCATACATTTTTAACAACTTACTTTGAAGGATGCTGGCTTCTCCAACATTGCATTGAAAATTCGAGCTTTTTCGTGAAGCATCGTTGCCCTGGCAAAAGTTTCGGATAGGAACACGGGTATGACACTTCCTATGCGTCCAATGTATTTTCAATGGCAAAATTTTACAGAGGGCGCCACGAGTACTTGACCGTCACTTTTCCTTCCCCCCTCTAACCTCTCGCCACCAATCGTATTGTTTTGACGTTTATTTATTTTAGCGTTTGTATCAAAAACATCGCCATTCTCTTCACGTATGCGAAAACATTCTATCCGACATTACAGAAGAATCCCTAACATTTCCTTGTCATAATCACGGGCCCATCATTTTGTCAACGATAATTCACACATTTATATCAATGAGACTGCGACAATAATGTCAAATAAAAAATTGTAAAAAAAACTCGGGGAAATCAATTGAAAAAAAGTGTCCAAATTTTGTGATACGTAAATAAAGAGCAATATTTGTTTCATATTTGTCTTACTTTAATTGTAATTAACATTTCTTACTAATATATCAAATATCAAAAGTCCATTGTATTCTATTTTTTTTTTAGAAATATTCCATTCATGAGATATATATATTTATATACAAAGAGATCGAATGGGTATTGATTATGTACTTCGTTTCATGAATATACTTCATTTATAATATAAATGTCAAAATATTGTCTTTTTCTTTTTTTTAACTTCAAATATTTTGAATATTCTGCGGTTACGACGGTCAAGTACTGATTTGGATTAATTTTTTACCACTTGGATCGAACGAAATCCAGAAATTTTTCTGATTGGTTCGGATACAGATTTCAGAATGATTCGGATTGGTTCGGAATGATTCAGAATGAATTTCAATCCGAAACTTTTGCCAGTGTGCCGAAATCGGTTCACACGGGTCTTGTTTTTGGATAAACTATTCCAATAAAGCGGCCTCTATTCTAGCATCCTTAGCAGATCTCACTGTTTTTTTGGTTTTTGAACTGAAAGTCGTTGGATTTATTAATAACTCCATCGGAGCACTGAAAAATTTTGCGTAGTAAACGTTCACTAACTTTGTATTTATTTAAGATCGCATTTCTTGATTCACCGTTTTTAATTTGTTGCAAAATTATATATTTTTCGCTCACTGAGAGAATTTTTTTTTTCTTTGGTTCAGCCATAATATGAAAAAACTAATTACACATTTACACGCACAAATGTATATGCGCAGTAAATCGCGAAGTAAACAAGGTAGGATGCGTCACTGTCTGTCCTTGCGATGAGCTTCAGTATAGGCCGCCAATGGACGCACAGGGGGGGGGGGGAGATAGAAGCAGTCAAGCGTGAACGACCGAGAAGCTGGCACATAAACGGGCGGCACACTAACGGGAGATGAGTGTCATATTTTCAAAAAATTACAAGATCAATTTTAAACAAAAAATTAAATACTTAAATCTTCGATCAAAAAGATGAATTTTCAAATACGAAGATTAATTTTCCACCAAAAAAGATGAACGTTCAACCAAGTAGTTGAATTTTCAACTAAAGAAGAGAATTTTTAAACGAGTAGTTGAAACTTGAACTAAACAATATGAATTTTTGACCAAAAATAGAGTACTTACATTTTCAGTTAAAACAATTAATGTTCAACTAATTTCTTTTACAAAATAGTTTAGTTTTTGACAAAAGAGAAGAATTGTCAACTAAACTGATGAATCTTCAGCCAAAAAAATGAATTTTCAACGAAGTAGTTCAACTTTTGACAAAAAAAGACGAAAGTGTAACAGAATAGTCAAATTTTAAACCAAAGAGATGAATTTTCAACCAAGAACGTTAATTTTTTACCAAAAACAGATGAATTTTCAACCAAGAAGATTAATTTTCTGCCAAAAAATATCAAACTTCAACCAAATACATGCATTTTTAACTAGATAAGAGAAATTTTCAACCAAATATTTGAATTTTAACTAAAAAAGAGAAATTTTGAAACAAATAGTTGAAACTTCAACTAAATAATATAAATTTTAAACCAAAAATAGAGTAGTTAAATTTTCAGTTAAAACAATTAATGTTCAACCAAAAGAAAATTTCTATTACAAAATAGTTCAATTTTGAACGAAAGAGATAAATTGGCAACTAAAATGATGAATCTTCAACCAAAAAATGATTTTTTAACAAAGTAGTTCAATTTTTAACCAAAAGAAAGAATGTTTAACCAAATAGTCAAATTTTAAACCAAAGGTATGAATTTTCAACCAAGAAGATTAATTTTTTTACCAAAAACAAAAGAATTTTCCACCAAAAAGATTAATTTTCTACCAAGAAAGATGAAACTCCAACCAAATACATGAATTTTTAAATGGAAAAGAGAAATTTTCAAACAAATAGTCAAATTTCAAACCAAAGGGATGAAATTTCAACCAAGAAGGTTAATTTTTTACCAAAAAAAATGAAACTTTAACCAAATACATGAATTTTTAACTGGAAAAGAGAAATTTTCAACCAAATAGATAAATTTGAACTAAGAAAGAAAAATTTTAATACAAATATTTGAATCTTCAACTAAACAATATAACTTTTGAACCAAAAATAGAGTAGTTAACTTTTCAGTTGAAATAATGAATGTTCAACAACAACAAAATTTCTTCCACAAAATATGTAGTTTAATTTTCAACGAAATAGATGAATTGTCAACTAAAATGATGAATCTTCAACAAAAAACTGAATTTTCAACAAAGTAGTTCGACTTTTAACCGAAAAAGACGAGTGCTCAACCAAATATTTAAATTTTAAACCAATGGTATGAATTTTTAACCAAGAAGATTAATTTTTTTACCAAAAAAAGATGAATTTTACCCCAAGAAGATTATTTTTCCACCAAAAAAGATGAAACTGCAACCAAATACATGAATTTTTAACTGAAAAAGAGAAATTTTCAACCGAATGGTTGAATTTTAACTAAAAAAGGGAAAGTTTGAAACAAATAGTTGAAACTTCATTCGAACAATATAAATTTAAACCAAAAATGGAGTAGTTAAATTTTCAGATTAATGTTCAACCAAGAAAGAATTCTTTTTACAAAATGGTTAAATTTTCAACGGAAGAGATGAATAATGTCAACTGAAATTATGAATCTTCAACCAAAAAAATAAATTTTCAACAAATTAGTTCAACTTTTAACCAAAAAAGACGAATGTTCAACAAAATAGTCAGATTTTATACCGAAGGAATAAATTTTCAACAATGAAGATTGGTTTTTCACCAAAAACAGATGAATTTTCAACCAAGAAGATTTATTTTCTACCAAAAAAGATGAAACTTTAACCAAATACATGAATTTTTAACTGGAAAAGAGAAATTTTCAACAAAATAGTCAACTTTCAAACCAAAGGGATGAATTTTTAACCAAGAAGGTTAATTTTTTACCACAAAAAAGATGAAGCTTTAACCAAATACATGAATTTTTAACTGGAAAAGAGAAATTTTCAACAAAATAGTCAAATTTCAAACCAAAGGGATGAATTTTCAACCAAGATGGTTAATTTTTTACCAAAAAAAAATGATACTTCAACCAAATACATGAATTTTTAACTGGAAAAGAGAAATTTTCAACCAAATATATGAATTTGAACTAAGAAAGAAAAATTTTGAAACGAATATTTGATTCTTCAACTAAACAATATAAATTTTAAACCAAAAATAGAGTATTTAAATTTTTAGTTGAAACAATTAATGTTCAACCAAAAAAGTTTCTTTTACAAAATGGTTTAATTTCCAACGCTAGAGATGAATTTTCAACTAAAATGATGAATCTTCAACAACAAAAAAAAAGGGTTTTCAACAAAGTAGTTCAACTTTCAACCAAAAAAGACGAATGTTCAACAAAATAGTCAAATTTTTAACCAAAGGGATGAATTTTTAACCAATAATAGTTGTATTTTCAACCAAAAAAGGAAAAAGGATTTTAGTTTTAAATCAAAAACGAATTTTCAACAAAACAGGTAAAGTTTCAAGCCAAAAAGACGAATATTCAACAAAACAGTTGAATTTTCAAACGAATAGAATAATTTTCTATCAAGATTGTTGAATTTTAAAGGAAATAATTAAATTTTCAAACAAACGATAGCATTTTTAACCAAACAGTTACATTTTTAAACCAAAAGGACGATTTTTCCTTAAAACAGTCGAATTTTCAACAAAAAATTTTATTTTCAACCCAAAGATGACTTTTTAACAAATTGTTCAAATTTTGACCAAAAAAGATGAATTTTCAAACAAGAAGATTATTTTTCTACCAGAAATGACAAATTTCCAACAAAATACATGAATTTTCAACCAAATAGTTGAATTATTAACTTGAAGAGATCCATTTTCAAGAAAATAGTTGAATTTTCATTCAAATTTTGTACCAAAACAAGACGAATTTCCAACAAAATACATGAATTTTCTACTAAAAACTATAACTTTCAACCAAAAACGCAATACTTAAATTTTTAATTGATTAAATTCATTTTCAGTGATAAAAGATGATTTCTCAACGGAAAATGTAATAATTGACATTCCAAAGGAAAAAGATTTTAGTTCTAAATCAAAAACGAATTTTCAAAAAAAAATAGTTTAAGTTTCAACCCAAAGAGACGAATTTTCAACAAAACAGTTGAATTTTCAAACGAATAGAATAATTCTCTATCAAAACTGTTGAATTTTTAACAAAATAGTTAAATTTTCAAACAAATGATAACATTCTTAACCAAAAAAAAATGAATTCTCAACAACTCATATTTGAATTTTGAAACAAAAAGATAAATTTTCAACTGAAATAATTAAATTTTTAGTTTAGAAAGTTAATTTCCAACAAACAAAAAATTTAACTCTGAAATTAACTTTTTTTTCTTTCTAAAATTTTTTCTATAGATTTTCAAAAATCTAGAATTCCAGGGTGGGAGAAAAATTGAAATTTTCCTATATTGGGTC
>JAUMHM010000085.1:47576420-47591416 GCA_032362435.1 Melikaiella ostensackeni
GACATTGTTCGATATGCCTCAAGAGAACAATTTCTGCAATATATCGATGGCGATGGATTTGGTTTTTGGCCCGAGCAAGCTGGAGAATCAACCCACCGAATTTTTCTAAAGTTTTGGGATAAGTATAAGATCAATATGATTGACGATCCAGCGTATATATTAAGATTGAAGAAGATTGTGGTGGAATTTTCTACCTTACTATATACCTTTATAATTACATAACTAGCTAAATTAATGTTTGTTACAGTATTTACAAACTTTTAATACGTTGAAAATAGTTTTGTTAGAAAGTATAGACTAATAAAATTGAACTAACTTGCACATATGTATGATTTGTTGTATAATTTCACATTAAAATCACAATACGTGAAAAAAGTTACTATACATTCCTGGTATGTGCAACTTACTGTGCGTAGGTGAATATATATATATAAAGGCTTTTCTCAATTTCAAAAATAAATGTTTATTAATATTTAATAATTTTTATTGAATTTAAAGAATGATTTATTATTTCTAAACTCCTATAAGAATAGTTTTTAATAAATTAGGAATAAAATGAAAAAAATACAATTTAATTAAAATTTTTTTTGAATTTTATAATTTTAAAATTTCAAAAATTTGCATATATCCATATCTCGAGAAAAAAATCAGATATGCTATAGCGAATATAACTACGTTTTCCGTTTTTGTCGTAGATTTCAGTGAACTTTGAACCCATTTAGGAACACTGTGTTCAGTGTAATTGAAGCTAATAAAATAAATTTCTTAAATTTAGCACTTACGCCCTTATGCCTCAAGACCCTTAATTTGTTTATTACTTTTAAACATAATATATTTGGCTATTTACGTCAAAGTGTAAAATCGTAACCTGAATCCTAACCTCTAAATTATCATTATTTTGGCTTCAATTATTCCTGCAATAATAAAATTAAAAGAATATATTTAATTATACATTAAAGATACCTACGGTTTTTCAAGAGAAGAACTGGTTAGTAATCCAAAATATGTCCTTTAAACTTCACATTCCACTACAAAAACTACTGGCCTGAGAAATTTTGGAATATGCCGGGATTCCTGGGAACACCAAATTTGTAAACACTGGTAAACACAGCGGCAACCGCTGCGTTGGTCGGCTCACATCGTTTACGCTCGGCTGCACTCGGTCCAATGCTAGACTCACTTACTAACAGTGTTGCCAGATTGGGGTTTTCCCCCTGGATTTGGGGGGTTTTCTGTCTCCCAGGGGTAATTTTAGGGGACGAAATCCTTGGGGGAAAAAATTTACGGCCATCTTGGTTCCATTCAACACAACCGCTAGCTGTGCATTTTTTCAATATGGTGGCGTAGCTGGTATCAATGGCATTAGCCAATCATATACCGTCTACGACGGAGTATCTCTTACTTTCTTTCATGTGATTGGCCTGAAAAAGAGGAAATTCCCTTTAGGGGGAATCGGTCAGTGAAAGGGAAAATCTAGGGGTAAATGAACCATGCTTTAGGGGGGCTTTGCTCCATCCATCTGGCAACACTGCTTGCTAAGTCACTTACTAATATTCGAGAGCAATCTTCCGAATTTGTCTTACTCCAGAATACAAAAAATAGAAAGTGTCACAGTACAATTCATATTCCTACAGACAATAGCAATTCCTCTTACAAATTTAGTCTTTTATGTTATTTTAGGTACTTATTCCTTCTATTTATTTTATACAATTTGATTATGTCTCTACTAATTTATCCTATCTAGGATTTTACCATAAAAAATACTAAGACTTCTTATTATCAATAGGAAAATTTCATATAAAAATAGTACAGCTTACGACTACTGTATTAAAATATACAAATCATCGCCTTGGTCCCTCGATTGTAACCTAATTTAGTAATTTTTCCAGTACAAAGTTTCTCCGTATGCTTCTTGAATCATTCAAAGTTTCTCTGGAACCGCTTCTGGACCGTTCAATGCCTGAGCTTCTGCATTTTGACTGTTTGCGAGGCCTTCTGAATTCGACTTCATGATGACCAGGATCATTGCCTCCATTGCTTCTTCCCGACTCATCCAAAATGCGTCTGGATCCGCTATGAGAATGAGAATTGCCTGTTCTGCTGTGCCTGGGCTCTTTGGCAAGTGATAATAAGACGCAGCTGCTTCTAAATCTGGACTCCTCTGGATAATTTTGATTCTTCAAGATTTGAGAGCGACTATGCGAGGATGAATCTGCCTTATTCTCTATAAAATGTTGATAACTAGCGTGGATAGTAAAATAATAAGTTGTTATATCAAAATATATACATATGCAATAACTATGTATGCATATGAAGGTGTAACAATATAAATATGTGTAAAAACAGCTGAAAAGGACACATTTTGTCGTTCCCGGTTTGCGAGTTACAGGTTTTTTTCTGATCAATCAAGTATAATGTAGGTTGATTTAGAACTAATCTATTCAGATTATTCCATTTTTCAAAATAGAAAAAGGTAATAATCAAAAAACAAAACACATTTCTAAAAATTACTAACTTTTCCAAATTGTGAACTATATTTGAATAAAATATATATCTTTTGGTAAATTGAGTTAATCATCAATACCTCAATTAAAAGAAATCTTGAGTATTCATAGGCAACTCTGCAGATTGGAACAAATGTTTGCTTAATGTCTCTTTTTTTAAATTTCTTAAAGATCGAAATAAAATCTACTTTCTTATGAAAATTTTTTATTTACTAAAAGGAACGCCTAAAAAGTTCATAATTCAAAAATAGACTTTGAGACTACTCGCTTTTTCGATTCATTAGAGACAAATGTACAATACATGTACAAACAAAAAGAAAAAAGAGGGAGGAAAAAGAAAGAGTGAACCAAAACCAACCTCACATTCTTTCTTTTCTCCGTCTTCTTCATATTATTGGGGACCAACATGCTTCGAAGCCCATTTAGACTTGCTCATCAGGGGATTTATAGGAGAACAATAGGTACAATAATGAAAAATTTTTAGATTGGAAAATCATTTTTACCTGGAAGTAAAACAGATATAATTGATAGCAATTGTTGTTTTGGTGAAATTGATTTCTGACATAGGAAGTTGATTTACACATATTTAAAATTCTAACACAGAACTAAAGTGAGTGTATCCAATAATTGTCTCCATCCCAAAATCTGTTGTATCTCGCAAAATATCTTTTTAAATTAATAGCTTTGTTACCTTCTCTCTTTATAAAAAGCAGTTCCATGAACTGTCTCTTTTTTATATTTCTCTCATGAAACAAAACTTTAACATCATTCCACTTGAAATCATGCCCTATATAAACAGCATCACATTGTCTACATTTAAATTTGTGAATCACACATTGTTTTTCAAGTTTCTCATATCTGTCTTTACCCAATTTTACAATCAAATTGCTTTTGAAAGAAACCCTATACGTCGTATTTAAGTCCAATTTTCTGAACATTGATTTCAAGATACTTGAGATTTTTCCAAAATAAGGTAGGACAACCGTATCGAATCCATTGTAATCCTGTACATTGTTTTTATTCTGATTATTACCTTCACTCTTAGTCGCAATCAGATTCTTTTTCTCAACCACTATCCGAAGAGAGGAACATGAAAATAATTTTCCTAGAAGTGCAAGATATTATTCGGTTCTCACAAAACACAGAGTTACAGATAGGCATGATTTTCATTGGGATGATATTCAAATTTTGTATCATGAAAGAAATAAAAAAAAGAGAGAATTCATGAAAATGCCATTTATAAAGAGAGAAGGTAACAAAGCTATTAATTCAAAAAGAGATCTTGCGAGATACAACAGAATTTGGGATGGAGTCATCAATTGGGTACATTGACTCTAGTTCTGTGTCAGAATTTTGAATATGTTCAAATCAATTTCCAAGTAAGGAATAAAATAATTTGACTTCGGTTTTTATTTAGAGTTTTATTTTTATTTATTATTTATATATATATATATTTATTTATTTAGAATTTATTAGTTCCTGCAATTTTTCCTAACATAGGCCACAACTGGCTTTTTGAGCTCTTACAGAGCGGCAATCCGTCGACATTAATATCAGTGTTATTATGCGAAGGCATTTCTGCATTTGGCATTTCATTAAGTAAATCATTTAGGGCCCTCTCCAAGCCGTAGTGCAAATAGGAACCCGATCCACAAACAGTGATGTTCGATGATTTTTTTGGCGTGCCCAATAAGGTTCATGAATCTTTCGGCAAATCGTGGCCTTCTTCGCGAAAAATGGCAAGGATTTCATCAACAGACTTTCGATTCTCATAAGTACTCAAAGCCCACGTGGAAACTTTCTCCCATAATGTTAACGGAGGTGCAGTTTTTTCTTTATCCTCATCCTCGTCATCTGAATACAAATTTAGTTTCCTCAAAAATTCAATTTCATCTATGTTTTCACTGAGCTTTTGTGCATTTTTAGCCAATTGTGGATTGATTTTTGCGTTTTCTTTGTTATCATATTCCATGTTACCGAGATTGAAATCAACATTCATGTGAAGTTTTTCGTCAGGGGTATTGGTCTCGTCAGTATAAATAACTTCATTTAAAGTTTTGTCATTAGACTCTTTAATGAATATTATTTTATTTCTTGTATTTGCAATCAGTTGTTTATGGCTCATAGATTTAGAGGCAAGAGATTCTTGGTCACTCACACGCTGTTTTCGAAGACGGCATTGTTGTCGCCGAGACAAATCAACGCATTTTTTCCGATGTTTAGACTGAAAATTTAAGCACAAATAATACTCAAAAAATGAAAAGAAGAATTTCGTGAAATTATTTTCGATTTCCATCGAAGAATAAAATACTGCCCACCAGATATGAGTAATTAATTTAGCGTAGTTAATCGTCGTACTATAAATTTTACAAATGAAAATCTCTTTTACAAAATTAATCCCTTTATACAGAAGTAAAAATTTAACAGGAAATCTTATGCTATCTCGTGCAATCCCATGCAATCTTTTATTATCCTTTGTAATTCCCTCTTACGAAAAAACATTATAGGAAATTCAGTGCAGGTCTATAATGACTATTCTATAATGAATTTCTTATTATTTTTTCGTGATTCTAGAGAAATCATTATAAGAAAATCATCATAGAAAGAAATAATTTAAAATATTGAGAGAATTGATGAAAAAATAGAGAAGCTATAAACTAATGATTTGTTTATTCATTTAACGTAGGATTTAAAATTACTTCAAGGGATTTAACAGGATTCCACAGGTTTCAAGGAATTTTACAGATTTCCAAAAGAATTTAAAGATTTTAAATACATCAATGGATTTCAGCGAAATTCAAGAAGTTTCATAGAATTTCCACGAATTTCAAGCTATTTAGTCATATTTCATAAAAATTTCGCGAGATTTGAAATGATTTCACAGATTTCCAAATATGGGGCAAAATTCGCCAAGTGTGCCACCCAAAAAATTTTCATCCCTTCGATTTCGATGAAACTTTGTGAGATTGTTGTACTATTGGACTACATCTAACATGAAAATGGGGGGAGAGTAATAATGACGTGTTGCCTAGATACAGGGGTTCAGACTTTTAATGGTTTTTCGACAAGTCTGTGTTCATTGATTTATTGGTCCTATACCATCACACATAGAAAAATTTACAATAACTATTTCTTGTAGAAAATTTGCCGTACTTTCTAATGAAAATATTTGCAACATTCAAAAAAAATTTTTTATTCAAAAACTCGGAGTATGTACTATTTTCAAGTTTTCTCAAAATGCTCATTTTTTATATTTTTTTTGTAAACTCAAAAAAAGCTCATTCTCTCCCCTTTACAATGATATATATTATGATAGGACGGAAGTATTTTGATGTGACTTTTGAAAGTCAAAAGCCGGCCCGAACTCATACGGCGTACACGCGAGCGCGATGAGCCGCGCGAAGCGTTGCCGCTAGAAGGAGTGTTATAGCTCTGTTCTATTATTTATTTCAACACGTAAAATAATCAATAATATTTGAGTGACACGCAATATTCGTGACTCACATGTATTGCAAAAATATAATTGTACATTGTGATGTGTGAAATTTAACAAAGTCATTCACGAAGATAATATACATGAAGAATTCTTAACAGTATATTTTTAAATAACATGAAATTCTGAAACAAATGTTTCTATAATAAACTATGCTTCACGCGGCTCATCGCGCTCGCGTGCACGGCGTATGAGTTCAGGCCAGCTTTTGACTTCCAAAACTCACATCTAAATACTTCCGTCCCATCATAATATATATCATTGTAAAGGGAAGAGAATGAGCTTTTTTGAGTTCACAAAAAAAATATAAAAAATGAGCATTTTGAGAAAACTTGAAAATAGTACATACTCCGAGTTTTTGGATAAAAAAATTTTTTTTGAACGTTGCAAGTATGTTCATTAGAAAGTACGGAAAAAATTCTACAAGAAACAGTTATTGTAAATTTTTCTAAGTGTGATCTTATAGGACAAATCTTTCAATGAACATAGACTTGTCGAAAAACCATCAAAAGTTTGAGACCCTGTATCTAGGCAACATGTCATTATTACCTTCCCCCCATTTTTATGTTAGATGTAGTCCAATAGTACAACAATCTCACAAAGTTTCATGGAAATCGGAAGGATGAAAATTTTTTGAGTCCCAGGTGGAAATTTACAACTGGCGCAGCACTGCGCCAGTGCTGCCGCAGGGTTTTCCAGTACTGGCAAAAATCCGGTATGAAGCCTGGCGCAGTACTGGCAGAACTCCGAAAGGTAAGCCTGTCTTAGTACTGCCTTCAGTACTGATTCAGCATTGACTATCAGTATTGCGCCAACACTGTCTCCAGTGCTAAGACAGGACTAACTGACAGGGCTGCGCCAACGTTGCCTTCAGTACTGGTACAGCACTAATGGTCAGTACTGTAGCAGTACCGGCAGAACTCCGAAAGGTAAGTCTGTCTTAGCACAGACTATCAGTATCGCGTCAGCACTTTCTCCAGTGCTGAGACAGAACTGACTGCCGCGCTGCGCCAAAGTTGCCTTCAGTACTGGAACAACACTAATTGTCGGTACTGGCAGAGCTCTGGAAAGTTACTTTGTCGCAGCACTGGCCGCCAGAGCTGCGCCAATCCTCTGGTAATGATTGGCACATAATTAACGGTCAGTGCTGACGCCACATTGCCCACGAGTACTTAAAAACTTAAGGGCATGTGATATTTTACCATAAGAGCATTTTAGTTTCTTATGGTTTTTATGCCATAATTTTTAATTTTTCAAAAGAATAATAGTGCCCAGACGTGAAAAATATAGAGATATGTACGTCTAGACACTACTATTTTTTTGAAAAATTAAGAATTATGGCAAGAAAACCATGGGATTCAAAATTTTCTTAAGGTAAAGTATCACATGACCTTCACTGTCGCTTCAAGTACTGCCCTAGCACTGAAAACCACTGATGGGACAATACAGGTATATGAGGCTATGGTACGAGTTGATTCTTGGCGCCAAATAAACAGGAACTAAGTTTTAAGCTTCAAAAATAATGTTTTATTAATTGCATATAATAATATGCAGGTACGATGAGAATATCTAAGTATATACTTTAAACGTCATTATCTTGCCCCTCTTCTGTTCCCGTGTTTTGTTTGGATAAGCGGTTCTTCTTTCCTTCTTCACGATCATTTGCATTGGAGAACCATCGGACGAGGTAGGAATTGAAGTCCTTGACTGTTATTTTAGGATATTTCTGAAGCATAATCTCTACAATAAGCAATATAAAATATTCAAGCAAATATATTCATATAATTAAAACTGGGAATTTTTCGCAAACATGTGGACATTTACCTTTTATGATAGAATACACATTCGTCCGTGAAAAATTAAGTTTCGATGAATTTTTTGTTTTACGACCAAATGCACTATATTCAATTTGTACAGCTTTCATCATAATCATAGGCAGAACTGCATTGGTAGCTGTAGCAAAGTCTAACAAGTTCTTAACATTCAGCAGCACAAATGATCTCTGTAAAGTTTCAAATATACACAATATTATTCAGATATTATGAATAAAAAATTTGTAATACATATTTCTTTATAATTTAACAGATTATATTAAAAGTATGCATCACATTCCTATTTAATGTTCTACTTGAAATGCACTTACGAAAGCTGCAGTCATCTCAGGAACTTCAGTAAGGTCTTTTTTAAAAGTCAGAAAATCTTCCAACTTAGTTGTAGGACAAGGTGGCAATATCCCTCTTCCTTGCGAAGCTTCTTCAAGTTGAGAATCATCGGTTGTTTGCAATAAACATTTCAGTTGTTCTATTTTTGGATCGAAATCGTAGAGGATACTTGTTTTTACGCTTTCAAGCTTTACATTGAAAGCCTTAGGCAACTTTCGTATTTCGTCTGGACCATAGAAAAAATGATTGAAAGTAAATATTGATATCTAAGGAAGGGTTACAATATTTAAAATAATATTCATATTCAAACAAACCTAATACTTTTTCACACAAAGAGCAGTTACTTTCTCGATCCTTGTTCTGCTTTGCACTCGTCTTTAGTAATTTCTTATTCTTATTTGTTTCAACTACAGACACAAGGGATTTTTCGGAAGGGACTGAACTAGATAATACACCTGAAATTGAAAACAATTTCAAGGATAGAAATAAATACGCATAAAAGGAAAGCGGAGATTATGCTAACTGGTATTCTTGGAGTGGATTATTGGAGATCGTTTGGCAGGCGGGACAGAAGAGTCCACTGATCCACTGGATTCTGAAAATAGCAAGGTTTAAAATATGAAACCAAATTAAAGGCAAGACTAAAGATCTATTCATAGATGAAAATAATTCGCGCGAAATTCGAGTGGAATTCCACCCAAAATCCGCGTGAATTTTGAAAAATTTCACTTCGAATTCGCGTGGCGTTTTGGAACATTATTCCAAGTGGAAACAGCGTGCATTTTGTACAGATTCCATGCGGATTTCGCACGGATTTCGGCGTGAAAATTTGGCTCAAATTGTAAAAATACTTATAAAATACTTGTAAAAATACTACAAGTTGAACCGAATTTTCTCGCGAAAATTCGCGCGAAATCCCTGCAAAATCCACGCAAATTCCATTTGATAAAACGTTTCAAAAGAGCACGCGAATTCTAAGTGAAAGAAAAAATTCACCTGGATTTCGGGCGAATTTCCATCCGAATTATTTTCACCTGGGTTGTCAAAATATCGACTGTATTTACCGATATCGCTGGAATCGGTTTTCTTAGTTTCAGAAGCTCTAGAGGAATTACTGTGTGGTCGTTTTTGTCTATCAGTTGCAGAATCCTCAAAGGAACAACTGCATGATCGTTGTTTAGTGCTTACACTGGAGGAAGAACTCAATTCTGTAAAAATAGAAAGAAATTCGTAAAATGGGGACAAATTTCCATGAATAATAAAAATAAATATCTTTATCTGAATAAATATAAAATAAGATATTACTGGTCTCTATATTTGAATGAATAGAATTTTTACTCATTAAAATTTTAAACTTAGAGTACACGAATGCTGATCATTACTTTTCGAATTAAAAATTTCTAATGCTCAATGTACAGAAAAAAATAGAAATTGCTATGATTTCTTAACCTACCACTGCTTCGAGAATTTGATCGTGATGATCCTTTTGACTTCTTTGATAAGATATTTACACTCTCTGGAGATTTAGAAATCGACCTCTTCCTGGATTTCCTTGAAAGCGTATTAGACTCTGAAATATTAGGAAGATTATTAAAACGAAGGAAGTTAAAATTTATTTTTGAAATGACGTTAATTATTAACAGCAATATTAAACCCTGTAACGTATTGTTTATTTGAATGACTGGAATATTCTTTATAGCTTTCTTAGCTTCCTTTGATGTAAGCTTTATTGGCATTTCCGCGGGATTCTTAATGATTTCTTTTGAGAACTTCTGGTCATTTCCATTAGTACTGTCGCATTGAGAACTGCTTTCGATTATTTCCTTTACATAAGATTGTTCCAGTCTTCGAAGACCTTGCGTATAACTGTCTGCAATAGAAATAGTTGCAGATTAATCAACATTTATATAAGCTAGCTCAGGAAGTGTATGTTGTATATTAATGTTTCAAAAATTTTTTCCTACGGGCTCCTTTCAAGTTTTTCACTTCAAACCTGTTTCAAAGTACGTCTGGGTCATTACTTTTACGTGACCATTTTTCAACACAGCTGTACAAATCTTCATCGAGGTAGTAACAGAACCATTTTCTACTTATGTCCACCAACCAAAAGCGAGGAAGAAGATCAACCTGTCTTTCTTCCTTTTTGCTCATTGTCTTTTTGGCGTCACAAAACAATATAACTACGTGAGTAATATCTGCTTGAAGAATAGGCAACTGATTGACACTCATCCTGAAAAAAACTGCAAAAGAATCATAGATTACTAAGAACATTCTGATACTTCGTGCAAAATTTCTACCTTTTTTAATACGTAAAATAAAATATAGTGGGTTTCAAGTTAGAAAATTTGTCAGATTTTGAACACATTGAATATTATATAAACATTTTAGACTGACTAAAATTCGTGAACAAAAGATAAATAAATATTTCTATTATAATACATGCATACACTTGAAGTTTCATAACTCACACACATTTGTAGACATTAAAATGTTCGCATTCCGATTCCATAAAATGGGAAAAATTTCAAGCAAGCTTAGGAGAATGAAGTAAGCTCACGGCAATTTCCTTGACATCAACATACATAATGACACACTTCCTTCCAATGTCGCTAATTTCAAATTTGATTGGTTTCTTGAATGAAGAACTTAACTTGTAAATGCCTAAATCTTCAGATTTGCATGGATATACAAAAAGATTTGTCAAATTTAATGCCACAATTCCCTCAAAAGTAACAGAATCATTTGACGACTTCCACATATTAAATATACGCACAATATTTCCATTTTTTAATTGAACTGTGTTGTTTGCTTTAGTCGAGTTAAGAATCATGCCCTTATACATAAGTTTTTTAACACGTCTTTCGGTATCATGAGAAGCTCCCTTATGGAGTTCCAAGTGTAGATCACTCTTTTTGGTTACACGTTTTCTCAAGGGATGATTTACCTCTGGTAAATCTGGTCCTTCGGGACAGGAATGTAGTTCACCAACACATCTAACAATCTGGTGCAGTGGCTTCTTTCTTCCTCGTACTATGCGTTTAATCCAGCCCAGACAATTTTCGAAAATGAACTCTGACTTCGCAGACAAATCCATACCCGTACATTTAACATCATCAGCAAGATGAATCAAATTATGCATTGTTATATTCTGTGAATCTTCTCCGTAATAAGTAGGAAATAAGTAAAGAAACTTTTCTAACAATGTTTTTGCGTAATCTGCGTGTGTGACTGCTAATTCGGAGCTATAGAGAATGCGTGAAGCCATGAAAAAGAGCATAAAATGTTCAAACACATGTTTTGGAAGAATCTTACATAGACAAGCTGCGCTTGCGTAGTGCAAGGAACATCTATATTGAGTCGCTCTCCAGTTGCTCAGGTCATCCAGATCAAATTCCTTTCTTTGAAAATCGTCTGGAACATCGGTGATCTTAAGAAGAATGTTTCGTAAGTATTATTTTTAGCTAGCGCTCAGTTTGGTTATACGGTTATTGCCAAACAGCCACTGTTCTAAAAGCCATTTTATGTCTCCGATATACAATAAGTGCATAGAATCAATGAGAAACATTTTTTTTGGATCGAATCCTGGGATCTCTAAAAGAGATGACAAACCAGTGTGATGTTTTTTTTGCCTCTGTTTTCGAAAAGATGCATTTGTCCTTGCTTTGGCACGAATATTTGCATACACTTTTTTTATTACCTCGACGATTCTTAACTAAAACCCCCTCCACCTCGCAACATTCACAGGCTCGAAAGCCACCATGACCTTTACAACACTTCAGGAAAGCACGAGCAGGAGTGTCTCAAACGAACCCAATAAGTTCAATCTCAAAATGTTCTCCTTCAATATCGATGCCATCTTCGATAGGTTTTTTGATTTCATCAACGAAATCTTTCAAAAACTCATTAACACAGTTAGGTTTTGACTTTCCACAAAGTGCGCCAACCATGAATGGAGCAGATTCAAAATCGGAGTCTAATGCTTGCATCAAAATTGGCCATAATTGTTCACTTGACCGGTTAAAAAGCGGTAGGCCATCAATATTTACCAACAATTTTAGAACTCGCTTGGTGTATACTGCAGGTGAAATAATACGCTTCGAATTTTCTGCAATGCCCAAGTAAACATAATAACCCCGTTTTCTTATGTCTACCTATAATTTTTGTCTCCATTCGTTTGATTTTTGTCTTTGTATATTTATTACTATTCAATAATGTTGACGCACTTTTTGGAAACTCTGTATGACCTTCCTTCCTCAAAAGTCCCAATAATTCGAAAACAAAAGCCTTTGTGGTGTGTGATATGTCCCGTAAAAGCAATGAATGCAACTTATCACGCAACGATGATTTCACATTTATTTCCTTTTCCCGACTTATGTTTAAATTTTGCTTCTCAGTCGAATTTAAAGGTACATCATGTAGAGGAGATTAATTTTTAGGACTAATGTTAGGATGATTAAATTTATCAAAATCGAAAATTGGAGCATCATAATTTTGCTTAGGCGAAGGTGAGTTTTCAGGATCTACAGTGTGAATGTCAAAATCTGCATCGCAAGCAGGCTTCGTTGGAAAAATTTGAGGGCTACTTCTCAAAGGATTCTCGTTTTCTTTTTCTCGTGCAATAACACGTACATCTTTTTCATTCTTACCAACGTTCGATTCTACATTTTTAAGGGAAGTACGCGATGCCGAACATGTTCGTTTTATTTCAGCATTGTCTTCAGAATAATTTGAAGTAAGATGTCGTTTTAGCTGGAGATGTTTTTTTTTATGATAATAGGAATTTGGCATTATTGCAGACTTGATGATAATTTCCTGAGTTCTTCTCAAATAATATTTTCTTTTATATATGCAATGTTAATCCTGTAGAAGAAAATTCAACAGTCAAATTTAAAAAATACTTTAACAATCGATTTTTTATTTTTTTTCGGATAATAGTTCTTAATTCTATTGTAGATTAACATAAATGTCATTAAGTTAGAAAAAAAATATCCAACATTATTGAAACCAACAGAAAACGTCAAAAATTTCAAATTGAAAAATTTGAAATAATTTCAGAAAATTCAACTTCTTTAAAAATTATTTGTTTGAAAATTTTAACAGCTTTTGGAAGATTTTTAAGAACTTGAAAAGATGTAACAATATTATTCAAGAATTTGAAGACCTTTTAGTGTTGAAGAAAAAATGTATATTTCCAAAATCATTAATTTTCAATTCCATAATGTGTAACTTTTGAATTTAAAAGTATCAAATTAAGTTCTGAATTTTAAATGTAGCTAACTTGAATTTAGAAGCATATAATTTTAACTTCTCCAGTTTCCAAACATTCACTCGTTAATTAATTAGTCTACTTTAAACGTTTCCAGTTGTCAATTAAACATAATTTCATTAAAAATGTCTTCGATTTTCAATTATTAAAATTTTTCCCTTTAAAAGTTAACATTGGCTCGTTATTTCAGATTTAAACTGAAATTTCATAATTTCAAATATATCAATTAAAACCTGTTCATTTTTTAAAGGATTTAAGTGAAAACTATGTAACATTGAAATTTTCAATCTAGAATCACTGACCGAACATTTTACTTTTTAAATTATTTAAATTCTAAACCAAGTAACTTGAAATGTTTCAATATGAATGAAATATTCAGAATAATTATTTCAAATAAGATTGTAGAATATGTTAAAGAATT
Source organism: Melikaiella ostensackeni (assembly GCA_032362435.1). Classification (NCBI taxonomy): domain Eukaryota; kingdom Metazoa; phylum Arthropoda; class Insecta; order Hymenoptera; family Cynipidae; genus Melikaiella; species Melikaiella ostensackeni. The sequence continues at coordinate 47,590,267 of JAUMHM010000085.1, forward strand.
TAATATAAATAATTAAATTGTAATTGTATTATGATATAACATTATAATTGTAATAACATTGCAATTCAATATAAATAGCTTCTAATAATGACAAAAGATTTGAAGAATTTCAGCAAATGAATAATTTAACCGTTTGAGAATTTTCAAACTTATTGGCTTCTAGTTGGCATCATGAACAAAAATTCGGTTTATATAAAAAAAAAAATAATACAGCGGATTTCCAGTTCAGTCCCCTGTGCCGGCATACCAGTGTATAACCTTAAATCAGACTGCAATATTTCACCTCATGCAACTAATATTTTTGGTAGTTACGTAATATTAATTAATATCACTTTTCATTCTTTAACAGAGAAAAAAAGAAATGAAAAACTGGTGTCACGCCACATAACCTAAATTGATCACACGTTTCTGACTGACAATGATTTCACGTATAATAATATTTTTACCTTTCCTGTGTATACTTTCACATTAAAAAGCACTAACAACTTACCTTTTAATCCCAGATAGATGATGAATCTCATTCAAAGTCTCACGTAATACACAGAAAACGCAGAACGACGATACGATCAAAACCTCGAATCGAAATACGTATTTAAGTGATTTCTAAAAGCATGCGGCGATGGCGGCGTCGGTCGGTCAGTGCGAAGCATTGCATGGTCACGTGTTTCGAATTTTAGTTTCGCACGGCTCAAGATATCGAACATTCGATATTCTCTTACTTCGGGGGCGTTTCAGAGATTCCTTTTGATGTGTAAACATCTTATACCTCGATATGGGGAGTCGCGCCTGAATCGAGTGAAACCATGGCTCGAAAGTGTAATGCAAGCTGTCTCCACAACGTTGATGCAGCATCAACGTGATTTGCACTGTGTCGACACTATGTCGATTTATAAAGTCCTATTGTGGAGAAACCTTCAAAGCTCTAACACACGCGTTGTGTCGTGTGTCTTGCTTCTCTTCGCCCGCTCAAAGGAGCCGTCAGTTATTCTTCCGACTTCGTATACATTATTCTTCTACATATTTATATGTGTATGAAAAAGTGGTTATACATATTTTATATATTTTTTTATATTTTATATTTTGACTCATTTCTTTGACTTCATACAGTATTTTTTTATATATTGATATGTGTATGGAAAAGTGAAAGTTA
>JAUMHM010000085.1:47593384-47618729 GCA_032362435.1 Melikaiella ostensackeni
GTCAGTTAACTTCCGCCGTCAACCTAACTAGCCGTTTCCTAACCCGCCGTCAGCCCTGGAGTGGTGAAAGAGGGCCTAAGTTGAGTGCAGTGCTAGTATTGCGCCAGTGCTGCGCCGACGCTTGGCATTACGCGCTCGTCGATAAATTGACAATGCTCGAGTTTAGTACAGTGCCAGTGTTGCGCCAGTGCTGCACCTACGCTTGGCATTACTCGTATGATCGTAAATCGCCAATACTTAAGGGCAGTACTGTACTTGTACTGCGCCAGTGCTGCGCCGATGCCCGGCATTAAGCATATGTCGATATATAGCCAACGGTGAGGGTCGGCACTGCACCAGTGGTCAGCCAGTGCTGCGGCAGTGCTGCGCCAGTGCTTCACCGACGCTAGGCGATGCACTGACTGGCAGCACTGATATTGCTCCGCGCTAAAAACCGGCGCAGTGCTGTGCCAGTTGTCAGCATTGGCAGAACTTCAACTTTTCCACGTGGAGTGGAGATTTCCATCTGGGGCGACTTGGCAAATACCTTTATGTGTCAAATTCGGGCATGACAAAAACCTTTATATGCCTACTTTGAAAGTATCTGTAAAAACAATGAAATAATAGTACATCAGACTACGGCTTTTGGGAAGACTCAATGCCTGTTTCAAAGTTCTAGCATAAAAAAAAACTAATTTGAATCTAATCTCAAATCTGATTTTGATCTGATCTAATCTCAAATCTGAATCTAGGCTCAAGCGTCGCTATACGCTGAAAACATCCGCACGTGTTATGGCAAAGGACTCTATCCGCCGCTCTATCAATAGAAATATATCCTTTCGTGAACGTTACGAGTTTCTGTTTCAACATTTAAAGACGGGGAACGAATCTTGATTCGTATCGCTTATCAATTATATATCTCGAAACCCACGACATTACATATTGGATACTCGTCCTGTGAACATCATACTCGGAGTAAAGGTTCGGGTAAATTCCGAGGTGCATACGTTACTTCATTCCCGATAAGTATGTTTAGAGTGAGTAATGCCGTCTGGGAAAAACGCATAATGTGGTCATTGAGCGAATCGGCGCAAACGTATCTCACGAAGATTTAATATAGTTTTAGCTTCCATATTGGAATACAATCCGTGTGTGTACAGATCTGCATAAAAACATTAGGCTCGAACAGCTGAGAAGCGCAGTATTTGTCAGCTGATCTCTTAAAAGTCCTATTTTGAGGGCATTAAACAGCTCTTTATTCCCCCGCGGTCCATCAATAGGCCCTCTCGACCCAAGCAACACCCGCCGTTCGATAAATGTGTACATCAGGCGTTCTCTTCAGGGGGCAGTACTCGCTCTTAACGCGCTTGTTGGGAATAAAGATCGTTTACAGTACCACCTCAGAATTACCTCAAACTACGATATTGTATTCCCTCACGCACATACCGATGGCTTTTTGGTTAAGTTTTGGGGTTGCCTCCCAAGTATTTCACACCTGAAATAAAAAGTTCGGTTGGGCCCTTTTTCAAAAAGCTCAATTTTTAATTTTTCTTTTTTTCGAATTTTCGAATTTTTTCGAATTTTTCAGCATTTTTCATAAAAACTCACGGAGAGTGAAGCATTATTTGCTGAAACACTTTCAATTTCCATTTTAAAATAAGATATAAGTGTTCAACATCATGCGATGTCCGTGCTCGTTTGAAAAGCTGAAAATAAATGCAAAAATTGAGTTCATTAGAAATTTCCCCATTTTTAGAGCATGAAACGCCTGAAGTAGTCATAACCGAAATTTGAGCGTGTAAAATTATCGTAAATTACAAGGAAATAGAACGTGTTATCGTGTTATCGATGGATCACATAAACCCCTAGAAAATTGTGCGGACTTGTATGTGTCTGTAAGGTTTTTATTGCTGCCACATGGGGACAGGTTATACTACGTAAGTTCAGCTAAGCAGTACAGGGTGTCTAATAATTTTCGCCCACCGAATTACCGGTTATTTCCCGGTTTCAAATATAAAATCTCCTCTCACTAGAAGCACAAATAGAATGCATCTAGCATAAGGTCTTCCTATGTGTAATTTTATGTATTGCGGTATCTCATTATATTTAAACAAAATAATATTTTTTGTAATTTATGGTGTCGAGTGAAAAACAATACAATAAGATTAAAATTGCTTTAGACGGTTCGGCATTTAATTTTCTACGAAAATGTGCTTAAAAACTTGAAATTTCAACATATTCCTTCAAGAGTCACGCGTCAACTTGAATGAAAAAAATTATATAGGGACCTAATCTATCTTTGGATGGCGCTGATTTAATAGAAAATTGCGGCGACCATGGCAAAAGTGACCAAAGCTCGAAATCCATTGGAAACAGTGCAGAATCAATTAAAATTATAAATGTTCTCATAAGTCCTAAAAATTTTGAACAATTTTTATGTTGTACATAAATTTGTTCAAAATCGCATAAAAATTGTTCAAAATTTGTAGGACTCATGAGAACATTCATAATTTTAATTGATTTTGCACTGTTTCCAATGGATTTCGAGCCTTGCTCACCTCACTTTTGCCATGGTCGCCGCAATTTTCGGTGGCGGCAGCACTATCAGAAAGATAGATCAGGTCCCTATTCTTCGCCAGCAGTTCAATTTCGTACCCTTTCATTTTCGATGTGATGAAAGTGTTTTTATTCTTACTATTGGGGATTTAAACATGCTATGCGACACTGTTGGCCCCTACGCGAACTAACCAATATGGCCGTGGATGACATATTAAGTACGCATAAAGCGTCACGAAAACCAGCAAAAATATAGCGTTTAACTGTAATGATCGTCCAACTGAATGAATAAGTGCTGTAATAAACCGCAGCTCTAATGAGCGAAATACTTTTGACCTGATAATTATTTGCTCCAATAATGGAATTTGCACGTCAGTATCAAAAATAAACAAGTTCCGCAGGTTGTTGCGCCTGTGGTCGTGACTCCAAAGAGAATAAAAACTTCAATTTAAGTTTTCATAGAGTGCCAAAGCTTGGATGTGTTGGAATCAAAAGGCGAAACTTAATTGGAAAAATGGAAGTTGTAGATAAACACAGTAAGTGGTCGAGAAATTTAAATATGAAAGATTATAACTTCAAGAATTTACTTGTCTGCTCCTTGCATTTCAATGAAATTTTGCAATTCTCATCGCCACTATTAATTATTAACCTTCCTGTTATTTCCTATGGTTCTGAAGTTAAAGCACTGGTTTAAAGGAAAAATGAATATATTTCAACTTTTTCGCGAGTTTTTATGGTAGCTCTGTACATTACAATCATACCAGAATTAGGAATATTTCAAGATTTAAGAATATTTTGGTATTGGATGAAGGATTTTGACAGAAAATAATTTTTTGAAAGGAATGTACTGCTGTGCGAGTTCAAATTAATTTTCAGTTTTTTTGGAGCCAATCAGAATTGAAGTACACTGGGACCTCGACATGCTTCCCCTCGACTTACTGCCTTCCTAGAATGTCTGCGAGCTCGCACTCATGGATTAGGGGTCGAAGACGCCGAGAGAAAAGATTCCCGCCACCTCGTGTTCGTTGATGCGGGGTTCGAGGCGCCAAGAGAGAGAGTGAGGCGTCGAGCTCCCCATGTAAAAATAATTCGTCTTGAATTTAATCTTGATGATTGGCAATTAAGACATATCCAAGACTTGTTAAAGACGTCTGGGAAGTCCGGCTTATGAGACGGAGCCAGACTTTACTTATCTCACGAACCAGGAAAAAGGCTTCCATTGCCTACCTGCCCTGGCGAAAAGGGTCTTCCTTATACCATCATAAAATCTAATCCTTATTTATGTTTAAACAATTTTGTCTATTTATTATACAATATGCACATTGAATGAATCCATTTTATTTCATTTATTGTTACTATTACACTTGTTAGGCGAAAATTCCGAATATGTTTTCCATTTTTCCGTATTCCTTACGGTTTGGGAGATCTTTATAGAAAACTACAATATTAATCTTTTTGAAGCAAATTTTAGATGGCTCTAGTCGTGAAGACCCACATATTCTGATTTTTAAAATTTCAAATAGCTATTTTAAAAATTGAACAAAAATTCATTAAGAAATTAAAGTCTCCATTGCCTGGTCCCTTTTTTATTGGCCTTTGGCCAAGGCATAACAGAAATCTTCATGTCTTGAGATAAGTTCCGTTCGTCTTGCTGAATGCAACCCACTGAGAGCTATCACCATAAACCCAAGACAAAAATTTGATGTCTAGAAAGTCTGGCTTATGAGAAGGACCCAGACTTCAATGGCTTGGAAACAAAATGGAACGTCTTAGAGACAAAACCAAGACGAAATATTTTTACACAGGTCAGCGGAGTCACGCAGTTCCCCCTGACTGTTTACAACGAAGAAATTCTTGAAAGAGCCTCACGGTCAAAGTAGGCAATGCTAGAGACTCGAGCTAACTCGGGGTTCTAGTGTACCCCGTATGTCAACTCTCCCTTGAGTGTATCTAGGTAAATGTAGAGTCAAGAGCAGGTATGCCTCATTGCGCAGACAACAAAAAACACAGAGAATATGCAAGAGTGCTTGCTGGGTCGGCCGCCGCTAGCAGTTATTATTGATTGAAAATCTCACTCCTACTGAATACGATCGTTGTCATCTTCTCTAAAGATTGCATGACAAACTTTGTTTATGTTATTGGTTTTGATTATTGAGAAAGCTAAATGAATTCACGCTCCTACAGTCTTCATGGTCGAAACATTCTGTATTCCACATTGTGTCTTACGTGTCAGTTTTTGAAGATAACTTATGCGACCCGTTGAAAGCCACAGAATGTCACAATGGCGTTTATTATTTCCAAGAAAGTACGCAAAGTGGTGCATATATAGTCCGCTGAGATCACTCGTATAGCGGTGCTTACCGTCTCCCTAATTTCTTGCGTATTTCTTGAGTAAAAATTCTTTTTTCAAGTAATGGCGGCTTGAAAAAAATCCACAATGCAGAAATTGATTTTGGTAGTATTCTTTAAGGGCTTAGACCACTGTGAAATTTTGAAAAAATCATTTTTTTTATTGGCTTAAAAAATCCTTTGAACCCTCTAGAATAAGGGACAAGAGATCTCATACCCGCCCGAAGTCGTGTTCATTGAAATTTCGAGCTATCACTCAAGCGCTCCGAAATGCTCTAAAACGCCTACCTGCAATAAATAAATAAATATAAAAAAAACTATTCGAGACCTCAAAAGGGGGAAGAGTCGAAAGAAGGGCGATTAGATCGAATCTTGAATAAAATTTTTATGAGGAGGAAGGTTCCCTTATGAGGCAGAAATATCTGATTGATGGTTAGAAGCCTAAATAAATTTTTTCACTGAAAAAACTATTATCAAAGGTTTAAACGCGTTTTTTCAAAAAAATGTGTTTTTCAAAACGGTGTGCACGATATCTCGAGATCTAATCAACGAATCGACTTCAAATTTGGTACACTTATTCTGAGGACTAGTGTCTTTCGGTTGACGGCTGATTTCGTCAATATTATGTTTCGTTCAATAATTATTAATAATAATAACATGTAATTTGGGCCCAAAAATTGCAGTGAAAAATTCAGGAATTTCTTTCTTGTCGCCAAAAATAAAAAAAATTGAAAAAATGCTCCGTCAAACGAAAGCCAAAACAATAAAGATGATGAGCATATTTTTTATTTTTGTTTCAGACGACTAGTTTTCGCGAAGTCATGTACACCATCCGTCCATGCGTCAAAATCATAGGGATGCGCGAAGCGGCTTAACTCGACGAGTTATATATTTTTTTGAACAACAAAAATTTGACACGTTTTTCAATGTGTATAAAAGATGATAAAAAAAATTATTGGTGTTTCCTAAATATTTATTTAAAAATTAATTCCTGAAAATTACCCTGAAAAAATGCCCGTCACGGTGGTCTAACCCGTTAATCTGTGGAAAGCTTAGTTTATTTAATTGATGAAGACCCTATAAACTACACTAGTTATATTTATTAGCGACCGAATAAACACCGCCCAAGTGCTAAATACTTCTATTTGTAATGAACTTTGTTTTTGCATATTGTTTTAATTATTCAGAACGCTGAGTCAATCCACGCTCTATCACTTTTTATGGTAGGAAAATTCTGTCTTCAACACTGCGTTTCACGTCTCAGTTTTTAAATATATCTTAGGCGACTCGATAAATGCCAATGAGTGTATAAGTGGTGCTTGTTGGGTCCAAGAAAGTACGTCAAGTGTCGCATATATAAGCCGCTGATATATCACATCGTAAGACGCTGCTTACCGGGTCTCTAATTTCTTGCGTATTTCTTGATTAGAAATTATTATTTTAAGTACTGGCGGCTTTCAAATATTCCATAATTTGTAGAAAGTTATTGTTCAATTTCTTATAGGTTGTTTAATTTATGAAGACCCTATAAACTACACTGTACATATTTATTTGTGACCGGATAAACACCGTCCAAGTGCTCAATACTTTCTTCTTGAAGAAATTTGTTTCTGTTTATTGTTTTGATTATTGAGAACGCTAAGTCAATCCACGCTCCTATAAATCCCGTGGTAAAAAATGAATTCTGTATTTCACATTGCGTTTTACTTATCAGTTTTATAAGATAACCTAGCCGACCCGATAAATGCCAACAAATGTCTCAATGGTATTTATTAGGCCCAAGAAAGTACGTGAAGTGGTGCATGTACAGGTATGGTAAGCTCCAGTTGTATCATCCGTACAACGGTGTTTATCGGGTCGCACAGTGGGGAGAAAGCACTTCTTCGAGACAAAAATCAGCAGACTCCTCAAATTTCAACGGATCAGGGGTTTTTTAGTCAAAATTCCTAGATTTTTAAAATTGTTATAAACAAAAGAATTCATATAACTGTTATCTGCTGCATTTTCGGAATTTGAATGGATCACTTACATATATTCTGTTATTAAATGTACAAGATTAATTTTTGATTGCAAACGAGTACCAAGCAACAAGAATAGTTGATAGTTTAAACAAGTTTCATAAACAAATTCACTGATTTGGGATTTCTATGCATAGCAAATTTTTCTTTCCTGTGGAATCATTTCTTTTCGCCTGAAGAATAAAATTTGTAGACAGTAGACTGCCATTCAACAACATTGGTCATTTTCGTAAACATTTTTCATTAACAAATTCACTTATTTGGCATTTCTATGCATCGAAAATTTTTTTCTGTGAAATCATTCCTTTTTCTGTGGAGAACAAGATTGATACACAGTGGTCTGCCTTGTAACAATATTTATAATTGTTATAAACAATTTTTACATACAAATTCGCTCATTGTAGTGTCACTGCCATTTGCTCTATTGCTATGGAACTTTATTCCATGGGAATATTAAAGCCTCTCTACCAAACGTCAAGGTTGCACCCATGAAAGAGGTTTCTTTTTTTTTACTTTTATGTTTTTATTTTTTTTGTACCTTATGAATTTAGAATATTTTTTACTTTTCTATTTTCCCCTTTTGTTGATCTACTCATGAGTCTATCAAATTCAAAGATTCACTTCAATGTATTATTGCATGAGGAGATTTTTCGCATCTTCCGATAGCTTCTTTATTTTTTTCATTTCTTTGTTCTTGAAAAAAGTGATCCGCGGATCCGACGATGTCATGAGGTAGTGCATAATATCTGCATTCGTTGCTTTTCTGTTAGTCATTCTGCTGTTTCCTGTTCGGGCCTTCCCGTAAACTTTATTGCTCGCCTCTTGGGCTTCTTCTAAGAACTATCTAATCGGTAACTTGAAGGATCTGATGATCTCACTCCCGTGTACGAGAATCTTATGCACAGTTGTTAGCAGCTTGTACCAAGGATACAATTTCAAGCGAAGCTTTGCCGTATCTAAGGCATATGTTTTGAATTTTTCGAGATCGATCATTCTACCGCACGAGAGGACTTGCAAAATATCATGATATTTTTTGATAAGATTCGGATCTAAATTAGTAATTGCCGCTACAACTTCAGCATGCGCAAAGAAACATCGGGCAACAAGCATGTAATGTAGACAATCCAAATTTGTAAAACTCTTTATTACATGGACGATTCGAAACATGGTTAAAATCATTCATGAATTTTGGAACTGCTTGACAAATATCGCAGAAAGTAGTTGCTTTTTGTTCTATGAGCACGCTACGAACTTTTCCATCTATCATGGCGCATTTCAAATCAAAACTCACCACAAATGACCGATTGCCAATGTCAAGAAGGTAAATCTCCACTTTCCGTAGTAAGTTTGTATAATATTTATACGCTTCTTTTATCACTGCAGCAGTTTCTTTATTAAATCCAATTTTCGACGGTTCTTTATATAAACATGAATCTAAGGATTTTCAGTAAATTAGAATAAATGTCATATGGGTACAATTTTTTGTTAGAGTTAATCACGAAAGTTAAAGTCAATCACTAGCATCAGAGTTTTGGATAATATTGAGATAAGCTTTGACGAAAAGTTACGTAAAACAATAATATCGATTCGTGCATGAAATAAATTGTGAACGAAAAACCTTTTTAATGAAGCCCAATTCCTATTTAGTCAATTCCGAACCTACAGTGATTTAGAGTGATTTACAGTAAACGGAAGTTGAGTTTCGTTATTAAAATCTTTTGTGTATTCGCGTTATTGTTGCCGTTCGCAAACAACATTCTCGAGACTTTTACAAACGGTGGTTTTTTATAGAAACAAAAGAAGATACGTCCAAGTCACTTAAAGTCAAGTTTGTCAAGCACTTCTGGAATGGCACAATCCGAAGAAAAATGTCTAGCACCTTGAAATATGGTTTCTGCAATAACTGAAGAAAAAAAACTATGGTGGAGCATGCGACAAAAATGATTTCCAAGGCAAAATATCTCATACCACCGCCTTCAGAATCAGACGTGATCTCACAATTATCGTGACATTTCACAAAATGAATCACAAATGCAATTTTAATGCACAAGGTTACTACCTACTCGAACCTTTTAGAAATTTGAGATACTTTCCATCGAGTGGATGGTTTGAATAAAACAAAATATCATGCTAGACGCACAAACAAATGAAATGGTTTTATGTCTACTTAGTCGGATGTGGGTCCCCACGGTAGCTAATCAGGGCGAACCAAATGGTCGACTGGCGAAGGCTACGGCGCACAGGACGCACGGAACAACCCTCCTTCCAGCTGGGAAAGTCCCAAGAATGATCCTTGGTTCGACCAAGCCAATCGATGGGAGATCTGAAAGGCTGTTGGCAGGGTGTGCCGGACCCGACAGGCTCAGGGATTCAGAAACCGATTTATGGGGGTAACGTAGCCCTAGGAGAGTCTAGGAGCGATACCGTCCACGCGAAACCAAACGCAAGTGCCCTCGATCGGGAGTCTCAGGCAAAAAAAGGTTCGATTGGGTTAGTAGCAAGCAGTGGCATGAAGGATGGGGTATACCGCCGTAACAAGGCAGAATCGAAGGTTTATTCTGGATCTGGGGGCGGTTTCATACTGCTGGGCACAAGTCAAAACTCCACCTTTTAGAAACTTTTTCTCCGGAAATCAAGAAAAAGAATACATTCAGTTTTTAGAAGCAATCCCTGATGTTTTCGAACCAGAAGGGCTTGATAATACTTTGAATTTCGCATTGTTGGTTATCTAAAATGAATAGCCCCTGTGTCGCTAACGATGGTATCCATTGGCTGGAGCTGTTGAAACTGACATTCAACACTGAAATTCATACCATTCACTTCCTTTCCTATTCCTGTTGGGTTCTGAGAAAAGGCAACGAAACTCAGATAAAAGAAGCCATTTACTGGATCAGAGAGGCTGTGGTTTCTCCCAGTGATTTCTTCTTTTTTAAACACAATGAGAATTTTTTCGTACAACGGAAACAGTTTCTCTCTTTTGTTGTATGAGACATATCCTTGTCTTCTAATAATTTCTACGTTTTCAAATCGTTCAAACTAGAATCAGTCCTTGAGTAATCTACGCAAACTCAGTTTTCTTAATGCAGGCTGAAACAATCGTTTCTCTCAGGTGTAAGAATTCAAAAATCAACTTTTGTGCCCTAGACGAAGAACAAAATGAAGACAGATAAAGGAAAAAGTAATAACAACTAAAAAAAATTAGCTGAAAGTTGACCTAAACTCTTCCTGATAGGCTATAAAATGGCGGACATTATCAATTTTTTGAGTTTATTTTTGTGACGGCTTATTTTAGCTCAATCGACGTCATGTAGAAAAATTTGAATAATTCTTTTCTCTATAAAAAAAGTTGTTGTCTTTACTTTTGACGTAAAAGCAATAGTTTGCTTAAAAAGTGGGAAAAACGAATTATTTTTTGAGGTTTACGCTTTTACACCTGTGAGAGCTATAGTTTTACAAAAAAAAAGTTCCAAATACAGATGTGATCATGATTAAGAACTACTCGTATCCCTCAGGCATTTTGCGCACGTTGCTTCGCGCAGTGCACTGCGGTGTGCACGTTCACTTCGTTTGTGTGGACTTTTTTAGTGTATTTGTTACTTTAAAATATTTTGCATTCACTATCTGTCAGTCCTTTCAGTCTTTTACATGAGATATGGATGTAAGTTTACGGCCAGTAAATTTTGTACGAGTCGTGAAAAACTGCTGTTTGGATCGTACATCATTATTCTTTGCAGTTCAAAATATTGTTATAAATTTCATAATGAATTGGCAATAAAAGTGGAACATTACTACTAGAATTCTAGATTAGACAGTATGTAAGGTGAATGGCAATTCGAAGAAATCGAAAAGAGGCAAACTGGAAATGCGAAAAATTAAAAAAAGGGTGAATGTTAATTCAGAAGAATACAAATCACACCGAATTGTCATCGTTGAAAATCGAAATAAGGTGATGTAAAAATTAAAACAAGTAAAAATGATGGAAAATGAAAATTCAGCAGATGAAAAATTGTTTTGCTAAAGGCAGGTTATTTTGACATTCAGAAAGGGCCTCGCTGATCAGATGTTATATGTGCATTTCTTTGAGACTCTTCCTCTATTTATTTGACATAACGAATAAAATGAAAGACTTTCCGAAACACGACGAATTTTATATCGAACGCGGCCCGCTACTAGAAATGAGCAAATTTTGTTGTGAGGAAAATAATTTTGAAACGAAAATATGGTTTCCCGCACGAACCGTTGAAAATTCATAATTTTGTCTTTGAATTAAAAAAAAAAAATCGTAAGTAAGGTCGACGTTTATCACGATCATTATTCCTGACGAAGTTTAAAAAAAAAAGAGAATGTTGTTTGATACTTATTTCAGTTGTTTCTTCCTCGCAACCACAAGTGACAATTTTTTCCAGAACGTCGTCGGGAATCGCGGGCGTGATAAATGTCGCTCATAACTGTTCCTGTACAAAGAGTTTCTACCTGAAAACAACTTAAGCCAGTTTTTAAAAGTCCTTATTTTGTGTCAACTATGCTATGTAAATCTCAAACTTTCAAGTTAGCACAATACTTAGCAACTGATCGTAGTACAAAAAGGCGTAATTCTGCAGTTAAACTAACATTATCCAAGTATAATTTTTTTCAGCGACCGTCCACGTTTCTTCAAAACGGCCATTAGGCGTGTTTGTCTTAATTTTGTTATTTGTTAGCCAATTCTCGCTAAAAAAAAGTGATGGATCCAATTTTAATCTCGAACAATATCCCTACATCATGTTGGTCACTCCTTGCCGTTTGAGTCGTACTTGAGAAAAATTAAGACGATTCACTGTAGACAACTGAGAGAAAATCATACAGAGTACCTCTGGCGGCATTCAATTCGAATTGAAATCATCTAATCATCTTGAGAGCATTCTTCTTTCATATCTGGCTGAAATTTGAAATTCTTTTCGTCAGATTTATTTTCTCGAGCTTTGTAATCTGGATGATGAACTGCATCTGCGACTGTGATTTTGAGTCTCTTTTTATGTATTGATCTTCCCTCTTTGCTAATTGCACGAGTTTGTACAACGACGAGGTCAGCTGTTGGAGCGAATATTATGTAGGGGTAGGCACTTTTAATTTTCTTATTGACATTACGAAAAGATACTTCTTCTATCGAAGTATCAGGAAAACACTGGATAAGTCGTTTTTCCTTTTTAAATTCAGGAATACCTCGAATGAACAACGTGCGAATTGGTATCCTATCAACTTCGGTTGAAACATCGGTAGAACCCGTATAAATCACCTCATGTCCAGAAGCAACCCTTTTCTTATCCTCAGAGTCCAATCCAGTGCAGAAAATGAAATGAAGGGTTGCGGAGATGGAAGTTTTATGGAAGTCCAAGAAATAGATCTCTAGAGCAAAAATTCACTGCAGAGTCATAAATACATGCAAGAGCACGAAGAAAACACTTGAAATTGCTGTGAGAATAATCCACCTCTGTCCAAGAAAGAGATAGAAGTTAAATCTCCAGTAGAAAATCAAGAAGAGGACAAGCAGAATGAAGATGAAGATGAAGACCTACTACATGATTAAGACGGTGATGGAAATTTTACAGAATTTACAGGAATAGATCTGCAAGGCGAGGAAATAGAAGAGAAGGCAAGTATGTCAAAAAGGGAAGGAAGTGAAGAAGGCAATGGAGAAGAGGAGGAAGTTGAAAATATCAAACCAAAAGAGGGAAAACAGGAAAAGAAACAGATAACGGACGAAAAGTATGGGGTTCAGATTTCAAGACATAATGTTGCTGCATTCATGTGGAAGGATGAGCACATCCTAAAATTTTGATTCGAAATTGAAAACTTGAGTGAATCTATGACTATTTTGAACATAACGAGCAGTTCGGAATTGCTTAGCAAGCATGAAGAAAGCCAGCATGTAAAATTTGAACAAGCTCATGGCAAAGAGTGAACTAGCCTGCACGAACAATTAAAACATCGGTCCGTGAGGAATTTCCAACTTGAGGCCATAAAAAACGTAGATTTTGACATGTGGAATAATGGTCATTCTCAAAATTCACGAAGTGTTCCCACAATGCACAAAATAAAATCTGAAATTTATAGTGCAAAACGATTGAAGCTACAAAGTAAAGACATTGAAGATCTTAGTCAATTGTGGATCGAGGAAAATAAATTAAAATATCCCTTCCTCAGACATGTAGCCTCAAACCCAAGAATAGGAATGTACACTGAAGGGAAGTTGAAAGCAGTACAAGCTGATGACTCTTATATTTGAAAAAACGTTGGAATTGCACACTTGGATTTGACAAATGCACTAGTGCGGAAACCAGCAGGCTGTACCTCTACTTCCTGGTCTGTCGAATCGCGAAGTCAACATTCCCTGTAGCTGAACTTATCACTGCGCACCTTGACACCGACTCCATTAGCATTTTTCTGTTACAAGTCAAGAATTTCATACTTAGAGTTACGTGTGATATTTGGCTTTTTTAAATGCAATTGTTGCACCTTGGTTTTTGGGCATTAATGAATGCAATTGTGAACGTCTGAAGTAAGATGTCAATTGTTGATTATTTGAATATGGCATACGAATGTTCAGTGAATGACGGAATTCCTGTTGACATAACGTATTTATTGACATGCATAGCGCATGTGCTACACATAATCGCAAATACAGCAAAAACCCGTTTTCCAAATCAAATGTGCAACATAAAATTCCTCATGAATTTTGTTAGTTTGATTCTCTAATGCAGAGATATAACAGAAGTGGATACCCTGCTTGAAGATTTCTCAAGAATCTCACTGACGGAAGACAGATTAAAAGCAGAGCAGGCTGTAGGTTTTATGAGAACGAAGGAAAAAGAACGAAATAAAGACATTAATGACTTAAACGAGGACGTAACCTTAATAGAAGAAACTATGCAAGATCTGAAGATTGAAAATAAATATGACATACAACACCAAAAGAACAAAATGGTCTACGTTCAATTAAAGTTTTACAAGCGCTGATACACTAAATTCTTCAGAATTGATAGTACGTTTGAAGCTGGAGAGACAGCAAATTGATATTGAAGACATCACTAATGAGTTTGACGCGCCAGAATTCGCAGAGTATTTTACCATCGAATTCATGTCGCACATTCTCAATGTGGTTCACTATTGCTAGATTTGATTGATGAAGAGATTTCATGAGTCAGCAATGCTTACATTGAGGCACACCAGAAAGTAGTGAAAATTAATGTACTCAATAAGCAGAAGAACAATTCAATCGGTCAAACAGTGCGAAAACTGAAAAAGTACGTTGAATGTTTGGTAGCGGAAGCAAACCTAGTACTCAGTGCTCATACTAAATCAAAAATACATGCACCGGAAAAGCCCTGCTACCCGGACAATGCCTCGAATTCATTCATCAAAGATGTATGGAGACGAGGTAAACAATCGAGTAAAATGAAAGAAAACCACTTCCAAGGCGAGAAAATTGAGCGGATTGTCCAAAAATCATGGATTCGAAAGCGGAAAATCAGAGAAATCGAAGGAAGAAGTAAAAGTATCCGAAGTAGTACAAGTCACCTGACAAGGAAAGAAAAGGAGAAGAATGCAGCAAATGAGAACGATGAAACGAAAAACAGAAACAAAAGAAGAAGTTCAAGAAAGTGAAAATCTGCAAGAGAATCCGGAAGTTATTGTGCAGACGCCGGAAGTCACATCCACGATGGAAAATCTTTAAAAGAAAACAGCTGAAGAAAAGAACAAACGAGTCATTGTAATAAGGAAAGCAAATGGTGTCAAGCGGCAAAGGAGAAAAGTTAACAGCAGAAAAAAGAAAGAAATAGAAAAAATGTACTTACATCAGAGGAAGATGAGGAAATGTATGCGCTTGAGAAAAAACCACGTAGGAATGAAGAATTTCATTTCTGTGTCAAATGGTATCATTGATGACATTGAATACTACTCCTGCTCTAATTCAAACCATATTGAAGTCGGAAAAATATAAGACTGAAAGCGATATGTCATTGGGGACAAAGGAATTTTGCATTTCCTGTAAGCAGTTCAAGTCCATCGCAGAGGGAGAATGATTTGTCAATGGACAAGTAATCGATGCGTATGCCGTGAAGTGCATGAACAATTGGAATCATACTATTATGTACATGCCAATGGACGATACGCGTACGGCAACTGGTGATTACACTAATCAGAGGATACAAACCTATATTTCTCTCTACAATATAGATTCTCCTTTTCGTGACGCATTGTTCTTGCTTTACGATTTTAATTTCCACTGGGATTAGTGATTGTAGACATAAAAAAGGAACACATAATCTTTTTGGATCTATTTTTAGATGCAAGTGATCGTGCCAGAGTGTCTGACGAGCTCGAAGACTTTCTCTGAGCTTCCAGAGATAGCTCATCATTTGGTAAGCTGAAAAAAATCGATTAGTCTATACAAATATTTGAAAGTAAAAGACCGCACCAAAAGATGACTGATGGTTGGAATTGCGGCATTTATGTTATGTATGACATGAATTGCCTCGGTTCCAACGCATCCATGAATTCCACATTCAATCCCAACGATTACAGGAGAACGTTACCCAAAAATTATAAACTGATGCAGAAGACAATTTGTAGAAGTGTCTGTACTGTTTGGGTGATTACGGGGAACAAAACGCCACTGCAACATGTAAAATCTTCTGTGGAAAAATCTATGACGCCTGTACTCCTTATGGCGAGTTAGACAGCGACGTGGAAAATGGACTGAAATACACCCTTCCTAAGAAACCACCTATTGGACCAGAATATTCCTGCAAACTATGTAGACCGTACCTAAAAAGCAGTACAATGTAAACACAAAACAACTCATATATTAAAATAGTTCTTCAATCGTTCTTTATTTTTTTTCTTATCGTTTCCATCGTAAATTCTATTATACTTAAGGTTTCATTAGAGTTAAGGTGTTATATTGAAAAAAGACTAGGTTCTACACGCGCTAGGGAAGTTGAACTTCTTCTGTGCTATTTCGTCATCCACTACTATCACTTTATGCGAAAATATTTCCATTTTTCGAATTAGGGTGATTTTCTTAAATTTTCAAAAGTTTAAGGGATGATTTGGTGCGGGTTCCACATTAGCTATGGGGATGAAACTTTTTGTCTGATATTTTCAATTACTTACTACCAGTATCAGCGAAAATCTGGCGAGTTTTCGAATAAGGGTGATTTTCTTGAATTTTCGAAAATATAAGGGATGATTTGGCGTTGGTTCCACATCAGCTATGGGGATGAAACTCTATGTTGGCTTTTTTGGCATTAACTCCTACCAGTCTCAGCTAAAACCTAGCGAGTTTTCGAATTGAGTTGATTTTATTGAAGACTTGTCGTTTTCAGTAGTCAAAACAATGCATTAACAAAGTTTTTTAAAAATTAAAGTATTGAGCACTTGGACGGTACTTGTCTCGTCTCAAATGAATATTTCTCTTGTAGTTCATAGAGTCTTCATAAATTCAACAACCTACATGACAATAAACAATAACTTTACACATTTGTCAGTACTTGAAAAAAAGGATTTTTATTCAAGGAATACGCAAGAAATCAGAAGTCCGGTAAGTATATATATATATAGTTTATTATATATAGTCTGCTGATATCAGTCATACTATTCAGCGGTGCTTACCGGACCCCTAATTTCATTCTTTCTCAACCGCTGATTACGATTATGTAGTTAGAATTTTGGAATTCAATATGGCGGATCCAATATGGCGTATTTATGCCAAACAATCCTGCATTCAGTGACTCCAATTGCTGAAATCGGCTTGTAAATGATTACTAGAAGATTTTCGTGTTCGCTGATTGAGATTCTGCAGTCGAAATATCAAAATTCAACATGGCGGATCCAATATGGCAGCTATATGTCGTCGATTCAGCTCCCATGAACACAAATTGTTCAATCCGGCTTGGAAATGATTACTTGGGGGTTTTCGAGATCGCTGATTGCGAGATTGAGGATCACTTAGACCTAGCTTCGCTTGTTCTCTGTAAAAAAAACAACTGAAGATCGTTGAGGCAGAGCTCCACTTGTTCTTTCGCAAGGAGCAACTAAGCGTTGCAGAGGCTGAGCTCCACTTGTGCCCTATAAAAGACAATTGAGGAATTCTAAGACCGAGTTTTACTTGTTCTCACTAGAAAAACAACTGATGATCTTGGAGGCAGAGCTCCACTTGTTCTTTCGCAAGGAGCAACTGAGCATTGCAGAGGCCGAGCTCCACTTGTTTCCTCTAAACAAGACAATTGTGGAACACTAAGACCGAGTTTCACTTGTTCTCACTAGAAAAACAACTAAGGATCGTGGAAGTAGAGCTCCACTTGTTCTTTCGCAAGGAGCAACCAAGCACTGCAGAGGGCGAGTTCCACTTGTTTCCCCCAAAAAAGACAATTAAGAAACACTAAGACCGAGCTCCACTTGTTCTCACTAGAAAAACAACTGATGATCTTGGAGGCAGAGCTCTACTTGTTCATTCGCAAGTAGCAACTGAGCATTGCAGAGACCGAGCTCCACTTGTTTCCTCTAAAAAAGACAACTGAGGAACTCTAAGACCGAGCTTCACTTGCTTTTTCGCAAGGAGCAATTGAGGATCGCAAAAGCAGAGCTTCACTTTTTCACTTTTGCGAGTTAATATATTTCCTTCCGTCCTTGAGTCTACATCGGTTCAAAGCATGAAAATATGGATTATTTATATTCGTTCAGCTCCACCCTCGGTGTCTAAAATGTTTATGTGAATAGTTTTTTTTTTGAGATTTACGTTCAATCAGATGGTTGCTGGACTACGTTTGGAATCAGTTACTTACAGATCAACAGTTCCATTCAGTGATTTGATGTTCATCAAGATTGTATTCCACGAAATCTTCATAAATTCAAGTTTTTCATCAGTTTAATATCCAGTATGCCTAATACAAGCGACAAACATTGCGATATATGCTGCAATTCTTACAAAAATTTTGGTCTTGCGGGCCACAGAGGCAAAGATTTGAGATTATTATCTAAGAATCTCAAACGAAAATTTCCGGATCTTCCCGATAATGCTAAAATTTGTGTCCATTGCAGAAGGGTCAAATATGAAAGTGGTGATGTAGTTTCTCAAACATCTCGTAATTTATCAGATGTTAGTCAAAATGATGTTGAAATATATCAAAATGAATCTTTCAATTCTGATTCTTCAACACCATCTTAAGTTGATAATACCGCAGTAGTTCATTCACAGAGAGAAATTGAATAAGAAGACATGTTAAGTGGATTGAAAGAGAAACTTTCTACCTTACAGATTAATGATCCTCAAAAATTGAGTACCCCTACAATAGCTCCAGAAGCATGGAGTGTTAATAAAATCGCAAAAGAATTCAGCTGCAGTAGGCGGATTGTAAAAAAGCTCAAGATCTTAGAATTTCAAAAGGGTTTTTACCAGACATTACAGCGAAGACTGGTTAACCATTACCGGAATCTACTGTAGACAAAATAAGAAACTTTTATACTAATGATGCGAAAAGTAGAATCATGCCCGTCCAAAAAGATTATGTTTCTGTGAAGACAGATGAAGACTGCTGTTTGATGCAGAAACGTCTCCTTTTATTAGACTTGAGGGGACTCTGCGATAAGTATAAAGAAAGTCATTTATTGGTTTTTAAACCTCATTTATTTATCTCCAAACAGCAGTCGCAGTACTTTCGATTTGAGAAGAACAATCTGGATGAGGGTGAAGTTCTCATTGTATTGGATTTCAATGAAAATTATAAATACGTAGTTCAAGATGCATCACAAGCCTTTCATTTCAATAACAACCAACGTACTGTATTCCCTGTAGTATATTACTGCAAGGAAAACTCAGAACTGGAACACAAGAGCATAGTATTCTTATCAGATTGCACACACCACGATACAGCTGCAATTTATACAGTCCAAAAATCACCGACTTGACTGATCTGTTAAAATATCGTTATGCGCCTGGGAAACCGTTTGAATATTGTTTCAACGAAATATATCATCTAGTGATAAAGAGAAATGAGTCGGCCAACGAATACTATAATCAGCTGCATTCATATATAGGAAGCGCAAAGGCTGCACTTGAGGCAGCACACACGCGAGCGATATCTTTAGCTACCTCAGTTTTTGTTTATCAGACTGCAATTAAAGCGCTCATTCGGGGCTCACTCTATGATCTTTCTGCATCAGCAGATGCCAAAGATCTCTCCGCTCTTGAGAAATCCTTTGAATTTGCAAAACATGCCTAGGAAAGAAGGCACACTTCGGGAACATTTCACAATTCCTTCCGTGTTTCACATCAATCTCGAAAAAACCCTATACATACGATCACTAAAATGACGCTAGGACAAACCATCACCCTACAGAAGAATCACGACTGTACGAACCTCAAGGGGACAATCGATGTCATTCCCCAGGCCATGTTCGCCCCTATAGTAACAGCCCTTGGAAATACTGTCAAGATGATTGAAACAGCTTCTATAAGGATGATAGTAGATCCTGTTGATACCATAATTATTCTAGATCAGGTCAACCATATAGTTTTCGTGCTCCGTCCCCAAGCCCCAGATGCTTTCGCGATAACAGAGGATTCGTTACGCAATCCACAGAAATTTCGAGGAGACAAGGGCCAGACAAACCTCAGTATTCTAACTACACACGACCTTCCTGCCCTCAGCAGTACGCTAATTTCTCGTAATCTTCCAACAATCCACAGTATGCAAACAGCCCTCAATTCTCTTATAATCCGTCATCCAACTACCACTCAAACCACACCCCAGCACATGTTTAGGCCTATCCGCCCCTGTCATCAAATTATAGACCAGCTCGAAGGATACCTCCTCCCTACCCAAATAACCAAGGAGAATCTTCAAATTCGGAAAGCACTCGGCGGAACGATGCTACGTCGAGTCCAGACGATCAGGAGCATCAGTCTACAGTTAGGTCTCGGTACAAGTAGTGGTCTATCTGAGAAGTGATGGAATCGAAAAATCTCCGATTGTGATGTTCGGTAGTCGTTCACGTGGTTCGAGCAAACTTTTCTATTTCTGTGGGCGGAATCTTGGGAAGACCCTTTTTGCGTAAGGCATGAACTTACACCTCATTCCATCACAGCGCCCTAATAACTTAGTTTCCTAGGTTTCTTACTATTAAAGTCCGAGCGGCCCAACAGATCCCCATTTCATTACGAAATTCTTCTCTAGCTTAAGGTTATTTGCCTTCAATAAGGGCCGAAGGGAGCTTATATTTTGGGGAGTCGCTTGTTACGAATAGAAACAAAATCTGCCAGGTATTCGATGGCGTTCAATGCGAGAAAGAAGGGGTTGGAGATGGAAATCCTCCCGCAGAAATTACTAGCATTTGATTTTGCTAGCTACTCTAGTGAAAATGATTATGATGACCACCATCACCCTCTCTCGCTGGAAGCTAGAACTGAGGATATTCCTAAAGAGGTAACACAAGGACATCTCAATCCCGAAGAGTGAGCACTAGTGCGAAAGTGTATCAAAGTTGGAAACGATAGGTTTTCAGCCGCCGTTGAAAAAAAATGACGACCACGACACTAGACAATTATCAGATAGCGACAACTGATGAAGTCCCTGTACATATCAAACCCTATGGACAGGCGCGGAAACAGGAGGCCCTTATTAAGGACGGTGTAGAGGAGATTTTTGAGGATGGCATTATCGTCCATTCCACTTCTTCCTATGATTCACTCATATTAGTTATACCCATAAAAGTGAGTCTTCAGGTGAAATTAAGTTTCGAATTGTCACTGTCTTCCGAGCCCTCAATGAAAAGACTATTGGTGAAGCGTACCCGCTCCCCAATATCCCCGACATCCGAGACAGGTTAGGAGGTGATCAGTATTTTCCAGTACTCGATTTAGCATCCGGACTTCGACAATTCGAAACCGATGAAAAGGACCAGCCAAAAACGGCCTTTCCCATACTCCCAGTGTACTATCACTATAAGCGAATGCCTATAGTTATTAAGGGTAAGAAACTTTACAAGGGTGACAACCGCCTACATTCTGCACCTGTAGCGCACGATATTTCGTGTAACAAATGCAGGGAATTTTTGGTTTGAGAAACAATAAAAAATACTTTCTTCAATTCCTTTCAAATCAGGCAGGCAGTCCATGCTGAAGTCACAAAATCATGCGCCACTTAGGTGTGTTGTTCTTAAAAAGAAATAAGACGATAGGAATCTCACCGATTTGGAAAAAAATTGGTTTGACAAAGCTATGAGTATTCGAATTTGAAAAATCTGCCTGCTTCGCAGGCACATTGTCGTCACGCTTCGCGCCTTTTGTTATATGTTCTTTATGTACAAATTACTATATTTGTTTTTGATATCAAATTATTTAAGAAATTTATTTACTTAAGACTCTATCGGCCTCAAGGAATACATTCTCATCATAATATCCGCGCTCGATTTTCTGCGCTCATCGTATAATATGTACAAATGAATAGTTAAAAAGACGATTGAAAAATTATCTTAATGATTTACGATTGTTCTTACAAAAAAACGTCTCATGACGATTTTATTTTACTTTTTAAAAGCACAAATTCTACTCTGCTGCACTGCTTGTTTTTTTTTATGTTCAAGGTCAATTTACTCAAAAAACCCTGCGGTTTTTTCTCTAGATTTGTTTCTCTCTTGATTTGATTCGTCCTACTTTAAAGAGTATTTCATGACAGTCTGCCCTGTACTCGTGCCTTCGAGATAAGAGGGAGGATTTTTTCGTCTGAAAAACGAGAATTCACGTTTTTTGCCAAAACGACGCAAGATACCAAGAATGTCAAAAGAGTAAAATTGTTTTTCTGAAAGAGTTCCAAAAATATGTCCCGTGGCAATTCACTAGGTAGCGTTACTTTCAAGATTTTCGCGAAATTATATATAAAATCCTTTAGGAAATTATTTTGGTACGAATACAATTTTATAATGTGATGAAGAACCAGAAAGGATGTAATTTGACTATTTTAAGATCGTGTTGGTGATAATGGAATAAGTTAGGAAAAATGGAGAGTATCGATTATTATTTCAAAAATACCGACTTCGAAGGAAAAAGTTTGATGTAATTTCGATGGAAATTTGTAATAATCTAATTTGATGTAATTTGTTGTTTAAACTGTTAAATAACGTTCTCTTTTGTTTTTATGAGAGCATAAAAATGAATTATTACGAAAAAAAAATTCAAAGGATTTTATATATATTTTAACAAAAATCTCGAAAAGTACGCTAGATAGAAAAAGTGTCAAGAAACACGTTTCCAGAACCTTTTCAGAGAAATAATTTTGTTTCCTCGACTTTTTTCTTATCTTGTGTCGTTTTGGTAAAAAACGTGAATTTTCCCTTTTCAGACAAAAAAAAGTGTCTCTCTTATCTCCAAGGATCTGTGTCATCTTATTTAATTATTTTATTATGACCTGAATATCATTCATTTTCTTAATTTCAGCAAGCGAGCAAGAGCATATCTGCATCATAATCACTTATACTATTACATGAGCATTCCTTACAAACCTTCGCACTGAGAAAAATGTTTCAATTAAACCAAAAATTTCTCTTTGATATCATAGATTGAGAGAAAGAAATTTTTTGTTTGAATTAACAAAACGGCTCTGTTTGTTACTCAAATTTCAAAATGCCAAAAAACCATAATTTTTTATATTTGATCTAGCTGTTCTGTATCATTCATTGATATTACCTCAAAAAGGTGAAAAACAGATAGACGTACAATCGATTAACAAATCCTGATAACTTAGATGAAGTTCCTGCAAACCGTTCTATTGTTATAAACAAATTCATGAACAAAATAAATTTTTGTTGTACATTGAAGCCTGGAAGCTCTTTTCATCACGCTTTTCCCCGCGAAATCGAGTGAAATCAATGTTTTATTAAAATCAAACACTGAAGTTTTTTTTTTTTTGATTGATTCGAACAAATTTAATAAATGAGCGCCTCTGGATATATAAAAAGCATTTTTTCTGCGATATTATCAATTTTGCCTTCAAAAATCAAAATTCCATGACAGAAATAGACAATCAACAACATTTACCATTGTTATAAACAATACTGATCCTTCATAAGTTTTAATTGAAAACCATATTTTCGATAAAATGCATTGTTCTAACAAGGAATGAATTTGAAGTTCTGAAGCAAGTTCTTTATGATTCTTTGATCACAAGTGGCGGTAAAGATAGAGGAGAACTTCTGAGCTATATCAAAGCCAATTACGATATCAAAGACAAAGGTCTGAAAGCAATCGAAAAACCTTTTTATAACATAACAACATTCAGGACCAGGAATGCGGAATGGCTGCTTTCAGATTTCTCTGTTCAATTCGTTGGTGTTTATTCCAGGAGAAGACCTTCAGATGATTTCGAGAATAGCTCAAAATCAAGTAAGAGGCGAAAAGTGCTCGAAATTCGGAAATGCTATTCTGACTCTGAAATACAAAGTGCATTCCTAAACTACCGCCCAGAATCTCATATTATCATAACGGAAGAGGATGTGAGTTTAACACGCAAGCCTTGCTGGATCACACAGTATCTCGCTTGATGGAAATACCTGGAATCATACCCCCAAATTTAGTTGGCAGACCTAATCTTTCAATGACTTCAACTTCAAAGTATGGATGTGATGGGACATCTGGTCATGATCCATACAACCAGTCTTTCACTGATCCTAGTAAATCTGATGCAAGCATCTTAATTTTTTCGATGGTACCGCTAGCATTAGAGATGATAGACACGGAAACTGGTACATGTTTGGCGATTTTGAGAAATCCACATCCTGGGTTGTCAAGACTTTGTAGAATCATGCGATTCCGCTACTCGAAAGAAACGAAGGAGACTACCATCTCTGACGTAAAGCAGATTCAAGGAGAAATCGATAAACTTAAACCAACAACAATTAATTATGGTCGAAGTCGGAATCAATGCGAAGTCACGCATAAAATAATAATGTCCATGGTTAAGGGGAAGGTTTGCCAATCGTTCACTGAAACACCATCATCCTCGTCATGTTACATATGCTCGAAAAGCCCTCCATGATAAACAAGTTGGAAAAAATCAAACTCTTGTCTGTGAAGATCAAAAACTTCTCTTTTGGTCTCCCCACACTACATGCTTGAATATGCTTCAGGAGATGTATCCTTCACATTGCGTATCGCATAGAATTCTGCAAATGGGCAGCGAAGTTAGCCGATGAAAAACAGAAAATGGGCGAAGCGAAAAAGAGAATTCTAAATGAATTTTGGGAGAGAATGGGCCTGATCCTGGATGTTCCACAACATGAGACTGGAACATCTAATAATGGTAATACTGCTCGAAGATTTTTCGAAGATCCTGGATTGACTACAAGTATTACCAGGATTGACAAAGTATCAATCGAGAAATTCAGCGTCATTCTGAAACCTATGGCATCAGGAAAGAGAATATACATAATCATATTCGGAGAATATTGCCAGCAAACTGAGAAACTTTACGTCAGCTTATATAGTTGGTTCTATATGCCTGTGACAGCCCACAAGATTCTCATACATGGCGCTGAAATCATTGGAACTACCTCACTGCCTATCGGCCAATTGACGGAAGAGTCCCAAGAGGCTAATAATAAGATTGTCAAGAGGATAAGGGAATTCAATACCCGTAAAATCAGTCGGATTGTAACCAAAGGAGATTTGGGTAACAAGTTGTTGATCATGACTGATCCCTACATAAACAACTTTAGAACCCTTGAGGAGAGTGTCCTTCTTCCCATGGATGCAGAAGTTCAGGATCTGCTGATTGGGGATGATTGAGACAAGAATGGACAATGCTGCTGAAAACAAGACTTTTTCGTCCAAAAATGGTTAAGCTTCATGATTTCGTTCATCTCCCTTCCTTATAATATTGGAAAAAGATGTTGAGTGTGGACGTTTTACGATTCGGTTCCTTATTTCAAGGTAACATTAACTATTGAACCCGAAAACAAATTTATTTCATACGAAAGAATTATTTTTAAGATTAATTGATCAAGATTGTTTATAACAATGGAAAATGTTGTTGGATGTCAGTATATTTCGCAGGAGTTTCATATCCTTGAGAAATTGTTAGTTACAAAGATATTTCATCGTCACAGTATAGAAGATAGGCTCTTGCTTTAGAATATATTACATGCCTCTATTCAATCCTTCTAATTGATATACAGTTTTCAACTATCAAAACTTATCCATTTTTATTTCCTCTTATAGAATTCAATTCGCAGTTCGACACCTTACCTGACGGCGTCCATACAAATTACGAATCTTTTCATGGCGGACCTCATCCTTCTGCCATCCCTCATTCTCCTGCCACATCTACAAATCCTCAGTCTGATGTCAGGGAACAGATTCCTATCAGAAGAGAGGCCTGCAGGCGTTGTCAACCTGATAATGATAATCT
>JAUMHM010000085.1:47622267-47632395 GCA_032362435.1 Melikaiella ostensackeni
TATATATTACATTATATATATTATATATACATACTATCATATAATATTACATTTTGGATTTCAAAAGCTTTCACGGAGTCTCAGAGAATTTTAAGGGTTTTCACAGTTCTTGAATGATTTCAAGAGATTTACAGGGAGCTCAATCATTTTAAAGGGATTTCAAGAGATTATGTACGATATCCATGGGATTTTAAAGATTTCAAGGGATTTCAAGAGATTTAGAAATATTTCAAAAGCAGTCACGGGATTTTAAAGGATCTGTAGAGATTCCGAGAGATACCAGAGTATTTTCACATGTTCTGAAGTATGTCAGGGGATTTTAATTTTATTTCGAAGATTTGAAGGAATTTGAAGAAATTTTATAAGATTTCAAGAGATTACACGAGATTTTAAAAGGTTTGCAAAGATATCAAAGGATTTTTAGGGATTCTAATGGTTCTTAAAAAATTTTTATCGATTTCGACGATTTCACGGGGTTCCCAAGGATTTTGAGTGATTGCAAAAGATTTCAAAGTATCTACAGATTTCGAAGGATTTCGTAAGATTTGAAAATATTTAACGGAATTTCAAAGGATTTCTTAATATTATAGGGGATTTTAAGAGATATCGAGGAATTTCAACGGTTTTTAAAAAATCTGAATGGATTTCAAAATATTTTAATGGATTTTAGGAGACTCTGTAAGATTCCCGCAGATTCAGAAGATTTTAACGAATTTCAAAGGAATTTCAAAGATTTCAAGTGATCTCGTAATATTTTTAAACATTTTATGGAATTTCACGGATTTTAATCAATTTTGGGAGATTCCAAGAAATTTCTAGGGAGCTCAATCGTTTTTAAGGTAATGTCAAAGAATTCGAAGGATTGCGAGGAATTTTCACATGATTTAAACAATTTTGAGGGATTTATGAAATTTGCAAATTAATTCACGGGATTTTGAAAGATTGTGAAGAAATCCAGAGATTCCACAAGATTTTATGAAATTTGTACACCAGATCTCCGGAATGGTTACACAATAAAAAAAACAAATAATGATATAAAATGTATAACAGTATAAAAAGTAATTTTAACAGCCAAAACTGGTTTTAATTACCATATTTCAAAAAAATAAGAAGAGGGAACTTACGTAAAAAACTCTTGGGACTCCCTCCTTCCCCAAGTAAGGATTCGTAAGATTTTCCACCCCCCCCCCGCCCAAAAAAATCCTTTTGCAATTAATGGACGATCCCCAAGAGATTTCAAAAATTTCAATTTTATCTAACTGTTACAACATGAGTGTAAGACGAAATTACAATCACGGTATTGTGAAGGTGAAGTTGCGATACACGTGTTGCAAGTATTGTAATACATGGAATTTGATTACAAATATTTGTTCACAATTTAATCTGATGGTTGAGTCGCAGTGTATAATGTAAACATTGCGATTTACGATTTCTTGTCATTTTTTGTTTAGTGTTTTTACATTTTCTTTTGATCAACAAAAAAAACGATTTGTTAATGTTATTTTCAAAAAAATTTGTGTTTCGTAGCAACAGTTTCAAAATTAGAAGTCACAGATCTAGAAATGATGCATTTTTCATCCTGTTTTCCGGAAACAGGGAACTTTTGACAAGAGTAGCTTTTAAAACAAAAGTATTGGAAATTTTCTTTTTTTTTCATTGGTGCAGTTCATTGACAAAAGGAAGAGTAGTCCTGAAAATATTTGAATATAAATATTATTTTTAGGTGTTTATTCTCAAGAGTTTCGAAAATTATCATGCCTGATTTGCATCAAAAAGTGATGAAAGTGACCAAAAAAATAATCAATTGTGAAATTGACTATGAATTAATAATCTGACTCATGTTCTTGCGATACAGAAGAATGCAAAAGAATTCGATGAAAAGTATAAGAATTCCAGGTGAATTTTAACGGATTTAGGAGGAAATAATAAGAATTCAACGTAAATTCAAAGAAATTCAAGTAAAATTCAAAAAAAATTTAGGGTGAATTCAAAAGAATTCAAAATAATTGAAACAAATTTTTACATTCAAATTATTCCATTGATTTTAGCAAAATTCGAATGAATTTAAAAGAATTCAAGGGATTCAAAAGACTTAGATAAAATTCATAAGAATTTGAATCAATTGAACAAAACTTTTAAAATTTAATAATTTTCATTGAATTCAGTAGAATGTAGTGAACTGAATTCAGGGCCAATTCAATGGAATTTAATCGAATAGAAAAAAGTTCAAAAAGACAATGAATTTAACAAAGCTTGAGTGAATTTGGAGGAATTCAAGGAAAATCAGAAGAATTTGATGATATTCATAAAAATTTGAGGCCAATTGAAAAAAAATAATAATGAAAAAATATGTAAAAACCTTTCAATTCAGTAGAATTGAGCGAATTTAAAACAATTCAAGTAAATTCAAAGCCCAAAAAAATTCCATTGAATTCAGATAAATGGGAGTGAATAGAATAAGCGAATTTAGAGGAATTCAAGGGAAATGAGAGGAAATCGATGAAATTTATAAAAATTCAAGGTCAATATTTTGAAATTCAAATAAATTGAAAACAATTCAAAAATATTTTCGAAAATTAACTTAGATCATTAAATTTGGAGTGAATTTAGAAAAATTCAAGGGAATTCCAAAGAATATGATGAAACGCCTAAGAATTCAAAGTGAGTTTAAAAGACTTCACGATGAATTTAAAAAAAATAATTAGGAAAAATCCATTTTATTGAGTAGAATTGAGCGAATTTAGAACAATTCAAGTAAATTTGAAAGAATTCGAAAAAATTCCAAATAATTAAAAAAATCCAGGATAAATTAGTAAGAATTCAGAGTGAATTCCAAATGAATTCAAATGAATTGAAAAAATCCAAAATATTCCATTCATTTCCAGAGAATTCGATAAAATTTCATACGAATTCAAGGTTAATATAAAAGAATTAAGAGCGAATTGAAAATATTTTAAGTGAATGGAACAAGTTTTTCAAAATCCAAAAAAAATTTCATTGAATTCAAATAAATGGGAGTGATTAGAATTAGCGTACTTAAAGGAATTTAAGGAAAATGAGAAGAGTTCGATGAAATTCATAAAAATGCAAGGTGAATTTTTAAAAATTGGAATGAATTCAAAACAATTTGAAATATTTTGAAAAATTCATTCAATTAAATAAATTTGGAGTGAATTGAGAAAAAATCCAGGAAATTCAAACCAAAATGATAAAACGCCTCAGAATTCAAGGTGAGTTTAAAAGACTTCACGGTGAATGAAGAAAAAAAAACTTGAGAAAAATAAGCAAAAAATCCATTAAATTCAGTAGAACTGAGCGTATTCAGAAGAATTCAACTGAATTCAAAAGATTGTATGGTGAATTCAAAAAAATTAAAGAAAATTACAAAGAATTTCAAGGCATTAAAAATAATTTCAGGTAAATTAATGAGAATTCAGGGTGAATTCCAAATGAATTTGAATGAATAGAAGAAATATCCAAATGAATTGAAAAAAATTCAAATGAATTGAAAAAAAATCAACAAATCCAAAATATTCCATTGATTTCAGTAAAATTTGAGTGAATACAGAAGAATCCAAGGGAATTCGATGAAATTTATACAAATTCAAAATGAGTCAAAAATAATTCAAGGTAAATTTTTAAAAATTAAGAAAATTCGGAAGAATTCAAAAGAATTGAAGAAAATTCAGAAATAGGTATAGATCTGAATTCAAAAGTGGTTAAACCTTGGGTTCTCTGTTGTAATGTATTGAAAGAAAATCGACTAAAGTGATTTTTTCATTTAAAAAAGTGACTATAGTGACTTCATCTTAAAAAAGTGACTAAAAAGTGATCTAAGAAAAAAAAGTGACTAAAAGTCACTTAAGTGTGAGTGAGTGGCAGCCCTGGAGATATTACGTAAATCATGCACTCATATCTTCAAGCTCATGAGAAGTCGAGCACATTTTTAACAAAAGAAAAATGTATTTTCTAAAAAACGGGTTTTTGGGTTTACTTCGAAAACGGCAAAAGCAACAAATTTTCGCTCAAAGAAAAAAGATGCGCAATCAAATTTCTTTTAAGAATATGTACTTTTAAAATTAAAATTCGAAACTTATTTGGAAAGTGTCCAGGAGCCGACGCCGTTCAGCGAGCAAAATGTATAGGCGAATATAGAATCCGGCCCCTCAATTACCCATCTGATCTCTTGGAGGCAAATTTCGAATATTTTTGCGAAATCATTTAAGATCGCAATGGATCTGTAGTAAATAACATTCGTTTTCACCCCTTTTTTTCGTTCTTGCGTAAATAGACCAGTTTTCAATGCCAGATTAAAAATTTACACAAGTAGTGGGGCAAATACAGACAAACAGTCCTTGATTAAAAAAGCGGGAATGTGATCGATTCAATTTGTTTATTTGCTAGTTTCTTTACTTGCTTTTAAGGCATTGCTTTCGGTGATTATGATATTTGCCCCAAGTAAATGTTGACTAGTCTTAACAAAGATACACTGTACACATAGACGACTCAGTATAAACGCTTTGAAAGTATTCAGTAAAAATAAAATAAATGAGTTAATGAATTAATAAATTAAAAAATTAATAAATATGTTCAATTTTTCATAGTATCTTGAGGTGACGAAAATTTCTCATCAGTATGACAGATTATATCATTCTATTATTACACTTTAGTCTATGTACGTACATAGAATAAGAAGGACGATGGTATCGAGACTACATTTATCTCAGCATTGTTTGTGAATGCATGAAATAAAATATTTACTTATGTCAGAGAAAAAGTTGTCTTGAAACGGAAGCATCGTCCTCTCCCCTGTTTTATTTTGAACCACGTGAAAACCTTTTTTACACAAACAGAATGATTTGGCTGGAAGATTAGGTGAAGTTTGTCGCAAAACGATCATTATGCTGCAAAAAGATTCTTTTTGAGACAAATGGAAATCCTCTTCACCTTAAATTTGAGAGGAAATTCGAATTCTGTGAAGAAAGATCTTTTTGGCACAAGAGGACATTTCCCTGAATGTTTTATTCGCTATTTAATACTGGTCCTTAATTTATTGAACGTATTAAGTCGTAGTTGAAAAGAATTTTTTCATAAATTTGTTTTCAGTCATGGAATCTAATCTGATTGTGCTCGTGTTTTTGTGCGTTTTGTTTGACAAACATGTGGCAAGGTGACAAAAAGAAAGACGAAATCAATGATTTGCATATGCTAAATAGGAATGTAAATACCGCAGTCGAAGCCTCGGCAGATAGATAACGTTGAAACAACAAAAATCTGGTTTGCTGTTTGTTTTTTTTTTCAATTACATATATACTATGACATAGAATATAAAATCCTTGTGCTGAAATCTCTTATCATAGTATAAATATGATACTATATAAAAGTATTTATGTGGTTCCAACATTATATCTTCCGAGGCTTCAATCACTCTCACGACTTTGGTAGAGATTGACAATTTTTTAAATAGAAGTTTATAAGCGTAGGAAAAGATCGAAAATAAACGATTCGAAACAGAAATTTTTGTTTATTTTTTTGTGTTCAATTAAGCTACGTGTTCAGTTAGAAAAATGCAGATTGCCTTTTCTTTAATTTTGGTAAGATTATTTAACATCTGTACCTTATATTTCTATTTTTCTAAAAATCTATGGCTATTTATTGTGTAGGTACTATTTTATCATTTTGATCACAAAATATAATAGCAGAGAATGCTTTCAACGAGATATATGTGTGGTTTTATTTTCTATTGTCATTTTAAAAAAATGTAGGATATCTTCATTAGTTTAAAAAGTTTCAAGGATTTAAAAAAAAATGAAATTTTTTACACCTTTGCTCACGTCTATAGCAAAATCGTGATAATATCGATTTCTTTATAGTTTACAATTGTTAAAAACTTACAGTTTCGATTCTATCAATCTCTTATCGTGAGGACATTCATATATAGTTTCGAATTTTGCAGTGATGTGCCACGTTCCATTAAAATCGGATATGAACTGCGACGTCAACCAAATAAATGTAAATCCATAGATTTTTCGAGATAATATGTTTGCAGTTTTTTTGTACTTAGTGGTAAACATATGTATTTAGAATTCAGAAAATGTAAGTTTCAGTCCTTGAAAATCGAATTTCATTCATTTAAATGTTATAAAATCAATATATTGTCAAATTATACCCTACAAAATTCAACCATTTCAAGTTTAACTGCAAAATTAAAATGCATAAAATGAAAAAATTGAAATTTTAGCATTCAATATTGAAAATGCGGCACTCTGAAATTTTAACCACTCACAATTAAATGAATCATTCAGCTATTATTATATTGTTTTTAATTTTTTCCAGGCATTTTGTGCAGTCCATGCTGATGAAGATGACTATCCAAATTCAAAACTACGTGGCATGTTGGGCTTTGCAAAAATGGGAGACACTACCGGAGGTTCGACGGGGCCAGTGATCTATGTCAAAAATCTGGAGGAATTAAAGAAACATATCAGCAACACAGATTCTCAAACTTTAATAATAACAGCGAAAATTCATTCAGCTAAAAAAGTGTCTCTTTTACTGGGAGCCAATAAATCTATAATTGGTTCTTGGAAATCAAACGTTATCAACAACATCTATTTCGAATCATCGCCCAACAAATCAGGCAACATTATCTTCCAAAATCTGATTTTCATACACAATGTGGACAACATAGAAAACGGTGATACTCAGTTAATTTTAGATCATGGTGACCGTTATTGGATAGACCATTGTACTTTTGACGGAAGAGATGTAAACGCGAAAGACTTAGGAAAACTACTTAAAGTTTCAACTGTTAATTACGTGACAATTAGCTATTGTAAGTTTATTAATCATTTCTATGGTTTAATACTTGGTTATCCATCAGACGATCCAGCTGATATTGCTAAGAACAATAATTATCCTCGAATAACTATCGTGTTTAATCACTTTGACAATATTAATGCACGTGCGCCGGGTTTAATGCGCTTTGGAATGTTCCACGTTTACAACAATTATATTAACAACTGCCACTTAGGATTTACCATTGGAATTCAATGTAAAATATTCTCAGAAAATAACTATTTTTCTGAACCTCCGAAAAATATACTTGATGATAAGGGTGATGGTTTTTTTAAAGATGCCGGAAGTATAAATATGCCGCTAAAACAAAACTCTAAGGAAGATACGTGGCGTCCATCTTCGGAGTATCGCTACAAACTGGAAACGCCAGATTTCAGTCGAGATTTTTGTACAAAATATTCGGGCGCTCAAACCCGAAAATTAGACTTTGCTCCTGATAACTAAAATTTATTTTATTATGGATGTGTATATTCACCTTAAAAAAAAAGTTTGAAAGAAAGTCACAGCTTTCGAAATGATGCTGTGTATTATGTATCTGGGTGAAAATTAAGCAATTGATAATATCACGTATTTGCGGGAATAATTGTTTCAATTATAGGATTTTATTGATACCTTATGCATATGCCAATTTTGTTACTTGACTCTGTATCAAAATAAATTGGATTAAATATAAGTAAATGTTATCCAGAAACATGTCCCTGACTGCATTTTTTTCAAATTCATGGCGTTATATTTTTTAAGAAAAGTCCAACATCCTATTAATACACATTTTTTCAGAATTGATTTCAGAATCAGCTAAAAAAGTTGTTTTCCTAGTATTAATCAAATTTCATATGTCCCTGAATTCTTACGTCATCCGGTAACCGATTTAGAAGCCCGTGAAAAACCGTACGATGTCATCCGGTAACGCAGATTTATTTATACAGAAAGAATATTTTTAAGGTGATTGTATGAAAAAAATATTAATAAAAACATGTACTTGTCACCTGTAAAACAATTTATTGATAAATTTATTATTCCGTGGTAAAGATATACTTTAAAATATTTTTTTTTCTGGTTAATTACATATCATCCTGTATATCCATAAGTAGTATAACACAAAAGTTATTTGGGACGAGAGAACATAATTGCAAAAAGGAAAATGATCGATACACGGATTATTTTTGAAATCAAAATAATTTTAAATAACCGTAAAGTAATATTTTATTATTATTATAAAGTTTCATAATCTTGAAACGATTTCCAAACATAATACAAATAGAAAAGGACAAAAATATGAAACTAATTGATGTTTTGTTAAAACTAATTCATTTCATTAATTTTTAACGTAGCAAATGTAATGAAAATATGTCTTATTGGCCTGATCAAGAAATTGATTTTATTTAAACGAAAAAAAAACTTCCATACAAAGTGAGCCGCAAAAGAATTGAAAAATAAGAATTGTATTAAGAATAGGAATTAATTGTATCATAAAAAATTATAACAATTACCTATTCAAAACCTCAAAAAGCACATCTAATTGGCATTTTGACTCAAAAAATATTGCAAATTGTTTATATATGTAGTATTTTTATTATATTATTATTTTTAGTTTCAAAATAATATCTGTTGGATTGAATTGGAATAAAACAAAATACATTAATTAAGAT
Source organism: Melikaiella ostensackeni (assembly GCA_032362435.1). Classification (NCBI taxonomy): domain Eukaryota; kingdom Metazoa; phylum Arthropoda; class Insecta; order Hymenoptera; family Cynipidae; genus Melikaiella; species Melikaiella ostensackeni. Next base: position 47,630,775 of record JAUMHM010000085.1, read on the forward strand.
ATCTTACTCGACTTTTATAAAGAATTCTTAAACAGAAATAATAGGGTTTCAATTTCGTTTCACGTCATTTTCTTACAAACTCATTTTGAAGGTCAGCTGTATGTTCGCTGCACGAAGGTTCATGTTTCGCTGTCATGATCAATGTCAAGACCGAAAAATATTTGAATTGCTTTCAATGATGGTATTGCTCAATATGAACTGAAACCAATTATAGTACAATTTAGTTTCAGTAAGCTTATAGATTGGGAATTTTGTAAATAAATGTTCATAAGCATAGCGGAAAGTCACCAATTGACGATTTGTAAATACAGTTTACATAAAAAAATTCATGTTTTGTGTATAATTAATCTATGTGTTCAATTAACGAGAATGCAGATTATATTTTCTTTAATTTTGGTAAGATTATTTAACAGCAGTTCCTCATATTCCCAGTATGTTTTAGATCATCTTTTTTGAATCATTATTTCGTGAATTTTCGAGAGAAAAATCATTTTTCTTGATAAGCAGAATATTTGGAACTTCTTCTAATAAATTTTTCAAAAACTTAATCTAACCAAATTAAAATTATAAGGTGAAAATACTACACTAATAATAATCTACAAGCATACGCGCAGCTGATACATTCCGTTAGCAGCATGAAGTTAGTTCGCAGAGATGCTTTTGACTTTTTATTCCTGTTTTTTAAATTGGTTCATTTAAAAAAAAATAAGAAACACATGAGTGTAAGAAAAAATAATGTTCAATTGATAATATATGAAATTCTTGGGAATGAATTCTAAAAATCTTCGATATTGTTCAACAAAATGAAATTAATAATTGAAAAGTCAAATTTTTGAAATAAATTTCAAGCATCAGTTGAGTATTTCATCTTCTTAGTTTATTAAATAAAAAAGTCAGAATGATTTTAAGCATTATAAAAGTTGTAAGACTTTCCCTTTTTTGATTCTATCAAAACTGTGAATCTAAAATTTTTCAATCTTGTGGATTAGCTTTCAGCTAGAAACATTCAACATGAAATTATTTCAAACTGGAATCGTTTAATATTAAACAACTTTGATATACAAGCATGTATGGAAACATTTTCATTTTTAAATCTTTCAAAATAATGGATCGTTTGAAAATAGTTATATTTTATAGTTTAAAAAATAATTAATGCCAGTGCTTACTTAATTAATTAACTTGAACCTGAAATGTTTAAAATTTTATAGTTTCAAATTCACATTAGTACAATATTGTAGGCTTTCAATACTTCGAACTAAAAGCCTGAATAAATAAATTTGCTGATATTAATTTTTGTCCAAAGCCAAAAGTTGTATTTAAACGTCCAAAATTTTAGTGTTTCAAATTTAAATTCATAAACACTATAGCATAGTTCATAGGTGCGTATAAACAATAACTTTATCATTTTTACCCACTCAAAACTATTATTCATTCACCGTCAAAAATCATCCCCTAAGTAGTGAAAGGAGATTTTTACAATATGTTGAAGTTTTCTAACTTTTTTGGCCATTTTTTCTATATACAGGGTTCGATTGAAAATTAAAGAGCCTTATTTTTTTTAAGCAGTTTTATTAAACCTTTTGGCTTATACAACTAATATTCTTCAAAATAGGACCCTTGA
>JAUMHM010000085.1:47632495-47643820 GCA_032362435.1 Melikaiella ostensackeni
GGCTGTATCACAAGCGCATAATTTCGTCAGTTCGCACGGTCCGCACTTCGCTTCATTCGCTTTCAGTGTTTACGTTATATGTTACAAAAATGTCACAGGAAAACAAGAGGTAGCGTTTATCCTTCAAAACAAACAAACACTTAGAGAAATTTAATCAATATTTTCTACTGCGAACTGAAATCAGATAGAAATGGTTCATACGGGCCTGATTGTTAACATTCAAGTCAGTCCGTTATATGTCCAAGGCCATTTTAGGCAAGAACCAGGTTCGGACTTATAAGGGACCTTCAGTGTAATTTTTTCAAAGCGAATTCATTCCTTATTGTAAGTAATTAAAGCTTAAGGACAGGTGAATTAATTAAAACGTATTTTTTTGATTACATATATGTTTTCTAATCATTTGTTGTCAAAAAAATTACATCTCAATTTTTAATTCTAACGCTATAAATATAGGTACCTAAGAAACTTAGTGAAAAAATATATCTAAATTTTTAATTTTGTTCTTTGGATAAGAGTACAGTGCAAAGTAGCGAGACTAATCATTACAAATACAAGGGTGACCAAGCGAAGTGGAAGTGATAAATTAAATGATTTCCAACAAATTATTCCACTCGAGAGGAGAGAACGAAATTCATCACCTATACATTATATACAATATTTATAAAAGGTACAAAATAGCGAGTTTCAACAAACTTGATGGAACACGCGAATCTAACCGATTTTTATTTCGTAGTGAGCAAACACATCTGCCGCCATCTTTAGAGTCTGAAGCTCTAGCCCATTTCAGTTTATGCTTGTCTAAAAGTCTCTTGTGGAAGTTTACAACAATCCGATCGTTATCTAATAGATTGTTCGTAAAAATATCAATAAAAATACCCAAAGAACCGCCATTACACATATGATGAAGAAACATAATACAAAACTGACCGCATATATCTGAAGACGTGCTCTGCAGTTGTTTTGTGTTCCATCTGTAGAGGGTAGAGTTTCTGCGTAGACGATAAAGATGTTCAGAATTAGGAGGCGGTATCCCGTAAGGGCCTGTACACGCTCGGTTGCCGGTAAGCCAGCGTAGCGGCGTTCTGCGTTTGCGTCTGAATAGAAACCATGGGGCAGAGTGCTTGTGGACAGACTGGACAAACGCAGCTACGCTACGCCCCGATTTGCCATCAATAATCCTAAATTGACGCGCATTTCTCGGTGCGTGGATGCGTAGCAGTGTTCGAGAAATGAATTTTCGCGGACAAATAGCTCCACAGGGTACATTTCTCAACCAGTTTAGGATTTTGTTTTTTTGAATTACTCTGCATTAAATTCCTCACAAATGTAGGGAAGCAAATTTTTTGTTTTTTTACTCTTTTAACAATACTTTTGCAAATACAGCGGCAAAATGGTTCATTTCGAAGATATGATTTTTGATCTTTGAATAAATGTCTGAAATAAAATAATTATTATTCAAAACTAATGAAGACAGGCTTAGAAATCACAAATATAGTAGTACAATTCTGTTTCATTATGACAAACACTTTATTCAAACAAATGCAACCGTATATCACTTTGTTCTGGAAATAAAAGTTTAGTTTGTCTCAAACTCGTTGTCATTTGCTATTCGAATGATATTAGTAATGGAAAATTGTAACAAGTGGTAAAGTTATAAGCAACTCATAAAGTTAAAAACAATTCTGTTACCTATTAAGTGATGAAAGTGAAATGCAATGATAAATAAAGTAATGTAATGAAAATAATGAGTAATGGAATTTGATGAAAAATTACTAGGTAATAATTGCTCATAAATAAATTAATTGACTTCCAAATTTCCTTGCCCTTATATAATTGTAATCTTAATATTGTACTGCGATTGGACAATGGGAGAAAGGGGCTGAAGGGGGGGAGGAAGGGCCTTTGAAGACAATTGTTAATAACTTTTGGTAAAAAAAATCAATTTGGCTTCTAGAAAACCTCATTTCTTGAGAATTTGTCAATGAAATTTTGTATAAAAATATTTAATGTTGTCTTATGCCAATTTTTCGTTGTAAATTATCACAATCATTGGAAAAATCTCAGCAACTGCCTTGAAGCAAACAATTTTTCGTATGAGAAAAACACTAGAAAGAATTGGTTTATAAACATTGTTTATAATAATAAGATAAATATTATCAGAAATACTTCTATTCTTTGAGTGCAGATGCAATAATTCCAGCTATATTTTTCCTTGAGATAAAAATTCACAATGCTTATATGGCCAATTTTGTCAATTTTTTTATATATTATTGCCCTGTCAAAAAAAAAAAAATTACAAATTGCAAACCACAGTTCTCTGAAAAATTTAATGCTGAACAACGAAAAATTGGCATAAGTTAACATTAAATATTTTATACAGAATTTCATAAACAAATTCTCAAGAAATGAGAATTTCTAAAAGCCAAATTGATGTTTTTGACCAAAGGTGAATAACAATTACTTTATTTCAGACATTTATTCAAAGATAAAAAATCATATCGTTGAAATGAACCATTTTGCCGCTGTATTTGCAAAATTATTGTTTAATGAATGAAAAAACAAACAAATTTCCTTCCCTACATTTGTGCGGAATTTAATGCAGAGTAATTCAATAAAACAAAATCTTAAATCGGTTAAGAAATGTATCCTGTGGAGCTATTTGTCCGCGAAAATCCATTTCTCGACCACTGCTACGCAGCCACGCACCGGGAAACGCGCGTCCATTTATGATTTTTGACGGCAAATCGGGGCGTAGCGTAACTGCGTTTGTCCAGTGTGTGCACAAGCACTCTGCCCGTGGTTTCTATCCAGGCGCAAAACGCAAAACGCTGCTACGCTGGCCTATCGGCAACCGAGCGTGTACAGGCAGTGTTGCCACAATGAAAATTTATTTTGTACTCACAGAGTGTACTCAAAATATAGAAATTGTACTCTCGAAGATAACGCTGCGGTGGCACCACAAACTTACAAAACTTTGTCGCGAAATTCAAATTTGTTCATTCAAAATTTGAAATAATTTGAACTGTCGCCTTTTTAAAAAGAAATTGAATATATTAAATATATTTTGCTAATTCTAACGATCATATTTCTCATTGTTTATCTTTAAAAAACCAAAATACGTACAAAGATTTGTCCAAAAAAATGAAAAACATACAAACATAACCTGAAAATGTACAGAAACAAGACAAGTTGTGCGATTGTAGTCAAATGTACTTGAAAAAACAAAGCACAAAGTCAATTGCACTGAAATTGTGATTGTGGTACTCACGTACTAAAATTTTGCGGATTGTACTTGTTGAGTACAATTGTACTGTAAATGGCAACGCTGTGTACAGACCTTAACTGGCACAGTGTTCCTTCCACCGTTGCCGTCGATTTGGATAATTGAATTTCGATCCAGTGGGAATCAGGCTGAATGTGGTCATTAGTGTTAAAGACTATTGCAGCCAGTCTTGTCCAGGTTTTAGGAATTTGATCTGCCGGGTACACACTAATCGTGGGCACTTTTAAAACCTAAAGAGCCTGCAACATCTCTAAACTGTTCATTTTCAATCTCAACATTTCGTAAGCGCACGGCTCAGAAGCAGTTGTTTTATTTGAGAATTCAGTTTTGACTTCAACACCATCTGTGTGGATTCCTGGCTATTATGCACGTTGTCTTTTTGTTTGCCAATTTTCAGAGAATTTCTTCTTGCCGTTGTTTTGGAAGCCAGTGGCGAAGTTTCATGGAATTGTTGAGAGCACACTTGAACATTTCCTTATTTCTGACTCCATGGTGAAAACGGAAATCCTCTGTTTTTGGTTGAAAATTTTAATCTTCGATTTTTGTTTGAACATTTATTTTCTTCAGGTGAAAACTCATCTCTTTGGTTTAAAATTTAACCATTATGCGGAAATTTTTTGGTTGAAAATTCATCATTTTAGTTGAAAAATCATCATTTTTGTTGAAAATTCATCTCTTTCGTTGAAAATTCAGCTATTTACTTAAATTTTGTTTTGCTGAACATTAATTTTTTTCAACTGACAATTTAACTATTCTATTTTTGGTTTAAAATGATATTGTTGAGTTGAAGATTCGACTATATAGTTGAAAACTTTCCTTTTTTAGTTCAAAGTTCATGAATTTTGTTAAAAATTCGTCTTTTTTGTAGAAAATTATCCTTCTTGGTTGAAAATACATGTTTTTGATTAAATATTCAACTACTTGGTTGAACGTCGAACTCTACCGTTAAAAATTCATTTTTTTTTTTGGTTAAATATTCATGATTTTAGTTGGAAATTCCTCTCTTTGTTTAAAAATTTAACTGTTGTATTGAATTTTTTTTCTTGTTAAACATTAACTTTTTCAACTGAAAATTCAATTATTCCATTTTTGGTATAAAAAATTATCTTTTCTAAATGAAAATTCAACGACTTGGTTGAAAGTTGAATTTATTTGTTAAAAAATCATTTTTTTGGTTGAACATTCATCATTTTAGTCAAAAGTTCACTTCTTTCGTTGAAAATTTAACTATATTGTTGGAAACTTTTTTTTCCTTCTGGTCAAACATCAATTCTTTTTAATTGGAAATTTATCCTTTTTAGTTGAAAATTCATTTGTTTGGTTGAAAATTAAACTACTTTTTTTTAATTAGTTTCTTTCATGTTGAAAATCAATTTTTTAACTGAAAGTTTTACTATTCCATTTCACGTTGAAAATTTATCTTTTTTGTTTGAAAATTTATCTTTTTCACTTAAAAATTCATTGTTTATGTTGAAAATTCAACGTCTTTTAAACCATTTTCCGTTGGTCTTAGAATGTTGTAAATTGTAAATGTAAACCGTTACTCAACAGATATGAATGAAGTTAAGTAAAGGTTAAATTTGGGTATATATATATATAATACGAAAGTAACTCAGGAGAAGTGACATTTTGAATCGATAATGATAACTAGTTCCCTTCAAGAAGTAACTTATCCATCGCTGGTTCTAATACAGCATCTCCTAAAGTTAAGGTTTACATCGGGTGTTGAGAGCGATTTCTCAAATTGTTGAACTTTGAAACCTGAAAAATTGCTTAAAATAATAATAATATATTTTCATTACTTTTGTAGTTGCGTGGACTTTAAATATTGTAAAATATATTGGCATCAATATTGCATTTGAAAAATTAAGTTCATTTTCTTAGTTTTATTCACTTTTTTGTCCATCTGAACCACTGTGTGGCGTTTCGGTTACGTGTTAAAATTAAAATTCCTTCAAGATATTAAAAAAGAATGCGCAAAATATTTATATTTCAAACGTAAGCCTTCCTATATAGATAATTCAATTTATTCAGAAACGGATCTCAAATCCTCTTTTTCTATTTTAATGGAAAATATTTCAAAACCATTTTTTCAAAAAAAAAAGTTTCGGTCGAAAGTTTACATATCACACATCTGTAAGGAATAACCAGCGGTTTAGTGTTTATAATAGACTTTATTAAGGTTTCAATGTATATGTACCTGTACATGGTGTCAGTTAGAAGCAAACTCTAACTAACAGAGCTCTTGCTCCATTGATCCACTCGTTGCGCTATCTACCTGTATAACGGTCAAAATCTTAAGTATAATTTTAAAAAATTTACACGTCGTCACATTTTTTAGGAGTATATTAATAATATGCCCATATAAGGACATAAAATACTGAACATTCTTTAAGTAGAAGATTTCTTGGTACTTTATTTGTAAAGGCAAGAAAGCTTATAGATAGAAAGCGTTACGAACTCAGTATGTCATTCATAAATAAAAAATATGATTTGCAAAAATTAAAAACTCCTGTTTTTCATTGTACAAGTTCAAAAAAAATTTATTCTCTTTCTGGAGAAGCTTGAAAATTAATTCGGGTTTCTGATGCTCATCAAAAGTCGTAATGAGACAATTTCACCGGAAGGATTTTTCCATTAATTTTGTGCGGGATTCTTTACATATTTAACATAAATAATACTTATATAAATTATACACTTATACGCAATTTCTAAATAACCAATTTAATTTTTAATTTTCGCAGGGAAATTCTAATCTATTCCTTTGGGCGCCTGAATGTTCTTTGCAAAAATCTCGAGCTGATTCCGCCGATTTCAGTTTGTAGGTATAATCCGAAGACGGACGCCACGTATCTAATTTAGATTCTTGTTTTTTTGGCATATTTATGCTTCCGGCATCTTTAAAAAAACCATTACCCTTATCATCAAGTACAGCAGCTTTTGGATTTTCAGAAAAATAGTTATGTTCTGAATAAATCTTAGAGTTAAGACCAATGGTAAAGCCTAAGTGACAATTGTTAATATAATTGTTGAAAACGTGGAACTTCCCGAAGCGCATCAAACCCGGCGCTCGGGCATCAATATTTTCAAAATAATTAAACATGATAGTCAGTCGAGGAAAATTATTGTTTTCAGCAACACCAGCTGGATCGTCTGATGGAAAACCAAGTATCAAACCATATTGGTGATTCATAAACTTGCAATTGCTAACCGTTACATGATCAACTCTTGCGATTTTAAGTAATTTTCCAAGATCACTTTTGTCTACTTTCTGCCCATCAAAGGTACAATGGTCCACCCAGTATCGCTCACCATGATCTAAAACTAACTGAGTATCACTGTTGCCAATATTTTTCACATCATGTATGAAGAACAGATTTTGGAAGATGATGTTTTCTGATCTGCTCGATGCCTTTAGATATACGTTGCTGATAACATTTGATTGCCAAGAACCGATTATAGACTTATTAGCCCCCAGCATAACAGTCATCATTCTAGATGAGTGAATTTTCGCAGTTATGACTAAAGTACGAGGCACTGTATCACTGACATATTTCTTCAAGTCCTTCAGATTTTTTACATAAACCACTGATCCCTCCGAACCTCCAGTGGTGCCTCCTTTTTCTGCGAAACCCGACATGCCATGTAATTTTGAATTTGGGTAGTCATCTTCTGCGGCAACAACAGCCAAAAATACCTGGAAAATATTAAAAATAAAAATTTTTATTTTTGCCTCTTTCTTTGATAATAGATTACATTTTGCTGAAGGGCAAATGGTATTATATTACATCACAACCTAGACTGTTTAATGTATTTTCTGATGAGAAGTAACAAGTTCCTTTCAACTAGTTATTGCAACTAGTTACTTTTTACATTCTCATCTCAATGAGAAGGTATTGGTTTTATGTGAAAATTGACTTTCGCGGATTTCAATAAGTCTCCACGTTCCGAGACCCCCTGAATCCGAAAAAATATCATTGGTTGATGATTCATCTTTTTTGGTTAAAAATTTTATTGTTTGTTTGAAACTTTAACTATTCCATTTTTATTAAAAATTCATATTTTCTAGTGGAAAATTCAACTATCTGGTTGAAAAAATATGTATTTTGTAGAAAATTTGTCTTTTTTTGTAGAAAAATAATCTTCTTGGTTGAAAATTCATCTTTTTTGTTGAGAATACAATAATTTTGTTAAAAGGTCATCCTTTTTTTGCTACAAATTCAACTGTTTTGTAAAAAATTAATCTTTTTGGCTTGAGAATGTAAGTGCTCATTGAAAATTGATCTGTTTTTGTTAAGGATTCAACTATTTTGTTGAAAATTCAACTACTTCGTTGAAAGTTGAACTACTTTATTAAAAATTTATTTTTTTGGCTGTAGATTCATCATTTTAGCTGAAAATTCATCTCTTTGATTGAAAATTTATCTATTCCATTTTTAGTTGAAAATCATTGTTTTAGCGGAAAATTCAACTATTTGATTGAATTTCCATGCATTTTGTTGAAAATTCAACGGTTTTGTAGAAAATAAGTTTTTATGGCTCGAAATTGCAACTGTTCGGTTTAAAACTAATCTATTTTTGTTAAGGATTCAACTACTTTGTTGAAATTTTCTCAACTTGCTTCAAAGTTGAGCTACTTTGTTAAAAATTCATTTTTTTGGTTGTTCATTCATCATTTTACTTGAAAATTCATCTTTTTTGGTAGAAAATTAATCCTCTTTGTAGAAAATTCATCTTTTCAGTTGAAAATTCATCTCTTTGGTTGAAAATTCAACTTTTTGATTCAAAACTTTATCTTTTTTAGATAAAAATTTAACTATTTGGTTGAAAATTTGTCTTTTTTGATAGGAAATTAATATTCTTGTTTGAGAATTCATCATTTTAGTTGAAAATTCATCTCTTTGGTTGAAAAATCGTTTCTGTTGTTGAAAATTAGTTTCTTAACTAAAAATTTGAATGAAATGTAAACGTAAGTACAAAAGTAATGATAATTACTTTTTTGAAAAAGTAACTAAGAAAAATTTATATTTTTGATCGTCAACGATAACGATAAGTAGTTCTCTTTAACAAGTAAGTTACCCATCGCTGTTTGGAAGTTTGTATATTTTAAATAAAAGTTTTTTTTTTAATTTTGATGTTCCTCATACAGTTGTTATCCAAGCAAACAGAAGAAATTTTAAAAAAATTTTCTTTAAAAAGTACAAACTTCAATGCGATATTTTATTTGGTTTAAAAATAAGAAGGCAGACAACATCACATACTATCATTTTACCTGAATATATTGTTTGTACTTTTCTGCCAAAAAGTAGTCAATGTATTTTTCGAATCTCAATATTCGAAACTCTTCCTCTTAAATTCTTTAAATCGAAGTCTTAACAATCTTTCCTACCATACTACATCAATTTTTAAATTGTATTTTCCAAGTCAATTTTGCAAGTGAGTTTACAATCTTTTGGAAATTAAATTGTGTTTGGGACGGATTTTGAATAAGGAAATTTCCAAAATAATTATCCTTTATTTAATTCGAAACGGTTCATATATCATCTAAAGATATAATAATATATTAATGAAAAATAAACTTACCAAAATTAAAGAGAAAGTAATCTGCATTTCCTTCAGTTGAATACGTAACTTATACACAAAAAAGTAATCTTCGGATATGAACTCTGTTCACGAATTGTCGATAGCTCACAATCTTTTGAGTATACCATTTCTTACTTCACTATATATAAGCCGGTGCGATCATTGATTGGTAAAGTGACAAAATATTATTTATTGTTTAGTAATCATTTTTTGTATGAGTAGGTTAATGTTAATTTTATGTGCAGCAGGTGGCCCCAATTCATATAGATGTCGTTTCCCACGGAATATATAAATTTCTCAATCTATAAAATGACGTCTTTGGGTGACGTTACATGACTAGACGACAAAATGTTTAATTCTACTACGCCGAAAATTCTCTTCGTATAAACAAACAATTCAATATAAAGACGACGTTCATAAATTATGCAACAATATTTGAAACACCTGTAACACACCCTCTCCACGTCACAGTCCCACAGACTGAGATTTACGAATAAAATTCAATATGAGGATTTAATTTTTAATCATTTAAGGACATGTGCCACAAGTCACGTGACTAATTGAAGAGAGATGCCTAAGACGGACCACCTTTCATAATTTCTAAACATTTTCGATCTTAAGTAACCTCAGGAGTAAAAGCGACTGCTAACATTATAGTTTGATGTTTGTTTTATAAAGAACATATGCCTGAAAGTTTAGAAAATGTTTAAAAGGTAATACGTTTTTATTTTTAAAAGAATATGTCAAATGGCCCGCTTAGGAACCTGCTTTCCTAAGACGGGCCCCTTTTAAAAACCATAAATATAATTTTATTCAGTACTTGACATTGATAAACCCTATGCGCCGTACATTGTTTAAACAATTATGTACCTTTATGACGCATTATACATGAAAAATAAACCATAAGTCGTAAAATAAGCGTTAAATAAGGCCAAGAATAGAAATAGTATTGAAAAACATAAAAGAAACTAAATATTTATAAACAGTTGTAAAATTACATATACTATTCACCTTAGAACAAGAATTTATTGATTTAATGCGAAGAAGAAAAATATTTTTAAAAAATTCATGTTGGTGATCTGAAAGTTGAAAGAGGCTAAGTGAAATTAGGAGAGGTTGTCTCTTATTGGTGGAAAATTTGAATTTCTGTTTTTGCCGGCTGAATCAGCTGCTACCCTTAAGGTAAAACAGGTTACGTTTTTATCTACAGTTTCTAACCAGATGGGTCCAAAATATTATACATATGGATGCGGCAAGTTGTGACGGAGTGGGGGGCGGTATACAGGGTGTTTCTTTTACCTTGAGACGTCGAAATATCTCAAGAAATACGCATCTAACGAAAAAAATGTCTGTAATGAAAACTTTTTATTTTCGAGGGGGAAAAGCGACCCCGCAAAAATTTACCCCACCCCCTGGGGGCGGAAGGAGGGGTAACTTTAAAATTCAAATGGGAAGCTACATTTTTTATTGCAGATTCAGATTCTCCATTAAAAATACGTAAGTTTTATTTTAAATTTTTTTTGCGATTCTCGCCAGATGGCGATGCATTTGCGGGTTGAAGTCGCAGATTTGGAATGCGGGAGTACCATCCACATTCCATCCCCGGTGAACAACCCTCGGTTGCGCCTGTGCCTGCCGGACATCAACCCGCGAATGCATCGCCATCTGACGCAAATCACAAAAAAATCTTCGAATAAAACTGACGTATTTTTTAATGGAGAATCTGAATCTGCAATAAAAAATATAGGTTCCCATTTGAAAATTTCATTTTACCGCCTCCAGGGGGTGGGATGTGAGGTAAATTTTTGCGGGGCCGCTTTTTCCCCTCGAAAATAAATAGTTTTTATTACAGACATTTTTTTCGTCAGATTCGTATTCCTTGAGATATTTCGATGTCTCAAGATAAAGGAAACACCCTGTATATAGCTAACTACTTTTCGGCCTGTGGGGTTTAGATATATAATAAATAGTGGCCCACATTCACTGAATGTTCAGTGGCAGTGAAGGCAGTCAAATTCAACACGAAATATATACTTTATTGGACTAATGGTATATTGCGCGTACTTGGGTGTTTCAACAGTGCGTCTCGACAATGGTCGGATAAGAAAAGTAAAAAGTGAAGACCACAGACTGAGTCTGGTCTGGTAGAGGGGTAACTCTCTAGAACCATATGTCTTAAGCCTAGATAGATTGAAATTTAAACTGGTCGGTGTGGAATTTACATTGGTTGTTGTAGAATTTACCATATCCTCACGAAGAAAAAACGCTGGTTTTATGTTTTTTACCGATACTTGACGGGGTGAACCATTGATATCTATCCCGAATACGCGCTCAGAAGTGCAATTGATAATCCTGTGAGGACCAGTGTACGGACGTTCGAGTGACTTCCTACCGGTACCAACTCGCAAAAAGACGTGAGAGCAAGACGAGAGGTCCTTGTGAAGGAATGCTCGTTTTTT
>JAUMHM010000085.1:47643920-47668442 GCA_032362435.1 Melikaiella ostensackeni
CTCCACAATAGGACTTTATAAATCGACATAGCGTCGACACAGCGCGCATCACGTTGATGCTGCATCGACGTTGTGGAGATACCTTGCATTAACACTTTCGAGCCATGGTTTCACTTGACTCAGGTGCGACTCCTCATATCGAGGTCTAAGATGTTTACACATCAGAAACGCCCTCTGTAGAGGGTTGAAAATTTATAATGTGCTTTTTTCATATAACTTAGGTATTTTTGTCCTTGAATGATTAAAAATGACTTTGTAAAAGTTCAAGTGTGTGCCAGTGATAGAAAACTATCCTTAAACTTTCAAAAACTAGCCCTTAGAACAATACTTTGCTTTTTTCACAGTCATTCACATAATTTCTCATAAGAAAAACCCTAGGATATCTTCAGAAATAGCGTATAAAAATTTAATAGTTTCTTTATTCATTTAAAGACAGTTTGAGATCCCATTTTGGGCCTTTAAAACACCCTTGATTAAAAAAATGGTAAAATACAGTCTTTTTGCGCAAATGGCGTTAATTGAGTAACTGTTTTTTTCCGTTTGGGGTGAGGGGAGGAAATTCTACACTATCAAATTGATAGCGTTTGAACTGATGGAGTACTTGCAGTTTTATGTTATACAATTTGGAGTCCTGTAAATTAAAAATTATTTTATCTAGATCGCTTTGTGTTTGAAAATGTTCAAACATTTTCTCTGTTTTCAATTTTAGTTTCCTCAAGAGAGAAAAATTATTTCAGTTTAAAGTAGTAGCTTCATATTTCAGAATAAAATTGGTATGATTTTTGAAATTTCATGAAAACAACAAAAATTTACATGGAAAATTTTGTTATTTTTAAATTTCAGTTTCCTTAAGTTAAAAAAATTATTTCAACCCTTATTCTTTCACAGATTACTTCCATTTATAGATTTTTTTTACAGTAGTTAATAAAATTACTATATGTATATGGAATATTTTAGAAGTGGAAAAGTACTTCCTGAATATCATATTTTTTTAAATCATTGTTTGTACACAGTTTTTTCATAATTTGTAAACTCTAAATAAATAGCTGCACATCTTTTTTTAATTCTAGAAATGTCAGACGAGAAACTAATTGTAAGTGACAGCGAATCCAGTGATGACATCTTCGAACCTGGTAATTTTGTACTTTTCACTATTACTTTTATTGCCGTTGATATCTATTTGTATTTCATACTTCTTAGTGTTACGGAAATCAAAATTTGATAACTCTTTTTAAATATTTTCGCAATTACAATGAATTTTTACATGTATATAATATCACAAAATTCTGATTTAAGGGTGTTTAAAGAGATATGCCTCTACTGACATTCGAAAACTCATAAATTCAGTACGTATAATTCATTTTTCATTATTCGCATTTGATTTTTTACATTTATATTCAACATCCGAAGTTTAATCCTAGTCCATGCATCACGTATAAAAAATCAGCTGAAAGTTGTATTAAGTTTAGAATGCAATTTTATTAATAAAATGCTTCATTGAAGAGTCCTAGTGTGAATTCAAAATTTTCTAAAAACAAATGTGACGGAACCTGGAGGAAATTTTTGGGAAATGTGCCAAAAATTAGATTTACGTGTATTGACAGTTTCCACTGCATCTTGGGCCGAAAATAGTGCTTACAAAAAAAAGGAGACAAAATTTTAATTTAGTTTATAAAATTCTACTTAAATGTAAAAAAAATTCTATTCTCATTAGTTATGGAGTTATGAAGGGTATGGCCTTCAGAAAAAACCGTTTTTTTTTCTTCATTTTTTAGCGGAAAATGTAAAAATTGTGTTTTGAAAATAGCTCCTTTTCTAGGTATCCTACGATAAAATTTCCAGAAGATAAATGAAAGTGGATCAATATTTTCATACAATAAAAAAATGTATATAAAACTGTCTAGCTCTGTACGGCCATATTTCAACATTTTTGTAACAAGTAAGTGATTGTTATTGATTATAAATGTGTTATGTGTCATTTGCTAATTATAAAGAAGCCATTGTTTAATAATTGCTTAAATCGATACTTTTGCATTACCCGTAAAGTCCACTTTTCCTGTATTTCTTTGGCAAAATTTATCTACTAGTGACACATAGTGGACAGAGAATGAAGGATAAATTTTTAATTAATTAATATTTCACTGTTTATGCATTATTGATAATAATTCTCAAGTTATTCATTACATTATTGCAAAATTTCGGGGTTTTGATGATGTCGAGAGACTAGAATTCATGAAAAATAGATAATCTGTCATTTGTTATCAATAAATACGTGATTGTTCAAAAAGTATTTCAATAAATACTGAAACTTAATACTGCATTTTGACACTGAAGTTTTCACTGCAATAATCCAGTATTAATATCTACAAATAATCCATTCATCAGTGATTATTAGTGTATGAATTTTCTGCACAATAAGAGGATAATACGTATAGTTTGCAGCAATATTTTGAATAACTTTGAATTGTTGTTAATAATGCATAAGTAGTGTTATAATAATCAATAAAAATAATCAGTTTACAGTAGGTCTCTGAGAAGTACGTTTTGAAAAAGTGAGCTTTATGGTTAATAATAAAATATTTACTGAAATAATTTTTGAACAGTTACGTATTTATTGATAAAAAATGACAGATTATTTATTTCTCATGAATTTTAGTCTCTTAATATCATGAAAAACCCGAAATTTTTCAATAATGTATTGAATATATTCAAAATTATTATTAATAATGCATAAACAGTGTAATAATAATTAATTTAAAGTTTATTCTGCATTCACTGTCAACAATAGGTCACTTGTAAAAAAGTTTTATTAAAGAAATGCAGGAAAAAAGAACTTTACGGGTAGCGCAAAAATATTGATTCAAGTAATTATTAAACAATGGTTTTTTTATTAATAGATAATAGAAAAATGACATATAACACATATATAATCAATTATGATCAATTACTTGTCACAATAATGTTGATATATGGCCGTACTTCCACTTGACGGACACCTAGAAAACGAGCTCTTTGCAAAAAACACAATTTTCACATTTTTGGCTAAAAAATGAAAAAAATGGGTTGTTCTGAAGATCATAACTCCATAACTCATAGGACTAGAAAATATTTTTTCTCGCATTTACGTAAAACTTTATATAGGGGTGAAATGTCTAAGAAGGGCTTCCCTCCTAAGACGAGCCCCCCTACATATTTTTGTATAAACATATTATATTCATCAAATACGTGCGTCAATACGTGCTCAGCACCCTTCTAGTTAGTTACCAAATGTTTTTTTCATCAATGCTAGTAAACTAACAAAAGCAGAAAGTGGAAATCATTTTTCACTTTAGATTACGAATTCTGACCTATTTTAGAAGCCCTAATTCAATAGTTTGTGGTGATTTAAAACTGTAAATAGTTGTTATTTTATATAAATAGTTTTCTCATTTTTAAATCTATTACGTATTTTTGCCGGCTGATTCAGCCGGCAAAAGCAGAAATTCAAATTTTCCGTCAATCAGAGACAACTTCTAACTTCACCTAAGCTCTTTCAGCTTTTAGATCATCAACACGAATTTCTTAAAAGTGTTTTGCTCTTTCGCATTAAATCAATAAATTCTGATTCTAAGGTAAATAATATATGTAATTTTACACCTTTTCATAAATATTTAGTTTCTTTTAGATTTTTCAATACTATTTTCATACTTGGTCTTATTTAATGCTCATCTCACGACTTTTAATGTATTTTTCTTGTATAATGCATCGTAAAGGTACATAATTGTATAAACAATGTACGGCGACTACAGTTTATCAGTACCACGTACTGAATAAAATTATATTTATAGTTTTTAAATAAAGGAACCCTTCTTACGAAACCAGGTTCTTAAGACGGGCCATTTGACATATTTTTTGTACATCAAAATTTTGTTATCTCTCAAAAACTTTCTGAACTTTTAGGCATATGAACTTCATAAAATAAAGGTCAAACTGTAATGCTAGCAGTCGCTTTTACTTCTGAAGTTACTCAAGATCGAAAATTTTTGGAAAATATCTCTTTCACTACTTTCATTTCATTTCTGATTCCATTTATGTAGATTTATCCTGGAAGGACTTATTTCGAAAAAACTGAACCCATGTCATTAAACCCTAAAGATAGACAAAAAATGGTCAACTCTGAGAGGTCACAACTCACGACCTAATAGTGCTACATCAAAATTTTTGTTCAAATTAATAAGAATTGAGTCTGCTTTTGCTCGTCTGTGAAACACTTTTTCGTAAAATCAGTAGGTTTCATGCTACAGAGTGATTTTTGAAAAGCTGTGTTTATTAGCAAAACATCTACAAAAATCGGGGTTTTGTCAAAAACCGTAACTCTAAATCTATTGCAGACAGAATGTTCTTTGTTTTTTAGTCTTTCGCAAAATTTTGTCTACTTATTTTGTAGGCGCTATTTTCGATCCAGGATGCATTGGGAACCGTGAATCCACGTAAATGTGATTTTTGGCAAATTTCCAAAAAAATTTCTCCGGTTTCCGCCACATTTGTTTCTAGAAATTTGAAATTCACACAAGGACCCTTCAATGAATCGTTTTATCAAAAAAAAATTATTCTAGGCTTAAAGCGGTGCAAAAATGCCCGATGGTTGGACTATTTATATATAATAAATTAATAAATAAAAACTCATAATTGCAGGAACAAAAAGAAAATAAATTGACTGCCAGAACTTATTGTTCTCAGTCACTAGAACGACTTCATTTGCCATCTCAGGGCACCTCTACTGCCTCTGAAATACCTGATGTAAACTTTAGACCCTTAGAACCTCAAATCAGCGAGAAATCTAAAACTTCTTCGACCGCGCCTTCCAATGTTGCACGTAAGCTTATTTTATAACTTGTGAATTGATGCGTGATTTATGATATTTTTATTTTCTACGAAATTGTTTTTAAAAATCAAAATTATTTGTGCTTGCGATTCGACCGTCTATTTTAAGACTTAACACTTTCAAATAAGGTAGTGTCCAATAATCATTACGAAAAGGAAAAATTGAAAAATCTAATTGAAATAATTTCTTTATATTGTACATTGTTAATTTGGTCAAGTTCACTGCTTTTGAATACATAACCATTTAGAATTTGCTAAAGAAAAAATAATAATTTAAAAAAAAATTCTTTTCCAGTGAAAAGAGACTACAATGGACAAATAATTCGTCCAAGAATATTATTAGACAAATATGCGATGTCAAAAAGTGCTACAGTAATTCTGCCCCAAGTAGCTGCTGGGGTAAATTTCTCGTTTTCGAAAAATTGCATTGCCAATTCAATGACGTGTGTAGTATCTGTGAGTTGTCAAATTTAAAACTTTTTTTTTGTCTGCTTTATTTGCAGGATGTCTACCTGATCAGAAAATCGAGAAAACCAGGAAATGACTGGGAATTTTGTTCACCAGGAAAAACCAGGACTTTGATTCAGTTACCAGGTTTTTCCTCTCGAGTGTACTAATATTCATATAAAAAGTGGTTGCATATATTTTATTACTATAATTCTGAGTTGGAACAGGAAATTTTCTTAAAGAATCATAATTCCGAATTTGGACAGGAGATTTCAGTAATAAATTATAATGTTGGCTTTGAGAAAGGGAATTTTTTAAAAGATTTATGTTTCTGAGTTGGAACAGGGAACAAATAAAAGAAATATAACAAAAATTTATCTAAAGAATTAAAATTATCCTGACTTTGGAACAAGAAATTTTCAAAAAGAATTGTAATTCTAAGTTGCGACATGGAATTTCAGTAAAGAAATATTATTTTGAGTTTAGGACAGGAAATTTCCGTGAAGAATTATAATTCTGAGATAGAACTGGGAATTTCCGTAAAGAATTAAAATTCTGCATTGGGACAAAGGATTTCAGTAAATAATTATAATTTCAACTTGGAGAGAAGGAATTTTCGAAAAGATTTATAATTCTGAGTTGAAACAGGGTATAAATAAAAGAAATATAAAAAAAATTAACTTAAAGAATTGCAATTATCCCTATTTGCAACAAGGAATTTTCGAAAAGAATTATAATTGTAAGTTGCGACATGGAATTTCAGTAAAGAAATATAATTTCGAGTTCAGGATAGGGAATTTCCTTAAAGAATTATATTTTTCATTCAAGGTTCACTTTAGAACAGAAAATTTCGTGAAGAATTATTATTTGATTTGTAATAGGGAATTTTTGACATGGAACGGGAATTTTGGAAAACAATTTTAATTCTGATTAAGAAAAGGGGAATTGAAAAAAATTCCTGTTGCAAGTCACAATTCATCACAATTTATAACTTCCCTCTTTCAAATTTTGGAAAAGCGGAGTTGCTATATTCATGAGTTATAATAGAAAATTTGGTAAATAAATATAATTCTGACTTGGAACAAAGAATTTTGAAAATGAATGTAATTGTGACTTGGTGTAGGGAATTTTCTAAAAGAATTATTCTGAGTTTGGACGAGGAATAAATAAATTGAATATAAAAAAAAAAAATTCCTGTGAAGAATTATAATTCTGACTTTGGAAAAGGGAATTTCTGTGAAGAATTATAATTTTCATTTTAGGTTCACATTGGAACATAAAGTTTTGATAAGAATTACAGTTTTTACTTTAGGATAAGGAGTTTCCACAAAGAACTATAATTTGACTTAGAACAGACAATTTTTGACATAAAAACGGAATTTTTGAAAATAATTTTAATTATCATTCTTTTACAAAATTCTCTGTTTCAAAATCAGAATTGTCATTCTTATGACCAAAATTATCTCATGTACCAACTGGGAATTATAATTCTTTTAAGAAATTCCCTGTTCCAAATCAGGAATCTTTGAAATATTTAAAATGTTAAGAAATCTTTTGAAATCTTTAAAAA
The DNA here is from genome assembly GCA_032362435.1 of Melikaiella ostensackeni. Classification (NCBI taxonomy): domain Eukaryota; kingdom Metazoa; phylum Arthropoda; class Insecta; order Hymenoptera; family Cynipidae; genus Melikaiella; species Melikaiella ostensackeni. The sequence continues at coordinate 47,650,801 of JAUMHM010000085.1, forward strand.
TTGTTTGAAATCATGCAAATCTTTTAAACTTTTTTAATTAACCGGGAAAAATTAACAATTGACCGGAAAAACCCCGGGAATTTAAAATCATCCATAGGGTAGACACCCTGATTTGTATAATAGAATAGATAGAAAATAAAATGTACTTCATTTTTCAGATCGATAAACAGGTGATAACGGCTAAACAAGGACAGACAGAGGCAGAAGCCCAAGAAAATGCAGCTGAGGATGCTCTCAGGCTTATACTTATACGCAAATTGCATTCAGAGTCAGGATCAATTCCTTGGATGACTTATGGCGATTTCGCTAAATACAAAATGTTGAAAGATTGGGGTCTCGTAGGTGTTCAACTGCCTATTTCGCCAGAAGTTCACAGTCAACGAAGAACGGCTAGGAAAAGTTTTCCTCGAAAATCGTCGTTTGATAGTATGTAAAGCACAGAAAGTATTCGTGTAAGTAACTAAAAATGTTATTTATTTTTTGTGAAAGTCTTCCCGTTTGAAAGACAAACTTTTTTTTGTTTTCTCTTATTTTATTTCATTTTAGTCAACGTTTGTTTATTCATATGCTTCATTTGCTGATTATTTTTTATAAGTTTAACTATGTTCTTCCGTATGAGAGTTATTGAACTATTTTTAGTTTTTATACGTTGAGTAGAAATAAAATTTTCTTACTTCCAGCATAAAATTTATTCACGGATTTCTCGATTTAAAATAATGATTAATCGAAATTAATCATAAGTATTATGAAAATATTATATTTTTTATTATGAGAAAGATGGTACTTTAAAGAGTATTTCGTGACAATGTCGTTATTTGATCGAAATTTGTCACTATTCTACTTATGTAAAATTCATAAGAAAAATAAGTAAATTTGCAATCAACAGAAACAGAATTTTATCAATTTTCCTTTCTATCAAATAATTTTCCTAATACAGGAATCTGGTTGAAAGTTTTAAGAACTTGATCGAGAAAACACATTAAGTGACGATGAATTTCAATAACCTGTTTTCAAACCCTAACCAGGGTGGCCACTGGACCGCGAAACAACTGGAAATGACAGTGAATTTATTTTCTGACCCAGCATTTTTTTAATTGTAAGTTTTAGTAAAAAAACTCGTACAATCACTTTAAATGTCCCTTGTTATCAAATGAAGTAAAGAAAGTGATATTCAACAAGTTCGTTAATTTTTCTTTAATGGCTACGATTCCGATGAGAAATTCTACAGTTTTAAGTACTTCTAATTTTAAATTGTTTAATTTTAAAGACTAATTGCAAAATCGTTTGACTTTCAAGACTCAAATTTGACAATTTAAATTTTAATTGTTTAATTCGAAACATTCATAATTTGAAAATGTACATTTTTCTCATTCGAAAGAATTTAAAATACAATACTTTTAGATTAAAATATACAAAATTATTTTGTTTCAAATTTTGATTTCCCAGAATTGTGTAATTTAGAAATCAAGGCCTTAATAGCTAATGAATTTTTAAATGGTAACGTTCAAAACTGAATAATTTTATATCAAAACTTGATAAACTAAATAATTTCAAATCTACAGTGATTGAAGTTGAACAATTTTTATTCAAACCCTTCTAGATTTAACAAATATGTTTCAAATTGAAAGCATTAATAGCTTAAATTTACATAATTTAAATAGTTGCAAATTTGATAATTCCAAACTCAAATATAAAAAAATAAACTTTTCAAATTGAAAACCTTAATAATTAAGCAAATTTAAGTTCGAAGCCATCAATATTGAAAAAAGGAATTTTTATGGTTTGAAATATTCACTATTAAGTAATTAGAAAAAAGCGTTTGCAATACAAGAACTTTGAATTGAAAGTGATGAGTAATTTTAGATTGAAACATTCAAGATTTTTTTATTTTAAATTTAAATCGTCCAAATTTGCAGAATTAAAAATGAAAGCCTCCTAATACTTCATTAATTATTATTACTTCAGAACGATCAAAATTGAATAATTTCTTAAATAGGGCTATTTTAAATTAGGAGCGCTTGAAATTGAACCAATGTGAATTCAAATGTTAATGTACAATAAATTTCCAATTAAAATCCTTCACAGTTGAATAATTTTAAGTTGAAGGCGCTAAAAATTCAATAATTTCAGTATGATATTTTATAATTTGGACAATTTTGAACTGATAGCGTGTTAATTGCATTATTTTGAATGGAATCTTTCACAATTATAGAATGTTATGGAAGGAACAATTCTAAATAAAAAGCGTTCAAATTAAAACAATATTTAAATTTTAAAACTCATTCTTTTTTCTTTTGCTTCAAATTCAAATCGTTCGAAATTGTGCAATTTAAAAATTAAAGCCTTTTAATATTTCGTTCTTTGATTATACATTCACTATATTCAACATCAAATATACTGAGGTTGAAATTTCGAGAATTGAACAAATTCAAATTAAAATAAAAGCGCTTCAATTTGTGCAACTAATTTTCAATTTAGTCATTAAAAATAGTCCAGTTTAAAAATTTAAATGTCCATAATTGTACAATTTGAAATTTAAAGTCTTAATAGTTGAACGATTTTCGGTGCTTCTTTTTCAGTCTATCGAATTTTGATTGTCTTGAATGTAAAATTGCTTAATTTTGAACGTGTTAATGTTGAATAAACTGGATTTAAAAAGTAAGTAAAAATTATTATATTTAGATGGTTTCAGTCTTAAAAATTTCTATTCAAAAATTGTCTCATTTTTAATACTTCGAATTTGTACTGTATTAAAACGTTTCAGGTTGAAATTTTTCAATTTGAATTTTTGATTTCAAATTTAGAATTCTTCCACATTAAATCCGTTAATTTGGAGATTCTGTTTTGAATACTACAAATTATAAATTGTTTCGTTTTGAAGGTTTGGATTTGAAAATTTAAATAAACGGGAAAAATATTTGAGAACCGGGAAATGACCGATGAGAGTTCTGCTTTAATTTGTAGTTTAGATTTGAATACTTAATGAAGTTGAATTTTTCAATTTAAATAAACGGGACAAATTTTTGAAACCCAGGAAAATCCGGGGAGTGAACATGATTCTTTTTTCTGCGTCTTAGTGGTTTCTTTGATATAAGAGCTCGGTTAAAAATTTGAAAAACATGATCTGGAAAATTTAGTGAATGGAGGGAAATTTCAATAACTATTTTTTAAACCTTATCACATATCATTGACAAAAGATGTCTTGAGCTTCAGTTTTTTGGCCATTAATTTATTAAATACGTTATTTGAACGTTTCGTCTACAGTAAGTAGGGCCTCACCAGAATGACAAAAGTACATTGAGAACTGTATAACCAGTATGAAAACAGGCGAATCTTCAACAAGAAAGAGTCCATAAAACATGAATATGTCATAGTTTTAGAATAGAGATGCCAACAATTCAGAAGGTTTATAAAATGTAAAGTAACTTTTAAAATTCCTCAGATTATCAATTATTGGCACTGTAGTAGTGCAAAAAAACTTTGTATGGACTTTTGTAGTTTAATTAATTTTATTTAATTTTTTTTGTTGAAATTTTCGTAGTTTAGTTTTTTAATTGTAGTTTGTAGATTTGTAAATAGTCAATGTTCCCACCCATTGCGAAGTAGCTAATTCTTTCTTTATACATTAATTGTTGGGCCAACAAATATTAATTTACTTAACGACATGGGTGGAAACATTGTCTATTTACAAATCTATAAACTACAATTTTACTAAGCCCATACAAAATTTTTTACGCTTCTATAATGCAATAATTGACAATCTTAGGAATTTTAAAAGTTACTTTAGGTTTCATAAATCTTCTAAATTTTGGCATCTCTACGCTAAAAGTATGACATATTTATGTTTTGGGAACTCTTTGTTGTTGAAGTTTCGCTTGTTTTTATACTGGTTATACAGTTCTTAATGTACTTTTGTAATCCTGATCAGGCCTATTTATACATATTTAATAAATTAATGGACAAAAAACCGAAAACTATAGACATATTTTATTATTATACAAAATTGGCCGAAAACCTCAAGACCATTTAAACTTATTACATATCTTCTTCCAATAACCATTTTCTCTCGCAATAATCATTACTCTTGTTCGTACTATCTTCCACCTTACTATTCAACCGGTTTTTAATAATAATCTCTCACCACTTTTTTTCTCATATCCTCTCTCTTCGAGTAGATTCGTATTTTCTTACCCTCTCCTCTGCTGCTTCTTCACATGTATTCGTGAGCATCTCTGCCGGATTTTCTGACGAAGGAGCAACGAATTCACTCAGTCTTGGTGAGAACTTGGTTGAGTTTAGCTGATACGTGGTGCAACGATTCCTAGCAAGATGATAAGTCAGCTTTGTATACTGTCACTCCTCTTAGTTTTTGCTCAAGGGAAGCCAGTGACCTACGACCAACGTCAAGATGGAAATATTAATCTTCATGCACAATTGGACAACATTATGATTGTGATTGCCACTCCTGGAGACAAAGGACCCAGCAGCCTTTTTAGTGACATTGCCTCTCAAATTCTAGAATTGAGAAGCCTAACTTCCAGAAACAAAAAAGTCTCCGTCGAGGATGAAGAAATCGTCGAACAAGGAAAAGATCCACTCAGCGTGAGGATTTTGCGAATTGAAGGTCAGAATGTTGCGGAAGAGAACGAGAGACAAAGTCAAGGAGTAGGAAGCTCAAATCAATCTGAAGAACCTCATGTTGCCGTGAATCAATTCAAGGCCATCGATTTACCGAAAACTGATGACATCAAGCATATTCTGAATAAAACAGATAAATATATTAAGGATATAATTAAAGAAATTCCCAGCAAGAATGAGGATATTAAAGATAAAACATTCCCTGAATTACTTGAGGGAGAGAAGGAAGAGATTTTGCAGAAATTAGAAAAACCAGAATTGATTCCTGAAAAATTGGAGAAGGAAGTTCCACCGATTGCCGAAAAGCAGGAAATAATCTCAAATGCAGCACATATTATTCCAAGTTCCGAAAAACGGGAAATTCCAGTAAAGGAGGAAATGCCAGGTAAATTTATTTCTCACGGAACTATTGTTGAGGTAGATGGTAAAATAGTTGACAACCTTGAAGATAAAAAGCCTCTAGAGAATAAACGTAGTGATGAAAACTCGGATAAAATTGACCTTCAAGAAAAGATTCTTGAGAAATCAGGTAGTGAGGATAAAGAAAAAATTATTCCTAAAATTCAAGAGAAGGCGCCAATTGTTCCACAAGAATCCGAAAAAGTAGAAGAAAAGACTCCACTTCAGGTTTTATCAGTAAGTGAAGAGAAAGAAATTCTTCCCGAAAAATTGATTAATCAAGATAAGAAAATTGAAGACAAACTTCCAGACAAAATTGAGAAGCAAGAAAGAACCAAAGAAAAGAAAAAAGAAGTCTCGGAAGCAGTTGAAAATAAGATAAATAAGGAGAAGAAAATTGCAGTTAAAAATGAAGACAAGGTGGTTCCCAAGGCTCGAAGAGCTGAGAGGGAATTGCGAGCTCCGGTAAATGATTCAAAAGGTCGGATGTCCTTGAAAAAGGAATTGCCAAGGATTGAGGATCTGAGAGAAGAAGATGCACCTGGTGATAAAAACGAAGTTCGTCTTGTCGTTGAAGAAATTTCTCAATTAAAACCCATCGGAGACATGATCGAGAACTGCGGACCCGGAAGAATTCGTAATCGATACGGAGTTTGTCAATTCGATGAGTCTTTCAATTAAATATTTTTTATCGCATATTTTTAACAATCTCAAATCTGTTTTCAATTTGTAAACGAATATATCTAAATATTGAATCTTTCGTTTTTTTTTTGCTCAAACTTATTTATTTTGTTCTCCATTTGCTCAATCGTGTAAACTAGTTTTAAGGTGCTTTAATATTCGCAGAGATTTTTTTCACTTGGATTTACAAAGTATTTCAGAGGAAGGTTACCAAAAATTTATTTGAGGAATTTGAAATTTTTGGTTGTACGAATGAGGCGAGAAGTTATAATAAAATTGTGAAAACAAAATAATGGTAACTTGAAAGTGTATGTGAGATTAATAAAATTTATTTAGAAGAGTTGTAAAGATGACGAGAATATTGTGTAATAAAGACTTCACTCAAGGTCGATCATACGTTTACGCTCCCATTCATGAATATACTGTGATTGCGTTGGAACTTTTTTTTTAAACTCAATGAACTTTACTCGTATTGTGTTCATTTATAAATCTTTTCTTTTTTCCAACCTTTATGTATAAACCTTTCTAAGTTCGAATAAATATATATTTAATACAAATTTAATTCTCCTTTCTATCCTGAAATTCGATATTAATACTATTAAGATTATTTATAAATATTATATTTTAAATAATTTCAAATTTCATATACTTTAGGTTCCTATCGATTATTTCTTAAATATTTAAATCTTGAGAAGTTATAGCTGAAAAATACAAATAGGAATTAAGTTTTATTTATTCATTACTATCTCGATATCTCGATTAAAATTTTGATTAATTCTTTTAGAGAAGAGGATCCTTCAGTGCAAATAAAGGAGGACTATAATTAAACTTCATCCATTTTTTCATGCCTTGAAAGCTAAAATTAGATCTGTGGAATGCAATAATGGATTCAAGCAGGAGCGTCGTTTATTTAAGTTTTACTTTCGTAGAAAAGGTGGGACTTTCTAGTATTTTTTTTCTTCAGTAACCGAAGGAATTTTAAAAGTCCGAGAGACATGCAAGGGCAAGGTTTCTGAGAAAGAGAGGCGTGAGGGAGGGAGAGAGATAGAGGAGATGGAAGAGACCACTTTAGGACGTTGCCCCTTACTAATAGGTCTTTAACATCATGCAACTTTATAATCTTATAATCTTCTTTCACCTACGGCACAGGAAGGAAGCATCGGTTGCTAGGAGAGAAATAAGAAATAAAAAAATATCAAGGGCCTAACCACTTTCATTCTTTTAGTTATTAGTAGATATTAATAAAAATAAATACCTGTATAACTAGATATTTAGGTCCAAAAGAAGATTTTTCTTTTTTTTTCTAAAATTTCACCCATACAAATTGTTCCTTTTGGTTAAAAAAATGATAATTTTTTTAATATTTAGGAGCCCTCCAAACCGGTTTCCTAAAAAAAATGAATTTTATTTAAGGAACCACTGTTAATGGATAATTTTACCGTCGTAAACGTACAACGTATTCTTTATATTGATATACATCACTTAGATTTTTGCCATTTTGAACAAAAAAATATTTAGTGGCCCCCTCAAACCCCATGTTTGAATAAAATATTCACTTTATTTAAATATCCACTGTTTATGGATTATTTTACTTTGGCGTACGTAAATGGACCTCCAAATAGCATATATATATATTTTTCAAATTTCCAAAAAATCAGAGGCCTTTTTTACATCAAAAGGTACAATTGGTAAGGTCGGGTGGCCGCTGGACTGGGAAACCGGGAAATGACCAGGAATTTTTTGATACCGGGAAAAACCGGAAAATGTCAGTGAATTAATTTTTGACCAGGACCAGAAATCTTCGAACTCTTCAATGTATAAAAATTCAAAATTTCAAATTTTCCATTTTGAGGGCTTTAATTGGCAGTTCAGCTCTGATTACTTCATATGCAAGAATTTTCAGCTTTAAGAATTCGAACTTTCTAATTTCAATGACTGAAAAATTTTTGCGAACCGGGAAAAAAACGGTAAATGACCGGAAATTTTTATCCACAATTAAAACGGCCACGGGTGCTATTCCAGAAAAAATAAATAAAAATAAAGTATTTTTTGGAGTACCCTAAATTACTCAAATTTTTTCTTTTATTTGCATTATTTCAATATTCAGAACACTGATACCAATTTCTTTTACAATCTTCCTGAATTTTCACAAATGAAAGGGATCTTTTAATCGATCATTTAAGCTTTTAGTATCCCTTGTATGTTATTTGAGTTGAGAATTTTTACAACCGAATGAAATGTAGTGACATTGCAGTTTCATTGAGAAAATTACGTTCAACGTGTCTTGTTTCATACTTCTTTTGCACATCTTCAATCAAATTGAATAAAATTGTCAGAAATAATAAAATTGAAAAATCATAATATTCAGTTTAAAATATTTGAAGAAGGTCGTAATCTTCGAATGCACTAGAATCTTCCAAAATCTTCTACAGCACACGACTATTTCGAAATGTTCTGGAATATTCCAGAATATTATATTTCGGATGAAAATGATCATTTTAGAGATTTCGGATTTCCAAATATTAATAACAATTGTAAATTTAAAAATAGAATCGTGATCGTTTGAGATAATTATTTTTTTAAACTCCATGGACAGAAAGATGTAAAAAATTAAATACTAAACATTTTTTTATTTCAGGAAAAAAGTTGTAGATACGCCCTTATGAATAAAATAAGGCGATGCCCTTTGGTCAATGTCTTAAGAACTGACTCAGTAAACGTATAATCATCATTACACCAGTTCATTAAACTAATGCCTGTACAGTTGCTAAGGAAGAAGGTAACAAAAAGTATGAAACCCTTTTGAAATACAACTCTAACAACTTGCGTCAGCTTGTCAGTACCGCAAAAAAAGAAAAAGATAATTTCAACTCGCGAAAACGAAGATCATGCGGAAATAAATTCCTCTCTTTTTTCGAACAGGTTTAGCTATACTGTAGACATATCTCATGCTCCCAGAATTTATTTTATCTTCGCTAATAATAGGGAAGCAATTTTGCATCTCTTTCCAAGTGCAGTTTCAAAGTTTAAAAATATTTTGAAAATAATTAGGTGTTTTAACAAAGAAGGGCCTGTGGTTTGGGTATGGAAAACGAATCATCTAGGTTGAAAAACGAGTCTAGGTAATTATGAAGTTGTAACTTCAAAAACTGCTTTCGAAAAAAAAATTGACGTAGTGAATAAAAAGAAATACATTTTTTCCTTTTGAAAATTAATTTACTTCTCTCAGGGTGGCCGTTTTAATCGAGGAAAAAAATTCCCGATTTTCTCCCGGTTCGCAAAAAATTTTCACGGTCATTGAAATTAAAAAATTCGAACTCTTGAAGCTGAAAATATTTTTAGTTGACGTAATCAAAACTGAACTGCAAATTAAAGTACTCAGAATGGAACTCTTTTGAATTTTGAAGTTTCAAAATTGAAACTAAACAAATTTTTAATTCAAATGCTCAATAATTTAGACGTATGAAATGGAAGTTTTCAAAAAATTTCACGATTTTGAAATTTCACAAAGATTTCAATGATTCCAAAAGCCTCCAAGGTTTCCAAAATATTTCAGAAAATTTCAAGATTCCTCAAAGATTTTCAAGATTTCAGAAACGTTTCAAAATTTTCAAAACAGTTAAAAAGATTTCAAAAATTCCAAAAGATTTCAAAGATTTCAAAATGTGAAGATTTAAAAATTTTCGCCAAGATTTTCAAGATTTTAAAAGAGTTAACAAAGTTTTTAAATATTTCACAAATATTTCAATGATTCCAAAACATTTCAGAAGATTAAAAAAATTTCGCAAAGATTTTGAAGGTTTCAAAAAAATTAACAAAGTTTTTAAATATTTCACAAAGATTTTCATGATTTCATAAAAAATATAAGATTCTCACAAAGATTTCAGTGATTTCAAATTATTTCAGAAGATTTTAAAGATTTCGCCAAGATTTTAAACATTTTAGTATGATTTCAAAGATTTTGAAAGAATTAACAAAGTTTTAAAATATTTCACAAAGATTTTAATGTTTACATAAAGATTTGAAAAATTTCACAAAGATCTCAGAGATTTCAAAAAATTCCAGAAGATTTCAAAGATTTCAAAATATGAAAGTTTAAAAGATTTCGCAAAGATTTTGAAGACTTCAGAAAGATTTCAATAATTTTAAGAGAGTTTAAAAAGTTTTTAAACCTTTCACAAAGATCTTAAAGACTTCGGAATATTTCAATTGAAAATTTTTTAATTAAATGACGTTAAACTACAAAAGAATTTTTTTTTACTTTTATAAATTTAACAGTTCAAACAAGTATGGTTAAAAAATATAAATCCACGTTATCATTCACAATGCTCTAAAATGAAGAATAAGTCAATTAATTTATAAATGTTCTAAAATTATATCATCTTAAGAAATTTTAAGTTAAAAACATTAAAAATTGAACGATTTTATTTTTTTTAACTCAAGTCTTTTCAAATTAGAAGTTAAGTTATTTTTATTTTAAGTCGTTTCAAATTAATAATTGTTCAATTGTTCTTTATAAATCAAAATTCAACCCTGACACTTACAAATTAAAATTTGTTTAAATGGAATAATTAAAATTGTAGTGTTTAAAAATGGTTTGACTTTTGTTTCACTCTAAAACTTTAAAGATTGAAGACTTTCTAGTTCAAAACAATTCAGATTCAAATTGTTTAGTTTTGAATATTTGATTTATAATGGCTCATTTGAAATGTACAGTCAATTATTGCTAAATATTAAAAAGTTGTTCTTTTTGAATGAATGAATACCTAAAAAAGAACAATTTTAAAGTAAAAGATTTTAGAATTACGCATTGTAAACTGAATGATTTCTAAACTCAGATTGTTCAGAATGATTTCTAAACTGAATGAATAAGTTAACAACTGAAAGTAGCATTAAAAAAAAAAATTAAATCGAACTTATTTTAAATTGCACTATATCATGTGATATGAAATTTGGGGTATTTCAAGTGATTGGGTAGGTTTTTCTTTTAAAAATTTGTAAAATTCCTAGTCAAAAACTAAATTCACTGGCATTTCCCGGTTTTCCTGGCCTCAAAAAATTTCCAGTCATTTCCCAGTTTCCCGGTCCAGCGGCCATCCTGTTCTCTGTTCAAATCCTGGAGCGCCTGAAGCTACTTCAGGTTTAAAAACCAAAAATATATATATAATTAACGAGAGCAGCAGGAAGTCGTTTCTCATAAAAATCAAACTGAACCCATAAAAAGCAAAACATTGTAAGGCGTATTTTACTCCTATAACGACCGCTTGTTAACAGTTCTTCTTTAACTCTTCTTCTTTTTCCTATCCTAGCGTAAGACGGCTGGAGCTGGAGCCGCAGAGGGTCCTTGAACTTGAGCTCGTTCGTGATTCCCAGACAAGTGGGGATCGGTGGCCGCTTGGAGTCGGTAAAGCTCACACACCTCGGCCGTCCTTCACCACAGTTGGACGTCTTCAGAATATAAGTATAAGGGACCACAGAAATTATCAAACCAAACGCAAACAGTATCAAAGATCCGTGGAATGAGGACCATAATGAGGATATTCAAGACTCTTTTATTGTTGGTGGTTGCGGTTCCCATCATCCAAGGTCATCCTCTCTTAACTTCCGCAGTACAAGATGACAAAAGTCCGCTAAGTCTTGCTGAATCTCTAGTAAAAAAAACTGAAGAAAAAATTCCCGAAACCGATTCGCTAAAAACTGATTCGCTAAAGTCTGACTTGCTGAAGCCTGATCATAAGCCTGATGATCTTTTGCTGAAGAAGCAAACGTCTGTGGAGGAACCAGAACGCAAGGAGGAACCAAAACCGGAAACATCTTCTGAGACGAAGCCTAAACCAGAATATGAAAGTAAACCATCATCTTCTTCTTCTTCGTCAATGACGGAACAACAAGCTCCTTGTTCTTCAACCACGTATCAAGATTGTGGTTCTGTACCAAAACCGGAAACATCTTCTGAGATGAAGCCGAAACCAGAAGATGACAATGTACCATCTTCTTCTTCTCCTTCAACGATGGAACCACAATCTCCTGGTTCTTCAAGCACGGATCAGGATTGTGGTTCTGCACCAAAACCGGGAAACTATGTTGATCGGAGGCAGTACGATTATGATCAAAGGCAAAATGGAACGGAGAATTATAGAATTCAAGTGGATGGATTGGTTCTAGTTTTAGCGCCGGTGGAAGCTCTTCTCTTGGCGGGTGGAATGGGTTCGGAGATGATGAATGGACAATTCAACTTCAGCTCTGCCCTCGACCAGCCGATCACAAAAGATGATGAAAACCAGTCTTCAAATATTTCGTCTAAACCGGAATTCGAGAAGCCAAGTCTTCATAAGTCAGTCAAGCCTACCGTCTACGCATCTCCAAAACCTGCTGATGGGTAATTATTTATTTTTATATATTTTTGGACATTCTTTATCGTTCAGCTGTTTTTAAATAACAATACAATATTAATATAACTTTCCTGATAGGCAATTAATATCTCAAGTAAATGCAAAGTTTAGAAATACAAAAATTAAAGTTGATCGTTAAAAACATGTGACATTTCTTATATCTGTAACACTGGTTTACACCTTTTACATAACAGTTACATCATTGTTATTTGGCACAGGATCGTGTTATTGAAATGTTATAGATTTGTTACAAAATGTCTGTAACAAAGTTCTAAAAAATTGTCACAACACGCGCATAACATTGTTCCAAAACTGTTACTTTCTGTTCTGTAAAAGTTACAAAACTACTGTGTCTTGTCTTATAGAGTAAGAGCACCAATTCTTGGCATCCCCCAATTGTTGTCCAATTCCTCTAATTTATTAGATGATACATTTTTTTAGCTTGTTTTGTCTGAATTAATTTAATTCTACCATAATTTTTACATATAATGCATATATTAGTTATTCAGTGCAATCAAATATTTATCCAAAATTAAATAAATTCACTTCGATTTTTGGCATGCCAATAATTAGGTTAAGGTGCCAAAAATTGGTGCTCTTACCGTAGATAATGTTTATATATATATATATATATATATATATATATAAACGTCTAAGGAAAAATTTCTTTCACTGACGTTTTTTCAACTACAATAATTTTTTGGTGTCAGTTTCGTTTACGTACACCATTTTTCAAATTTTAATAATAAAGTTTGTAAAAAAATATTTAGGTTTATTGAAATTTGTTTCCAAATACATTTATAGTACAGTAAAATAAGTACGGTAAAATACATCCCAAAAATCAATCATGCCAGTTCATTGAAAAAAGCGAGGGGATAATACTAGTAATTTTTACACCAAAATTCCAAAGTCCATAAAATTAAAAAAAAAATGCAACTGAATACAAGTAAAATTGGAGCGAATTCAGAAGAACTCAAGGATATTAAAAAGTATTCAATAAAATTAAAAAAACAGATGTAAATTTCACAGAATCAAAGAATCTAAAAAACTCAAAAGAATTTAAAATGATGCATGTAAATTCAAAAGAATGGAAAGAATTCATGTTAATTAAAAAATCGAAAAAATGAACGAAAATTCATGAGAATTCAAGGAAATCCATTATAAATAAAAAGAATTCCAACGAATTCAAAACTATTAAAAGATTTCAAGAATATTTGAAGAATTCAAGAGAAATAAAAGAATCCTAGTAATATCAAAGAATTTTAAAAAACTCAAAATAATTCAAGTGAATTTTAAAAAATTCAAAAGAATCCAAAGAATTAATAAAAACTTAAGAGAATACAAGGAAATTATTTCAGAATATAAAAATTTTAACAAATTCAAAATTATTAATCAATTCAAGAGAAGTAAAAACATATAAACGAATTCAAAGATTCCAGAGAACTCAAGAAAATTCAAAGAATTCAAGATAATTAAAGGAATTCAATCCAAGTCAAAGAATTGATGAGAATTCCAAGAAATTCAGAACCTGCAAGAATCTTAAAAAAATCCAATTATAATCGGTGGGGGGAGGGATTGTATTGACCCTCAATAATAAATTTCTTTGAGAATGTTAATGTTCGTTTTACGAAACGTTTGAAACAATTTATTGTGTATTCAATCTTACCTGACTCTAAAACCATCAACGAACCACGGCATGCTCAAAGAAATCCAATTATGTAATAAAAAAAATGAATTGCCGAAATTTCAGCAAGTGAAATAACTTTTGCGAATCTGCATGTCAACATTTGAAAATAGCTTATTCAAAAATGCGTCACGAAAAAAATTGAACTATTTTTCATACCTAGTAAAAGTATAAATTTTATATGTAAAATTAGTAAAAATATACTATTTATTTAAAAATAAATATTAATGATTGCTAAATAAATCGTAAAATCTAAATTTGGGCACAAAAATTAAAAAATTGATTCCAAAAAATACTTTGTTTTCAAAAAGTAAATTAATTCAAAATGTCTAGAAAATGGAAATAATATATTTATTAATTTTTTGCAATTTTTTATGTTCCAGGCCCGTTTCGATAAAATTGATTAATTTAATTGCGCCATTGTTGGAACAACGGAGGCATTAAAGTGATCGCTCAACAGAAACAACACCTGATTCCGAGTTTGAAGGTTTTATTCATTCAACACTGCATCATACTTCACAGAAAAATATTACTGAACTCATATCATTTCCACATTTTTATCAACTAATAAATCATATAATTATTAGCCTACAACTTCGTCAGAAATATCAATAAAATAAAAGTAAATATTTACATTCGTTTTTTTACATCCTCTCATATGGCGACTGGTAAATTTTAATTTTCTTCGAATCATTTGAACTTGATGAAGGAACTCCAAGAATAAATGCGGATAAGATTTTACCAAATTCATCAAATAATTTTCTTTAAATCTAAGTATGAAATTTTCATCATAACAATTATTAACAATCAAAAATGGAATATACGCCTTCTTCAAGCTGTTTGCAAATTATTAGCCAACATAATAATTCTTGTAAAATTTTTCATCCTTAATTTTTTAAACAGAATATTCTCGCACTTCTTAAGATCGTCAATTTCGTATCTATCTGCAGCAATAAAGAGCTCTTCTGTTAAATTTTCCTTAGTATCAAAGTCATGTGTGTAGCCAAATCTCAGAAGTTCTTGGAAAACTAGAGGCTCTACATTTTTAATTTCCACAACTCCGAGGATTGTTTCCTTCTTCCTATGCGAAAACATCCTATCGAAATCCGGCCTTTTTGCCGACAAAAATATTTTATGAGCAAAATGCTTTTGGTCTCCAACGTGAATTTCTAGATCGCTGTAGCTCTATTACCAACGTATCTTCTAAAGTCTTTCCGACGATATTCAACGTAGATATAATCTTCCGAAAGATCGAAAATAGAATTCAATACAGGTATTTTTTTGAATCCTTAAAAATGTCGATTAAAAAATCTGTAAGGAACCTTTGTTCTCTATCAAGTAACTCTGCAAAGGTTCACTTCCATAAACGTCTCAGTGTAAACTGGCAAATATGGACTCTGAAATTTTAATTTGCAAGCCAAGAGATTGGGCACGACATTCTCCAGAGTCAGATTTGTAAAATGATTCGTTAGCAATTCCTCATGAGTCTGAAAATTTTGTATTTTACAGCAACTTTAAAAATACTTTTAATGATTCCACAGTCTTTATCGAAAACGGCACATCATCCTCAAATGGTGCATCATTACACAAAATAAGTCAAACTCCATCCTCAATTTCTATTTCAGATGTGCTTTTCGAAATCCCAAATATTTTTCGTTAATGAAGACTACTCGCAGCAAGAACAAATTTATGTGCTGCATATTTAGTTCCGCTGAAGAGTAACTGTAGGTCAGAGTACTGTTTATCGTTTTGAAAAAGTCTGGAGATCACAAAGTATTCTTTTACTTTCTCGATTTTGCATCGTATCTTGAAATGGTAAGTACCTGATTCGTTGAGGAATATAAACTTCTTAAATCCACAGACCAGATTTGGCTTTTTAAAATAAAATTATAATTTACCGATTGGAAATGCAGAGATACATAAGTTTTGTCTCCTTCTGTTGAGCTTTTTAATATCAAACACCATTCTGCCTCACAGGAACCAATGTTCAAAAAGTTTGGCGACTAATGAAACTATGTTCTCGCAAGACTCAACTGCAATTTTAAATGTCCAATCGTAGCGAACGAGTTCTTCATCTCCAAGTATTATCTCTATTTTTATGAGTTTCTGAAAAACAATCGAAATATTTTTTCATTATAATCAACTTCACAGCTTTTTAAGAATAACTTTTAATCTGAGATTTCAATTTTCCAATTAAAATTCACGATTACAATTTAAAAATTGTCAACTTTTCAACGCCCAGTGACGTCTTTGAATCAGAGGCCAAAAAGTCCATGGCCTAGGGCGACAAATTTTTAGGGGCCGCACGGCGGTTTAACATTTGTTATTATTACAGAACAAGTCTGTTTTCACTTGTATTGTCGTTTTTTTCACTTGTTAACTCTGCAATAAAAAAAACTAGCAATTAAAATTGAAAAAGGGCGGCACGACGGCTAGAATTCTACATTCGAAAAAAAATTAATAATGGAAATTTCAAAAGGGCGGAAAATTGTAGTTTGGCTTTAAGCTGCCTGATGCCTTAATCTGACTCTATAAATGTCACTTGGCATTGTTTAATTTTGAACGCTTTAGTAGTTTAAATTAGACAATTTTAAACGTTTTCAATCTGAAATTCCAAATAAAAATTTAGAAATTTTAAAAAATAAGAGTTCGAAATGATTAATTTATTTTCAAATTTTCAAATTTAAAATATTAAAGTTATTAAGTTTTAAAGCTTGAACTTAAAACTATTGGATTTTAAGTCTCTACGTTTTCAATACTTTTTAGGTATTGTTTTTGACGGCATTTAATTTGAAACTGTTCAGTTTCAAGTTGCATAACACCTTACAAAACATTAGATTACAATTTTTGGATTTTGTATGCAGAAAGTTAATTTTTTATCTTTTCTGATTTTTCTATTTGGTATTATGGATTTCAGTGAAATTGATAAAAATTAGAGAAATGGGGTGGATGTCATTGGAGGACCGGTAAAAATATTAAAGAATTTTATTTAATTAGTAAAAAACTGAGATTGGATGCATTACAGAAAGATTTCTTGATAAAATGCAAGTGTATGTACTTAAAATGAAACATTATTTAATTATTCACGTTAAAAGCTTTAAAATGAAACCTGGTAAATTTCAATGACTTCCAATTTGAAAACAAAAAAATTTTTGAGTAATTCTCGTTTTGAGATTTTAAATGAATTAATTTTTAAAATGCCTTGAATTCGGAAAAGTTCTACTTTGAATACTTGACGTTTTGAAATTTTCAGCTTTAAAACTTTGAATTTTACAATTTTAATGAGCGGGAAAAATGTTTACAATCCGGAAATCCCTGGAAATTTTGTTCTTAAATTTTAGTGGCTTAATCTAGTTGATAAAATCTTTTTTTGCTTCTTAGAATTATTATTATAATAATTATAATAACAGGGGCCTTTAATAAGCCCCTGTTAAGTGTTGTTGAAATTTTGAAGTTTAAACTTTGGAAAACGATCGAAAAAATGGGCCCCTTCCTTGCAGAACTTCATAAATACATGGAAAAAATCCTTTTGCTATTTTCGTACGAGGAAATCCGCGAGAATTTTAAAGTTCCGCGAAGAAAACCTAGCAGAATTCCTTGAGCAATCTGGAAATCCTCGCACATTTCCTCATCCGAAAATAACACGAGGATTTTTTTTAAATAGGGAAAGAATTAAAATTTTCATTGTATCTTATTTTTAATTGAACTAATAAAAAAAACCTTTTTTTCGAACCGATTAGAAGACTATACCAAAAGATTCAATAATATAATCGAACTGTCTACCGTTACGGAATTTTCCGTAACTCTAGTCTTAGCGCTACACTTGACCGGGTTAGTTTTACGGAAAA
>JAUMHM010000085.1:47692906-47721516 GCA_032362435.1 Melikaiella ostensackeni
ATCAACATATCGTGCATAAAAGTCCAACTCAAAATTAATTTGATCAAAAAATTCATTTTCCAAATCTTCCATCACCATTTCAGCAATAATTGGGGACAAGACTGCGCCTATCGGAGTTCTAAATTTTTGTTTATAAAAGTTACCATTGAATTTAAAATAAACTGAATTGAAAACATATTCAATAGCATCAAGAAATAGTTTTTTCGCAATCTTAGTATGAATTTGATCATATCCCATCTATTTTCAATGGCAAGTTTAACTCTTTCATATGGAATGTTAGGAAACATGACTATTACATCAAAGGAGACAAAAATGTGATTCGTTAGTATTTTAACATTTTCAATTAATTTTAGAAAGGCAGCACTGTTTTTTAATAATCGTACCGAAAGGATAACTAATTCTTTGATAACTTTGCTGAGAAGTTCTTCTAATTTTCTCGTGGGTGAACCGATTGTCGAAATAACTCGTCATAAAGGAAAATGTGCTTCATGAGCTTTGACCAGGCCATAGGCCTAGCTAGATTGGTATGAATTGTGTCAATAACGCACGCACCTGTCAGTATTGTTTCCCAAAAATTTTTGAAGCCCTAATCTCTCTAGAATTTTTAATGTATCTTTTTGAAGCATTCTTGTAGCATCATTTGGAATAACTGCAAAACTATCTTTATCATTCAAAATATGCATTATTTTTTTATTATAAAAATTTAATGTTCTTATTTAGATTGTGTATTTGTGCATAGCAATCTTTTATAAACAAATTTTTAAAAAAAATTCAAAATGTCATCCTGAATTATTGATTACTAAGGCTGATAAGGGGAGTATTAAGGTTGTGATATTTAAAAAATGTTTATAATCAAAAAATGATGCATATTTTGAATGATAAAGATAGTTTTGTAGTTATTCCAGATGATCCTAAAAGAATGTTTCAAAAAGGCACATTTAAAATTCTAGAGAGATTAAGGCTTTTTAAATGTTTGGGAAACAGTATTGAAAGGTGCGATATAAAAACAATTCATACGTCATTCATTCATCATTAGCCAATGGCCTGGTCAAAGCTCATGAAGCAGATTTTCCTTTACGACTAGTTATTTTAACAATAGGTTCATTCACGAGAAAATTAGAAACACCTCTTAGCAAAATTATCAAAGAATCAGTTATCCTCTCGGTAAGATCAATAAAAAACAGTGCTACCTTTCTAAAATTAATTGAGAGTGTTAAAATATCAATAGATCACATTTTTTCCTCCTTTAACGTGTAATAGCCATGTTTCCTAACATTCCTTATGAAAGAGTTAAACTTGCCATTGAAAATAGATGGGATATGATCAAACTTCATACTAAGTTTGTGAAAATACAATATCTTGATGTTATTGAATATGTTTTCAATTCTGTTCATTATAAATTCAATAGTACTTTTTATAAACAAAAATTTGGAACTTCGATAGGCTCAGTCTTGTTCCCAATTATTGCTGAGACTGCGATGGAAGATTTGGAAAATGAAGTTTTTGATCAAATTAATTTTGAGTTGGACTTTTATGCAAAATACCTTGATGATTCTGTACTTTCTTTACATGCACAAAATATGGATACCCTACTTAATATTTTTAAGAGTATACATTAAAGATTACAGTTTTTATTTTTACTTTTATTGACAAACATAAGCATTACAGCATTGTTAAAATTAAGAGTAAAAGTAATAATCAGAACAAAAACAATATACAGGATTAGAATAGATTCAATACGGTTGTCCTACTTTTTTTTGGAAAAATCTTAAGTATCTTGAAATCAACATTAGGAAAATTGGGCTTACAAACAATACATATATAGTGTTCCTTTCAAAAGCAATTTGATTGTAAAATTGAATGAAGATAAATATGAGAAACTTGATAAAAAAATGTGTGATTTAAAAATTTGAATATAGACAGTGTGATGCTGTTTATATAGGGCAAACAAGGAGGTCACTTAGCACAAGAAAAGAGGACCATAAAAATAATTTCCATAGAAGTGCAAGATATTATTCGGTTGTTATAAAACATAGACTCATACATGGTCATGACTTTAATTGGGATGATGTTAAAATTTTGTATCATCAGAGAAATGAAAACAAAAAAGAAAGCATGGAAATTCTATTTATAAAAAGAGAAGGTAACAAAACTATTAATTTAAAAAAAGATCTTGGGAGATACAACAGAATTTGAGATGGAGTTCTTAATTGGATATATTGACTTTAGTTTTGTGTCAGAATTTTTGAATATCTGTAAATCTGATGACGAAGTGTAAATTGGCTTTGAAACATGTTGGTCCCCAGAAATATAAAAAAGACGGAGAAAAGAGTTTGGAGGTTGGTTTTTGTAGACTCTTTCAATTTTCTCGCTCCTTTTTCTTTTTGTTGTGCAATTATTGTACAACTGTCTCTAATGAGCCGAAAAAGCGGGTAGTCTCAAAGTCTATTTTTGATTTGTGAACTTTTTGGGTGTTCTTTTTTAATACACAAAAAAATTTCTATAAAAAAGTAGATTTTTTTTATCCTTAAGAAACTTTATAGATCTCTGGGCAGCACAGGACGAAGAAGGAGAGAATTTGATAGCAGCGGAATGTGGATCTCATCAGATAAAAGATGAAAGTGGATATATGCTACGCTGAGAGCTGATTCTGCTTTCGCCAAAAAAATCCAAAATTTATTGTCATCTGTACCGATTTGCAACAGTGCTCTATTGTCGAACTCTAAATCACTCATCAGTATTTTATCAAAGACAATACACTACGTACAATTTTGCTATTTATAATATGGGTATACAAATGTTCATGACTACAGATCACAGCTTTTTGCCTTGTGATAGAGATTTTTCTCTAATAGAATTCCTGAAACGAACTGCCATTCTTTATGAACCTTCCGGTAGGATTGATGTTATAACTAAGGCCCGACTTTCAAAACCATTTACTGTCATTTACATGAAGAAAAAAGATTTTTTACACTTTTCGCCATGGGAAACTGTTACAAGAAGAGACCCTGAGATGAATATTACACATGCTGCCTGATTAAGAATCACAAAACAAGATCCTACAACTGTCCAAATGCCAAAGCAGCACAACTCTTTAGAATCTTTAGAATATAAACAGAATTCTCCATTTATTTACATATAACTTTTGAATTCATATGTAGGAGATATCTAGTAGAAAATCCTCCACTTTTGAAAGATCGTTACGCTATCCCAACTTTACCTGGCTCCTATACAAAGTATTATTTCAGGGCTCATTTCAGGTATTAAAATCAGGCTCAGAAAAAAACAGTCTCGAGTGGTACTAAAATGAGACCGCTAGTGGGAACTCATAGTCATTTGTTTTATATTGAAAATAACAGCATGAAGTTATCCTATTCGAAAATAGGACACGCAAAAAATGATACCGTAAAAAAAGAGTTATGTATCTAGTTTTTACAGTGCGACGCTAAATAGTAACGAAAACTAGACGAAAAAATAGGCTGAAAACTGTACACATATACATATCCCAAAAATTTGAATTACGAGCTTTAAAAGCTTGTTCTCTGGAAATAATTTCTAAACTAAAATCTTTAAATTTGAAATTAAAAACTGTTTTCCAGACTATATGAAATTGAAATTTTTTCAATCAAATTACTTTAGTCTTAATTAGTTGTAATTTATATAAAAACAAGTGCCTTATTTATTTTCCTTTTAATTAGCCAGAACAATTATTTCTTTATATTTTCTACTGTTGCCATAAGAGATGAATGTAACAAAATAGTTGAATTTTTAATCAAATAGCTGAATTTTTGACCTGCAAAGATGAATTTTCAACAAAGAAGATTAATTTTCTACCCAAAGTCGAATAATCAACTGAAAAACATAAGTTTTCAACCAAAAATGGAATAGTTAAAATTTCAGTTTGAAAAATTTTAAAAAAATTAAAAATAGTTCTATCCTCAATCAAATTGATGAATTTTCAACTTATAAGGGATAAATTTTTAACTATAAAAGGAATATATAGTTGAATTTTCAGATAAAAAATTAATTTTTAACCCAATAAAGTCGAATTTTCAACAAAATATTCAAATTTTCAAACAAAGAGGTTAATCTTGAATAAAAATGAATTTTTAACAAAGCAGCTCAACTTCCAAAGAAGTAGTTGAATTTTCAACCAAAAAAAGATTAATTTTTCAGCAAATAGTTAAATTTCAACCAAAAAGATCAATTTTCCGCCAAGAAGATTAACGTTCTACCAAAAAGACGAATTATCTACAAAACAGTTGAATTTTCAAAATAAAAAAATGATTTTTCAACAACAAAAAAACTAATTTTGAACCAAACAATTAAATTTTCAAATGAATAATTTAATTTTCTACAAAATGGTTGAATTTTCTACCAAAGTAATTTAATTTTCTATAAAAAATTTGAGTTTTCAGCAAAAAAATTAATTTTCAAACAAATACATAGTTTAATTTTCTACCAAACTGATGAATTTCCAAGTTACACAGACGAACTTTCAACTAAAAATTGAATATATAGTTAAATTTTCAGATAAAAAATTACTTTTTAACCAAATCAAACACGAATTTTCAACAAAATATTCAAATTTTCAACCAAAGAAGAGAATCTTAAATAAAAATGAATGTTTAACGAATTAGTTCAACGTTCAACGAAGTAGTTGAATTTTCAACCAAAAAAAGATTTATTTTCAACTAAATAGTTCAATTTTCAACCAAAAAAATTAATTTTCTGCCAAGAAGATTAACATTCTACCAAAAAGACGAATTATCTACAAAACAGTTGAATTTTCAAAATGAAGATATGATTTTTCAACAAAAAAAGTAACTTTGAACCAAATAGTTAAATTTTCAAATAAATTGTTTAATTTTTAACCAAATGGTTGAATTTTCTACCAAAATAATTTAATTTTCTATAAAAAATTTGAGTCTTCAGCAAAAATTTCTTAGTAATTTCTTAGTGTTACAAGTTTTAAGGAATTCAATTATTATGCTTAATTGAGGAAGCTTTAGAAAATTATTATAGGGTATTCTTAAATAAATTAATTTTCGATGTCGAATAATTAAATAAATGAATATTCAGGGTTGCTACAAAATCCCAATTTCGAAATTCCCTGACTTTCTCCTGATCAATTTTTCATTCTCCCTGATCGTTATAAATTTTTCTATTAGGCATAAAAAGCAATCTTACACGCAGGTAGGTTTCGAAGTGCACTATGGAACTAAAAGAAGTATCAAAAAAGTATCATTCTGAAGAAAAAAATATCCTCAAAAATAAAAAAAGTATTAAAAAGTTGCCTTTTTAAATCAGTCAAAAATTCAACTACTTAAATAAAAAAGTAGTGTAAAAACTACTTTAAACTAAAAAAATAACGTATTTAAAAGGAAAAATTCTTTCGTACTAACGTTATTTGCCAACGGCGAGCCGTTATCGAAAAAATCGACTTTTTTCAAAATTCTTTTTTTTATGGATTGAAATGTTTATTTACATAATTCGCATGAAAAATTATGTGAATATAGCCTCTTTCTACCAAAAAAGACGAATTTTCAACAAAATCGTTGAATTCTCAACCAAAAACAGATTAATTTTCAAACAAACATTTCAATTTTTAATTAGAAAAGATGATTAGAAGAAATTTATACCAAAAGAAATGAAGTTTTAAACCAAAAAAAAAAAAAAACGAAATATAACAAAAGAGTTGAATTTTCAACTAAGAAAGATTTTTCAGTTAAGAAAGAAAGACAATTTCAACCAAATTGTTGAAGTTTCAAACCAAAAAGACGAATTTCATACATAGAAGTTGAACTTTCAATAAATAAGGTAATTTCCAGAAAAATAGTTCAATTTTCTACCAAAATAGTTGAATTTTCAAACCAAAAAGTCGAATTTTCAACCAAGAAAAATATTGCAGTCAAGAGAGAAAAACAATTTCAACCGTATTGTTCAATTTTCAAGCAAAAACGATGAATTTTCTACAAAGCAGTTGAATTTTCAACCCGAAATTATGAATTTTCAACCCCAATACGACGAATTTTTAACAAAACAGTTGAAATTTTAACCAAAAAGACGAATTTTCAAACCAAAAACACGAAATTCAAATAAAATGATGAATGTTTAGCAAAAAAATTAATTGTTAACTGTTAAAAATTCAAGAAAAAAAATGGCGACCCGTTTTTGAAAAAATCGACTTTTTTCAAGATTTTTATTTATCGGATTGATATATTTATTAATTAAATTCTCATATAAAATTATGTAAACAGTTGAATTTTCAAATGTTGAAAATCGGAAAAAATTTAAAATTGAATTTTTTAACAGCTGAATTTTGAATTTTCTTCTGTTTTCATAAGTTGAAAATTCAACAGCTAAAAAATCAATTGTTAAAAAATCAACTGTTAAAAATTCAACTCTTGAAAATTTAATTGTTGAAAATACAATTTTCAATTTTCTTTCCTGACCTGTAGCAACCCTAATATTAATGGAAATGATAAAAAGACGTTTCATTTAAATCAATATAAACCCAGTGCTATAAATTTACTTTCACAAAAAATTTTTTTTATATATTTTCATATAACAAAAAAGTAGCCTTGCTAAATAAATTATCAAAAAAGTAAAAAAGTGTGGAACTTCGAAGCCTGTCCAAGAGTTTAATAATGTTAATGCAAAAGATGTCTATTTTTAAATTTATTTTAAACATTTATAGTGATAACATTCATACAGAATTTTATAAACTTCAAATTCAGTTTTTCGAAAATTCCCTGACCTTTTCGGGTTTTCCCTGACATTCCCTGACTATCCCTGACCAGTTTTAAGTTCCCTGACTTTCCCTGACTTTCTGGAATTCCCTGACCTGTAGCAACCTTAATAATGATGGAAACGATAGAATGAGGTTTCATTTGAATAAATATAAATCCAGTACTATAAATTTTCTTTCAAAAAAAAAAAACTTGTTATTTATTTTTATATGAGAAAAAAGTAGCCTTGCCTAAAAAAGTATCAAAAAAATAAAAAAGTGTGGAACTTTGAAGCCTGTCTAGAAGAAAATAATGTTAATGCAAAAAATCTTTGTTTTTAAATTTATCTTAATCATTTGTAGTGATAACATTCATACAGAGTTTTATAAGCTTCAACTTCAGTTTTTCGAAAATTCCCTAACTTTCGGATTTTCCCTGACTTTCCCTGACCTTCTGAAATACCCTGACCTGTAGCAACCCTAATATTAGTGCAAATGATAAAAAGAGATTTCATTTAAAAGAATATAAATCCAGTACTGTAAATTTACTTTCACAAAAAAATTGTTATGTATTTTTATGTTACAACATAAAACAAAATTTGAGTACATTTGAAAGAATTTCCTGACTTTTTCTCGACCAACAAAATTCCCTGACAATTCCAGGTATTCCAGATTTGTATTAAAAAACACAAAAAAAAATCGTTTTTCTCTTTGACTATAAGTTGCCTAACTCAGATATGATCAAAGTCGAATGTCCTTACAATTACATGACTATGTACATTAATTACGTAAGTATGCGTCACAGTACAGCGTCACGGATTTGTAGCTGATAGGCCACTGCAATAAGGGGAAGAACCCGAAAGAACCGTCAATCGAGAGATACTCCATGTTAAGTGAGTACCTCATGGAGTAGGTGATAAGTGATCAAAACTCGACAATATTCCACTCGCCAAACATAAGTGAACCAGTCATGATATCAGAGCTCCTCCAAACTTGAAATAATTTTTTGAAAAATCGCTCTCATAGATCCGAAAGTGAAATTTCAATTCTTCAATCCTTCGCTTCAAGTGCTCCTATTCATCAACCAAGAACAAAACCTTTCCTTTGCCAAGTGGAACAGCTGCACAACTTGAGATACCAAAAGTGCTGACACTGAATTTCACGTGTGCTCTCTAAAATCAATTATGGATTATTCAAAGCCCTCGAGATCCTTCGGAAGTTCGAGCAAGAAGACAAAAGTTCAGAGTTGAAGAATCAGTTCCCTGCCAGTCACAAAAAACCAAGCCTGAAAGCAAATCAACTTTAAAATAACGAAAGTTATCAGGACAACAAATAGGGTGAAAACATCTTCAGGAAAGATGAAGAAGGGTGAAAAGGATGTGGAAATAATGAGAGGAGATGGTCTCTTCTTGTCGATGGATATCAATAATAAATTACTCGAAATAATGGGCGATGGTTGCAAAATTACCCTTTCTAAAAATTTTGGAACAATTCGAGTAAACGGTGATGGTTGTCATCTGAAAGTGGTTCAAAATTTGGGATCGATTGAGTACAAAGGAGATGGAGGAAGAGTCGATTTGGGACCGGATTCCAATAATAAAGTCACTTTTTCTGGATGTGGTGGCCATCTGAAGTTCCTGGATGAAAAAAGAAAATCTGGAAAGAAGATAGAAAACGTAATAGCAGAAAGTAAAGCAAAGGAGTATCCTCCAGTAAAACTCAAGGAAAATCAGAAGCAGAAGAAGTTTTGTGAATTTGAGAGTGAAAATCGCGAAAATGAAAGGAGGGAAAGAAGAAAAGTTGATCAAAAATGTGAAAGGGGGGCCACTGTGGTCGGGACAAAAATTGTGGGTTCAAATGGAGAATGTAAGACAAATGTGCGGACTTTTTTTAAGAATGGGAATCCTCCTATGAGTTAATCATTTAGACTTTCAGAAATTATTTAACTTTTGAAGAAAAAGACTTTTCGAAATGATTAAAGTATTATCAGAGTTTTCGCTTTTTCTTATAAGGCTGATGTCAAGGGTGACGTAGTATTAAATGAGCGCATCGATTAAACAAACTTTGACCTGTATTTGTAACTAGTCACAAGCCTTAGTCAATCAATTTAAGTTCGAGGAATAGATGTCGTTTTCGCATACTTTATATTCCATTTAATATGAAAGAAAAATGTATAAATCTGTGATTTAATTATATTTGGATTCGACAGATTTGAAATTTGGATGTTGGTAGATTCAATTTTTTAAATAAATAAAAGATTCTAAAAAGAAGAAAATAAAAATCTCTCAAAATGTGAAATATTAAACATTTTTTCATTTTTATTGCTTTCAAAACTTAAAATTTTCCGAACTTGATAGTTTCAAAAATTCAAATAACTAAATTTTTCTACACAAATAGGATGTCTTCAAACATTTTTGTGCTAAATTTGGATTATAACCAATTTACAAATTAAATGCTTGAGATTTCTATGTACAGAAAATTTATTAAAATTTTATTTTTTCTCTAGCCTCCCTCGGATCTTTCAACATTATATAAAATAAAAATAAAACTTTCGTTGTTTATCAATGGTAAGGAAATTTTTAGTCTAAGAATTTGTATCTGTATGTTTAAATTTGGTATGCATTCTATGAGAGGAAAAATATTTTTGTAAATAATTAAATAAAAATACTTATTTTTCAATGTAGTCCCTCATTGGATTTTTATATACTCAACATTTTACACAACTTTTCCTTAATTTCCTCCTTATTTTTCCATCAAAATTAATCACGTAGGAGAAAAAAAATCATCTTTCCAAGAGATACCTATATCCAGGATTGTCACAGTCCAATTTACTTGAAAAAAGTGACCAAAAGTGATTAATTTCTAACCCAAAAAGTGACTAAAATGTACTAAAAGTGACTCATGTGCATTACTAATGTGACTTAATGCTTTTTTGAATTCAAAAGAATTCGATGAAATTTACAAGAATTCCATGTGAATTTTATAAGAATTCCATGTGAATTTTAACGAACTCAAGATAAATTCATAAGAATTCAGAGTGAATTCAAAAAATTCAAAATAGTCTATTGAATTCAGTAAAATTAGAGTAAACTTGGAAGAATTTAAGGGAATTCAAGAGATTCTGATAAAATTCATAAGAATTTGAGTAAATTGAACAATCTTTAAAAAAATCATAAAATTTCCATTGAATTTAATAAATTTGGAGTGAACAGAATTTTAGGGTGAATTTAACAAAATTTGAGTGAATTAAAAAAAAACGATGAATAAAATAAAATTCGAGTGAATTTAAAGGAATTTAAGGGAAATGAGAATAATTCGATGAAATTGACAAAAATTCATTGAATTCATTACATTAAAAAAAAATCCAAGGGAATTCAAAAAGAATTTGATTAAATGCCTAATAAAAAGAAGGCATTGTATTGAGTACAGTTAAGTGAATTTAGAATTCCAGTGAATACAAAATAATTAAACAAAACTCAAGAGAGTTCCAAAGAATTGAAAAGAATTCAGGATAGATTAATAAGAATTCAGGTTGTATTTCACATAAATTCAGATGAATTGATTTTTTTTTAATCCAAAATATTCCATTGATTTTAGTAAAATTGGAGTAAGTGTAGAAGAATTCAAGAAAACTGAAGAGAATTTGATAAAATTCATATGAATTCAAGATGAATTCCAAAGAATTCAAGTGAATGGAACAAAAATGTTTAAATCCAAAAATATTCCATTGAATTGAGTGGATTTTAAGGGAATTTCAAAGAATTCAAGAAAATTCGGAAATAGGTATACACCTGAATTCAATAGTGGTTAACCCTTGAGTTTTCTATTTTGATTTATTGTAAGAAAAGTGATTTTTTCTTAAAAAAGTGACTAAAAAGTGATCTGAGAAAAAAAGTGACTGAAGGTACACAGCCGAAGTTACTTGAGAAAAAATTCATAAGCATTCAGAGTGAATTCAAAACAATTCAAGTTAAATACAAAAGAATTAAAAGAAATTCGAAAAAATTTCACTGATTTCAGTAAAATGGGAGTGCATTTTGAAGAATTCAAAGGAATTCAGAAGACTTAGATGAAATCTATAAGAATTTGAGTGAATTGAACAATATTTTTAAAAAATCAAAAAATGTGAATTTAGTAAAATGGAAGTGAACAAAATTCAGGGCCAATTCAAAAAAATTCAAGTGAATTCAAGTAGAATTTAAGGGATATAAGAATTCGATGAAATTCATAAAAATTCAAGGTGAATTTTTAAAAAATTCAAGTGAATTGAAAACAATTTTAAGAAATTCAGGGCGAATTCAAAAAAAAAATTCAAAGAAATTCAAGAAAATTCAGAAATAGGTGTAGACCTGAATTCGATAGTGGTTAAACCTATGGGTTTTCTGTTTTAATTTACTGAAAGAAAAGTGACTAAAGTGATCTTTTCATTTTAAAAAGTGACTATAGTGACTTTATCTTAAAAAAGTGACTAAAAGTGACTGTGTGGCAGCCTTGCCTATACCTTTCTGCCTTTCCTAATCTTGCGTAGTACCTAATCATTGACTTTTTAATAAGGTAAGGAATATTGTAACAATTAAAAGATAAAATCTTTTAAAAAAACAATAGGATAAGATGATTTTACATTTTTTCACAAATCATTAGAGATATACACAGAGAGTGAGAAAAATTAAAAGGTAATCAAGTGGGAACTTCTTTTATGTATCATTGAGAGCCCCATTAATAGAATATTATCATTTTGATGGTGAGAATAACTGTGTTTAAAAAATCCAAGTTTAAAGAATAAAATTAAAATTTGCAATTTTACGGCGTGAAATTGTGGCGCGCCTGCAGTTTTTTCTCTCGCATCTCTAAATATGGTCATACGAGTTCATGCACAGGATGTTCGTTCGCTTCATTGCTTCCGTGTAGTGAAAAATAAGGCCAATGAGCTTTATATCAAAATCTAATAATAATTGTGCATTAGGATAGTAAAAAAAAAAGACATAATATATATTTTTTTAAAAGGCGCCCCCTGAAATTGTTACTTTTGACGTAAAAATAACCCCTGGTTTATTTGAAATGAAAAATCAGTATGCTATGTAATTCTTGACCATATTCAAAAAACTTTCAAGTAATCTGAAAAATTGACCACAAAAACAAAAAATCTGAAAAAAATTACTTCGAGGGACCCCTATATATTTTTCAAAAATTTGGAAAAAGTCAGTGATAGTTTTGGCACCAAAATGGACAATAATTATTAGGGGAGCTGTTCGACGAAAAGCAAAGCTCTTATTGAAAATACTGAATCAAGTTTTTCAAAAATCTAAAACTAACTAACTTTCAAGAAACTAAAACAACTTTTTGCAGCAAATAATTGAGAATATAGGATAAACAAATTTTTTTAATTGAACAATTTAAATTTTTATTTTTGTAGAGGGAATGTACATTTACAAATGACAACTGTGAAATCAGAAGCCGCTTTCTCCGTAACGTCATCTCGTTTCATAACATATTATCGCAAAATCGCAAGACCTCCAAAATAGGTCAGTACCAAATTTAAAAATACTTCATACTATTCAGAAAAGACATTCAACACTCTTATCGTATTTTAATTTTAAAAGTTGATCATTCATCATCCAATTAGTTGACGCATAAATTCATTAAGACACAATTAATTACTAATAATAATCTACAAGCGTACGCAGCCAATACATTCCGTTCGTAGGATGAAGTTGGTTCGCAAAGATGCTTTGGTTTTTTTTATTCCTGTTTTTTTTAATTTGTTTGTTTCTGTCATAAGACACAAAATGACAGTTCATGTCAGGTTAACGTTTCCATAATAAATGTCATGTTAACATTTCTATAATAATAAATTTAAATTTGTAATGAAATTAGTTAATTGATAATTGGAAACTAATATTTTGGAAATAAATATTTTTTTGACGTTTTATTTAGGTTCTTTAATTTTCTGTTTCAGTTGAGGAGTTTTTTATTACTTTTTTTTATTAAAAATACTTGAATAAAGGAAAAGCCTTTAACCTTTTAACTTTTGATGATAGTTTCAGTAAAAATAATTAAAATGCTAGAATCTATTACAATTGCAAATTTTTAATTTGAAGCAGGAGTGAAGTCTTTAACCTTCTTAGTTTATTATATAAAAAAGTCAGAATGATTTCAGATATTATAAACTTTGTATGACTTTCCCCTTTTTAAATCTTTCGAAACTGTAAATTTAAAGGCCTACTTGTAGAACAGCTTTCAGCTTGAAACTTTCAAAATTAATTTATTTCAAACTAAATTGTTTAAAATTAAACACCTTTGAATTGAAAGCATTTAAAACTGAAAAATGTTATGTCGAAACATTAAAAATGGTCTGGCTTCAATTTTAAATCTTTCAAAATTGTATCACTCGAAAATAATTATATTCCATAGTATGAATTGAAATAAAATAGTATAAAACTTGGAATGGACCCGTAAAAATGATGTCCTGAAAATTTGAACAAAATCGGTTAATAAAGAGATATGCCTCACAGCCCTCAAAATTTCCTATTTAATTAACGTTCTGAAAAGCGTTACTTTCGAAAATGTGGAAATAAGATGTGGAAATGTAGAATTAATGTCAAATAAAAAGTTTAATTCTTTATTAAAAGTATTTCAACGAATGTATATTAACAATAACTTTATAAATCCCTCCCTTCTAAAATTATTATTTATTCACCCTAAAAAACTACCCCCTAAATAGTGAAATGATAGTTTTGCAATATACTGGAGTTAACTAATTTTTTCTGACCATTTTTTTCCCTACATCATGACTAATCAATGTGCCATATATTTTTATTACCTTTTAAAATAATGTTTTGATTATTTAAAAAAATTTCGTCGTTTAAACAATTTATTTTAATCGACAAACTGCAAATGACGTCATTCTCTAAATCGAATAAATTTTAGAATAAATATAAAGAAACAATGGACTTTAAATAACATATTTTTCTAACAGTTTAAAACAATTTTATTGTGTTTAAATGTATCTTGTAAACCGAGAACTCTAGAGAAACGTGTGTTTTCTCTATTTGATTATCTATTCGATATTTTACTAACATTCATTAACTTTTTTAATCATTTTTTATTGTCTAAACAATTAGTTTTCAGCAAGAAGTTAGAAAATTATGAGAATTTCAAAATCGAACGAATTTCCTAATCAATTCATTTATTATAACAATTATTGAATTATTTTAAATTTGATAATGTTCTAAATTAAACATTTCAAACTCGATGCCTCTCAAATAATTTTTTTGATGTGATTAAATTGTACGATTTAAAACTGGATTTTAGAACTTGGAACTGGAATAGAATAACAAATTTAATTTTAATTTAAATAACAAAAAATCATAAGTGAAAAGTTAGTTAATTTAGAAAAATAATATAAATGCAATTTTTTAAATTTGAAAAAACAATAGGTGCATTGCAAACAACTAATTATAAATTATATTCTTTCGTTATATTTGTCACTTCAAAATTCTGTACGACTTTAGCATATAATTTTTATAAATGAATAGCTTTATTTTTACAACTCATGAATTTAATTGAAAATCTTATACGATGAACCCGAAACAAATTTGTTGAACCGACAAAGTAAACCCTCATTCATTAAAAATCGAATGAATTTTGAAAATTTTGAAAAAAAAAGTGAAAAAATTTTGAACTCAAAACAATGATTATTAATAAAATTGTGTTTGTCCAAATTTTTAAATATTTCTTCTATTTCCATGCTAAATTTTCTAAAATAGGAAATTTAGAATCTAGACTTGGACCTATGTGATAATTTTACTAAATTTGACGTTTCCGATGTCTTCCAGATTTCCTGACTACTCAGTAAACTAAACTTGAAGTTTCCTCATATTCTGTTCTCCATTTATACTTGCTCACAAGAGGAGAATTCAAATAAAGTTTAAAAAAAATAGTGAATGTGCCCAACTCTGTTCTCGTATTTATAAAACAAGTAATTATTGAAATAATATTTTTTGTTAAAAATAACAATTTATGTCAATTAGAAAGAGAAGAAAAGGATTTCTTCATTAAAGCTACTACAAAATATATACTATTTCCTTCATTTGTATTATTTAAAGTAATTTCTTTAGCAGATAAGTTCAGGGTGGCCGTTTTAATCGAGGAAAAAAATTCCCGGCCATTTCCTGGTTTTTTCCCGGTATACAAAAATTGTTCACGGACATTGAAATTAAAAAATTCGAACTCCTAAAACTGAAATTTTTCCATTCGAAGTAATCAAAACTGAACCCCAAATTAAAATACTCAAAGTGGAACTCTTTTGGATTTTAAACTTTTAAAATTGAAGCTTAACAAAGTTCTCATTTAGAAATTTTCATTTTAAATGCTCAGTAATTTACACGTATGATATAAAAGCTTTAAACACATTCCAGTTAAACAATTTTAAATCAAAGGCAATTAAACTGAACATTTTTTTATTTTAAACTTTTATAAATTGAGCAGTTTAAAGATTTCTGGTTAAAAAATATAAATCTACGCTATTATTCTCAGTGTTCTTCATTAAAACTTATCCTTCCTTTCAACAAAATAAAACATGTTCCTCTTCCAATTCAGTACAAAATTGAAAATAAGAAATTCCCCCCTTTCATCTGAATGTTAAAAATAACAAATATTGACCCCCGTCCACTGAATGAAAATGTTAAAAAGAAAAAAAATGACCCCTTCCAATTCAGAACAACAATTATTAACCAAAATTTCCTCCCTTCCAGCTCGATAAAAATCTTGAAAAAAAAAATGTTCCTCTTCAAATTCAGAAAAAATTGGAAACCAAAATATCATCCCTTCTAACTCGATCAAGTCTTAAAAACAAAAAAATGTCCCTCTTCAAATTCAGAACAACAATTAATAACCAAAATTTCCTCCTTTCCAACTCAATAAATAAAAGAAAAAATTGGAAACCAAAATGTCCTTCCTTTCTGCTCAATAGAATCTTTAAAAAGAATTATCCTTTCAATCAGTCCCTCTTTCAATTCAGCAAAAAGGAAATGACAAAAATGTCGTCGTTTCCAACTTATGAAAATCTTCAAAATAAACAAATGCCTCTCTTCTAATTAAAGAAGAAATTAAAACGAAAAAATTCTTCCCTTCCAACTCGATAAAACTTAAAAATAAAAAATTATCCTTCTTCCACATTCGTAAATTATTGAAAACCAAAATTTCCTCCTTTCCAACTCAGTGAAAATCTTAAAAATGAAAATTTATTCTTCCAATTCATAAACTATTGTAAACCAAAATTTCCTCCATTCCAATTGAATAAAAAATTTTTAAATAAAAAATTATCCTTCTTTCCATTCATAAATTATTGAACTCAATAATAATGTAAAAAACAAAAAAGTTTCACTTTCAATTCGGAAAAAAATTAAATAACAAAATTTCTTCCCTTCTTGTTGAAAAAATGAAACAATTAAAATTGTAACGATTAAAGTTTAAATTTAGCACTCTGAGATTTTAACGATTCAAGTATTTCTATTTCAAACTATTCAGTTTTTAATATTTGATTTATAATTGCTCATTTTAAGTAAACAGTAAAATATTACTAAATATTAAAAATTGTTCTTCTTTTAATTAAAAAATTTCAAATGGAATATTTTAGAATAAAAAAATATTTAAATAGGATTTGAAGTTCAATAAAAGCATTTAATTATGAATCTATTAATTTGAAATAATTTGAAAACTGAAAATAATTTATAAAGTTTTACATTTGTTTAATTACTGAGGATTTCGAATTGAAACAGTTCAATTTTCAACGTCAAAATGTCAGGATGGCCATTTTAATCGAAGCGAAAATTCCCGGTCATTTCCCGGTACGAAAAAATTGTTCACGTTCATTGAAATTAAAGAATTTGAACTCCTTAAGCTGAAAATATTTTTATTTGAAGTAATCGAAACTGAACTGCAAATTAAAGCACTCAAAGTAGGACTCTTTTGAGTTAAACTCTAAATATCTTCGTCGCTTTCGTGCTCGCAAAAAAAATGTTTACGACAATATTACCCTAATTTTTTATGACAAATTTGATGTGTAATTTCAGAGAAAAAAAAAATTAGATACATTTTTTTTAATAATTTACTTTTCCTTCTAATAATGAGAACTTTTTTTATCCAAATAGAAATAAAAAAGTACTAAATAAACATGAAAACAAATTATATGGCGCCAAAAGGGCGAGGTACAGATTAAAGCTGCTCTCAAATTTAACCACCATAAATCCACACTATCATTTTGAATACTTAATCCTGAATCAATAAAGTAAATATTCAATTTTATATCATTTAAGCAAGTTTAAGTTAGAAACATTAAAAATTGAACAATTAAATTTCTTTTTAAACGTAACACTTTTGAAATTAGAAGTTAAATTATTTTAATTTGAAGTCGTTTCAAATTAATTATTCTTTAATTGTTATTTATTCAAAAAATTCAAAACTTCAACTTACAAATTAAATTTTTCTTAAATGAAACAATTAATAACGTAATGTTCAAAGTCTAAATTTAGCACTCTAAAATTTTAACGATTCCGTATTCCTTTTTTCTTTCTATTTCTTTCTTTTCAAACTTTCTATTTCTATTTGAAACAATTCAGTTTCAAATTGTTTAGTTTTGAATACTTGATTTATAAGTGCTCACTTTGAATGAACAGTCAAATAATATTGCTAAGTATTCAAAAATGTTTGATTTTTAAAATTACAGATATAGAATCGTCTTGTAAAATCTATTATTGTTCAATTTTTAATAATCGAATAACAGTTCAGTTTTAAAAATCAGTCATTAATATATTTATAGTTGATCAACTTGACACGTTTTTTATCCAAAATTTTCGAATTCAAATGCTTTCAATTTTTAATTGTTCAAGTCCTCAAAACTGCATTTTAAAGTACTTTAAATTGAAAATTTACGCTTGAAAATGAAGACCTAAAATGGACAATTTTTTCAGTAAAATATTTTAGAATTAGGCACTGTAAACTGAATGATTTTATAATTGAAAAAGTTAAAAATTGAACTTAATATTTTAGAAAAGTTGAAATCGAACTTATTTTAAATTGCATCATATCATGTAATATAAAATTTGTGATATTTCAACTGATTGGACAGATTTTTCTTCTAAAAATTTGTAAAATTCCCGGTCAAAAAATAAGTTCACTGTTATTTCCCGGTTTCTCTCGGTCTCAAAAAATTCCCGGTTTTCCCGGCCAGCGATCACTCTGTAAGTTAAATAGACTAATACTTTCGGTTAACCAAAAATCTAAAAAGTACTAGCCCTCTGAAGTTTCCAAAAGCCTCAATCCTCAAATATTGGTTTAGATGGTTTGAAATAATTTAAAAAAATTTTCTAATACAGGTTCAAGGGAAAATGTTGTTAAGTTCGAAATTGTAAAAATTTTGAATGAATTGACGATTGATATTAATTAATCTTTCATCTTTGGAAGATAATTAATAAGTTATCTGTTTCTTCTCATATTAACGAACCTCGTCTGATACTTTGATCCACATAAAAACCGATAAGAATTTTAAGGTCCAACTCAAAGCTAAGCCCTGAGGCTAAATCCAAAAGCTGGGTCTTCTAGCCCATGACCAACCTAAGAACAGAACATAAAGTTTCCGAACTTTCGGCTTATTATCAGATTCCCTCGTTTCAACGTGGTTTCACCCTAGGTAGCGTGATTGGCGATCGTCCGACAAAATAAGTAGGAGGTCAGAGCGATGCGGGAGGTTTTAACGAGACGGTAAATATATCCAGCAGAGTAGTCGACTTAAGCTCAAATTCAAATAACCGAGGAGGGATCCTAACACAAAAGCTACGAGTCTGATGGTTAGAATTAAAATAAGAGGGAGTAGAGTAGCACACGTTCTCGTTCGCGACCAACGACGACAGCGACGACCTGAGGACCTGGAGCTGGGGGTTCTGCATTCTGCAGAGGCCATTTACCGAGTTAGGTTCAGTTAGGTATCACCCTGGGTTAGCTGGCCAAAGCGAATTTATCTCTGCGGCTTTTCGGTGTAGTGTGCCCATGTCAGAAACAGAACAGTGTCACTGTAAACCAGCACCCAGAACAATGAAATCTAAACGAAACAATCAAAAACGAAGTTAGTTAATTTGAAGCAAGACTGACTTCAGATTACAGGGATCACAGCGCAAAAGGAGCTTAACAAAGAGGAAATAGGATAATTTTTTCACGAAAAAGGGAAAAGATTATACATTTATTTTTACACGTAGAAAAGAAAAAACAATCTTTTTATAATGAATTATGTTGAATGATTTTTTAGTTATTTCTTCCATTCAAGAATTGACATACTTAGGTCAATGGAAATCCATTCCCGAAGATATAAAAAAGTTCAATGAAAAATCAAATCTGTTAAATAAATCATTTGTATATGTTTAGAATCGTCCTCATAATCAAGAATATTTTCTCTTTTAAGAATTCTATCATTAATAATCAAACCGCTATACTTATAACTATAATTAAATATTTGATTCCAAGATTTGTCATTTCGTCATTACTCTAATTAATACATTGAATGTAAATTTGAAACCACACTCTTCAATAATTATCTTAAACTCAAGTTAAAAATAGTTAAAGTTTGAGCGCCTAAAATATTTTACATTTCAAAAATATTTTATTTCACTGTGATGCCTGAAATTAAATGTAGTTCAAACTTTATTTCTTTTTAAATTAATCTTGGTTTCCAATTTCTTTCTTTACTTCGATCTTTTCAATTTCGATCTTTTTAGCTTTAAGTTCTTCAAAATATTTCATAGGCCTGCGCGACGTTGCCCATTAAATGCGACTGGGCATTTTCGATGTATTTTTCGCACTAAACACGAATCCGGGTCAAAAATTTACCGATCACGTCAAGTTTTCGAGGAACGCTTTTTTGGCCATTTTTGGAAAATCATAACAAACGAACCCAATGTGTTAAGAGGCTTTACAAAGGGCTCAAATTAATGTTGAAACCTTCTAATTTAAGACAGAAGTAACAAACATTATGAGAAAATTTTACGTAAAGTGCTGTTTTGATTTTTCAAAAACGATGATCGCACTCATGCATTCTAAGGTCATGAAAATGCATGCATCCAAGCGTAATTCTCAAAATATGTACACAGCACTACAGATAAAATTTTCTCATAAATTTTGTTATTTATGTCTTAGAGTACAATACATATTTAAACATTAATTTAAGCCCTTTACAGAATTTCCAACACATCGGGTTTGTTCACTATGACTTACCAAAAGTTGACAAAAAAGTGGTTTTTGGAGGTTTCAACTCTAATTTTCTCAAAAACTTGACGCGATAAGTGATTTTTGGGGCCCAGATTAGTGTTCAGAGTGCAAAAATACATCGAAAATGCCTAATCGAATACATTCGGGGGGGGGGGGGGGTGTAAAAAATGCAGGCCCGTGTTTTTAAAATTGCTTGATCCCGATCATTACCCAGTCTTTTCACACTTTTCAAAAATTGTTCCCGATTATTTCAATTTTCAAATTCAAACTTTGAAGAACAGAAAATTTATAATATGAAATATACGAATAGGAACCTCCAAATTAAGGAATCTAATACGAAAAAATTCTGAAATTAAAGGCTCAATATTGTATGATTTCGAAGCTTTCAAAATTAGACAATCTCCAAATAAATATCATTTAAAATTGTACAATTCCAAAGTAGAATAAGGTATCGAAGTTGAGAATTTTTATTTTGAAGTGTTCAGACAAAAGAGTAATTCAAGTTGAACATTCAAACAATAAAAATTGAATAATTTTATATTTAGGGCAATTCAAATTCGATAGACTGAAAAAAAAGTACTAAAAAGTTTTCAATTATTAGAACTTTTAATTTGTAACAATTGTAGAATATTGAGCGATTGAAATTGTCTAATTATTATCTTCTATAAATTTTCTTTCCAAAATTATTCAATATTGAAACTTTTATATGTATTTAATTATTTAACCAGACAAATTTAAATTTAAAAAAGTTATAACGTGT
Source organism: Melikaiella ostensackeni (assembly GCA_032362435.1). Classification (NCBI taxonomy): domain Eukaryota; kingdom Metazoa; phylum Arthropoda; class Insecta; order Hymenoptera; family Cynipidae; genus Melikaiella; species Melikaiella ostensackeni. The sequence goes on from JAUMHM010000085.1 coordinate 47,713,654, forward strand.
AGCGCTTTTAATTTGAAATTGAAATGAAAATTGAAAATGAAGTTTTTAATCTAAAAATTGTTCTAATTTGTAAACTTTGTATTTAAAATTGTTCCTTCCAATCTGAAATAAAGTTTTATAATTCTAAAAGATTAAATTTTTTAAAATATTACATTTCACCCGCTACTGGCTTTAAATTGTCCAACTTATAACGTATGAACCTAAATTACTAAATTCTAGCATTTTTAATAAAAAATTAACATATACCTATGAGGAATGTCAATTGGATATTCTTCAACAACGTTCAAATTCATATTTGTTCAGTTTCAAGCACACTTCATTTTAAAATTGTCCAATTAAAAAAAATTTAATCCGATATTATTCGATTTTAATCAATCTGCAATAAAAGACTTTCATTTTTAATTTTGCATTTATGAACTACTTAAATTTGAAACCAAACAATTTGGAATGCTTCAATCTGAAATTATTCAACACTTTCAATTCAAAGTTCTTATATTTCAAACGCATTTTTCGAATTATTCAATATTGAAAACTTCAAACTGAAAATTTCGAAACTACTGAGGCTTTCAATTTGGAATAAATTTGATGGATTCAATTTTAAAGTCGTAAAATATAAAATGTTCAATACTGAAGAATTCAAGCTTAAGATTTTTAATTTGAACGTCAAATTTTTAATATTTGAGTTAAAATAATTTAACTTGCATAAGGATTTCAATTATAAAAATTTCAACTGCAACTAAGGCTTTCAACTTAAAATAAATTTGTAAAATCTTGAAGGATCCAATTCACAATATTCTTGAATTTTAAACACTATTGAAATTGCCTTATTTATAACCTAAAATTAATAAATTATTCAATCTGAACCGTTATCAATTTCAGATTCTTTAAAAATTGAAACTTTCATTTTTAAATTATACGATTTTGAACGATAAAAATTATTTCGAAATATGAAATATTAAACCACCTGAATATTATAATTGTACAACTATTAAGGTTTTCAATTTAAAACTGTCTTATTTTTTACATTTGAATTTGGTATTTTTGAATTTGCAAGGATTTCATTTACAGAGAATTCAACTATTAATGCTCTCAATTTCAAATATACATTTTTTAGATCTAGAAGGTTCAAATAACAATTGTTGAATTTCAAACGCTATAGATTTGAAATAATTTAATTATTATTAGGAACATTCCGAATCAAACAATGACAAATTTAAAGAAATTTCCGATCAAAAAATAAATTCACTGTACTACCCGGTTTTTTCCCAATCTTAAAAAATTCTGAGATATCCTTATACACTGAATTTTCTTTCTAATCATATGCTGTGCTTTAATTTTTCAATTTCAAAACTTTTTTCGAAAAGATACAAAAATGATCAAAATTCATTATCAATTGCACGTCCCTGTTGGCGAACCCGGCAAGGCTGAGACGAACTCTGGTCGCTTTTAATGATAGGTGAGCCATTTTAGGACACGTGCAACGAATGCTGCTGTGTACTCTTCAAAAGGTCAAGAGAAATAATCCTTTACTGTAATTCAATCTTGAAAGCACCCTATTTTTTACAAAATGTACAAGCTAAAAGCTAGCGCCTCACATTTTCTCCTCACTCTGAATTACATTTTCTCTCTATACCCTCAAAGCAACAGGATATTTCGGGATATCCCATTTATGTCCTAAGATACCCTGGGGACATGCTTGGGATATCTACACGATATCACGACAAGGCAGAAATTTCGATATCCCTGGGATATGCATAGGATATCCTGGGGTTTTTTTTGGGGGACATTTTTGGGCTATTCAAAAGTCCCACGAGAGATATCTCCAAATTTGCAATATTTCTCGTGGGACTTCTTAATATGTATCCCAAAAACATCCCAGGACAATATTAAAATTTCCGCCTGGACGGGATATCCGCAGATATCCCAAGTACGTCCTCAGAATATCTCAAGATATAAACGGGATGTGCCGAAATATCCTGTTGTTGAGAGAATATATTCTCACACTTTCCATATTCTGATCTGAGATCAATCTCTCTATATAATCCAACATCCATAGATTAATTGTTTCCATCAGACAATAGAGTTGTGCAAGGTGAAGACTAATTTGGTACGGAATTATGTTATTATGGCAAGCCTCCATAATAAGAAACATCAGTGCTCTCTCTTGTGCAGCCAAAGGGAGAACAACGAAAAAAAGTGAGGAAATCGTGGGAAGAATCGGAGTACATATTAGGCGAATCAGGACTCTCGAAGAAAGCTTTACTTCGTTTAACTGGGGAGTGTCCAAAGTTGCAATTTTCTTGAGAAGAATAACAATGTTCTCATACAAAGCTCTTGAAGGCGAACGCGGTTCTGAACTCGTGTTCTGAACATAAATAAATTAACTTCTCATGTGTAAACATGAGTTGAAATGTGCGTATACACAAGGGAAACGCACGAACTGTGCGGTGTGCTTCCCCTTTTTACTCGGTTGTCAAAGTCTTTTCGGAAATTAAATTCGTCTTTCTCCGAAAAATTGTAATTTTATCGCAAATAGGCAGCATGGGTACCTTTACGAGCTTCAAAACAGCTTGGTATAATTAGGACAGTACCAATATGAGAAAAAGCAGTGAATAATTCGTTTTCATCAATACATATTATATTGAAATCTCAAACTGCTACCCAATAGTTCCTGAATAGTGGCGCTGGTGTCGCACACAAAACAGATATTTTTAATACAGAGTCAGTCACTGATATAATATACATCAGTGGAGTCAATCGATTTTTTTTGTCTGAAAAAAAAGTCAAAATTAGATCATTAAAATTTTATTGTGGAGTTAGATTTAAATTTTCAGTTATGACAACCCTTAAGTATTGCAGAAGTAATTAAGCTCACGAAATGAACATTATTTTGTTAAATCATGGCCAATAAATGTATTTAAATGCATGTTTACTTATAGAAAAAATGAAAATATGCAGATACTTTTTACAATGTGATAGATTCAGAATTGTTAATATTTTACATGATCCAGAAAGTATTTCAAACAAAAGAGATAGGTTTTTCAAAGTTATAACTTTTGTAGAATATAATATTCAGAATGGACACTCTTCATCAGATGTTATCGTTTTTGTTATAAACATTTTTCTTCCTTAACTTATTTTCAAACATACAGAAAAATTAGTGACTTCTTTAAATAATTATTTTACTTTAATACTTCAATATTTACTCGTTAAGAAATTGAAATATGTAGAAACAAAAAGATTTCAGTTTTTAACTCTTTGCCTCAAAGCTCAACAAACATAAAAGGTTTCTTTCCTGATACATAAGCATTGCATAATCTCGATTAAATTTAATCCCCTTTTCACTGATTGACGTAGTTTTCTATAAACACCCTTTCGTAATAAATTCAAGTCGTCCCCTTTGCATTCGACTAAATGATTGTGATTGTAAAATAAATAAAGAATAAGAATGTAACTTATGGTTTTAATTTTGAACAGATGTAAAGTTATTGAACATTCTTGAAGTTTTCCATAGTCAAATATTGTTCAGTTCTAAATGTTATTTTTTTAAATCTTCAATTAAAAACTGTTTGATTTTTAAGAATTAATATTGACAATTGATAAATTAGACATCGTTTAGATTAAAATGTTTAAATTTCACATTTTCCAATAATGGACATTTGACTTTGTCTAACTTATGAAGCTCCAATCCTAAATTATTCAATTTTAAACGTTTCAGTTTGATAATCTTTTAATATTGAATAGTTTAGATCAATTAATCATTCTTTAAATCTCCTACAGTCAAACATTGATTAATTATAAATAGCTTAGTTTTGAAAATCTGGAATTTAAAATAATTCAGATTTGAAGAAGAATCTATACCTACAATTTATATCTAACTTAGAAAGTGTAAAATTAAGTTTAAATCTGAAACGGTTCAAGTATTCAAAACTGTATTAAAAATTAAGATACATACTTAAAATGAAAACTTTTGAACTAAAGCCTTCAAAATTAAACAATATTAAATTTGAGGCCTTTAAAATTAAATCATTTCAGGATTCGGCACTACAAACTGAATGATTTTTAATTGGAAAATGTTATGCAAACTGAATATTTCAAACTCAAAGTCTGATATTTAAATTTTATACAATTTTAGACTGGAACAATATAAATTTTAAGAATTCCAGATCGAAGTCATTCAAAATTGTATAATTTTATGTAACACAACATATTTTTTAGTTTTTTAGATATTTTTAAGAGTTGATATTGACAATTGATAAATTAGACACTATCCTATTATAAATGTTTAAATTTCACATTTTCCAATCAGGGATTTTTGATTCTGTCTAATTTATAAAGCATCAATCCTAAAGTATTCAATTTTCAACGTTTAAGTTCGATAATCTTTTAATATTGAACAGTTTAGTTTTGAAAATCTGAAATAAAAAATGATTCAAATTTGAAGAATCTATACCTGGAATTTATATGTAACTAAGAAAGTATTCAATTAAGTTTAAATTTGAAATTGTCCAAGCCTTCAGAACTGTAATAAAAATTAAGATACATACTTAAAATGAAAACTTTAAAACTAAATGCTTCAAAATTAAACAATTTTAAATTTGAGGCCTTCAACAGTAAATGATTTCAAGATTAGGCATTGCAAACTGAATGATTTTTTACTGGAATATGTTTTGAAAATTGAGCACTTCAAACTTAAAGCCTCAAAGCTTTAAAATTTGTAAAATTTCAGACTGCAACAATACAAATTTCAAGAATTCTAGATCGAACTCATTCAAAATTGCATAATTTCATGTAACACATAATCTGGATAGTTTTTCTACCAAAAATTAGAAAAATTCCCAGTCAAAAAATAAATTCACTCTCATTTGCCGATCTTGGTGACTCTGAAAAAAAAAATCTCGAATTTTCGGAATTACTCAACACGAAAAACTATTTATCAATTGTTTTAAATCGTTATTGAATAAAGTTCAATGAAAAAATGACAAACTGTACTCCAAAAATCCCATAAGAAAATAAAGACTCCGTTATCCTCGGAATTCCCGAACCATAAACTCTATTATCTCAACCGCCAAAATGCTATCGCGGATGAATAAAATGCTTCAACTGAAATCGAGGATGCGATATCACCGGAGGTTTCACTTCCTAAAGCCGTTATTTGGCCCTTTCACAAATGGAGCAGATTCAAAGTCAGATCTGAACTCGTAAAATCGCTGGGTATAAAAATCATTTCTGCAGGAAAATATTCTAATATTTATAAGGGGTTTATATGGAGTAAGAAAAACTGTTTTCAGTGAAATCAATAACCTATACTTTAGTCTTCGGATAAGATTAGGTTTACCTTGCCCGTGAAGGATTCCTCGTCCCGGTCAATGGCAATTCCACTGAATTTGATGTTTTACTAACCACTTCATTCACTAAAAAATTAAAAGCAATCCTTTTTTTCACAGAACTCACAAGTTTTTTTTTGATTGAATTACTCACGGTAATCAACCACCGATCGCGAATCTCACGAAAATAGAAAAAAAATTAAAATTTTGCAGACAATGCACACCATGACACCATGCACACTGCTTATTGTGCTTGATGCTGTAGCAGACTGGGGAAATGAACGGAACAGTCTGCGTCCAAACCAGGGGCGACGGAAGAAAAAAAATCACCCCCGCCCCGCGGATTTCATATTTACTTTGTTTATTATTCTACAAGTTCCGAAATTCTCTCAATTTACTTCTTTGCATAATTTTTAATTTAGCCTGTCAAATTTTATAATGATTTTATTTTGAATGCTTTAATATGAAGTGGTCGAGGGGTTAAAACTGAATTAGAAATTTCTGATTTCTTCTGACTAAATTTGAATTATTTTAAAGCCCTTTGAATTCTTTTGAATTTTTTATGTAATGAGAACACATGTGATACGGTGGAATTTATAAACGATAACAGAAATCGGCTGCAAGAAAGGAGAAAATGCAAAAAGAGAGACGTGAAAGTAGCATTTTTGAATGTGTCAGTTAAAAAACAAGGACAAAGGGCTGTGAGGTGAATTGCAAAAGTGGGATGTGATAATAATGAGCGAAACTATTAAATTTTATTAAAATATATATTAATGTAATGTTTTAATTATTGCATTGGGGGCGTTTATTACTTACATAATAAAAGATAATATAGAAGAAATAAGACATAAATAATAATAATAATAATAAATAAAGAAATAAAAGAATAAATATGAGAGATATAAAAATATAATCAATTAAAATCTGAGAATGATGACAATATGACATTTATTCTTTTATTCTCTAACGTAAGAAATCAATTGTTTTAAATGTGGACTATAAGTTCCAATAAGGTTAAAAAAGGTATGGACGATTTGATTTTTCCCACAGAAACTGAAAATAATTGTTATAATGAAAGAAAAAATAGTTTCGCTCTGATTTCTAATGTCAAAATAACATGAATAGAATCAAAAATTTCAAAAGGTGTTACAAAAATCGAAATTCAAACACGGTAAAAATATTTCTAAAAACAAATAAATGTATATTTTGAAGTATATACTTCAAACTTATTTATCAGTAATTTAATGTTAATTTTCCAATAATTGAAATCAATTTCTTCTCCCTGGTTTAAATAAAGGGAGGGGCATGTACGATTGCGGCGCACGCTTGAAAGGTATTGAAATTCTTAGAGGGGTACAAAATGTTGTGAAATTCAGATATAGGTGAAAAATGAATATCATAGAATAAGTATCAACTTTAAATCACTAATGATATCAACAACAATAACAACCTTGGTTTCTTTATAACTGTTCCAAAAGAATCATATTTCCATTGCAATATTGTATTTAAAAAAATATATATATATTTACAGGTTATAATACGTACAAGAACTAGAATTCCCGGTAAGAAACGTAAATCAATTATTTAAAGTCCTTCATAGCTGGTGTCAGCGTCAGGAAAATCTCCTCCATCTGTTTTTTTTTATCATCATTCTTTAAACTCTTCCAAATATCATTTAACTTTTTCTGCTGATGTTTCTGGAAAAATGATTAAACTATGAATAACGACGTTTTGGAAAAACAATTTCTTACAAATTAAAATCTCAATCTGAAAAAAATATTGCATATTTACCTTAACAAACAAAAAACAATGTTTGAGAGTGGCTCCGACGTATAAAATATTAACATTCACAGTTCGTCCACTAATATCGTTTATCTTCGGAATAGAAGTGAGAAGAAATTTGTGGGGCCCATGTCTAACTTTTACTAGAGCAATTCCTGTTTGCGTGTTGCAATATTTTGCTAAAAATAAAATAATAGAAGTATTTTCAATAATTTACTATCAATTTTAGACGTCTAACAGATTTTCTAAATTTGTATTTGTTTACCATTAAATCCAGCTTTTATGGATGCCTGACCCAAATCGCCATAAAGTTGATGAACTTTATTCTGAATTGCATGATGCAATGCTGTCTCATTTAAAACTAGAGGCTTGTTCGGATTGTTAACTGCTGTTACCTCCAGAGTGAAATACCTTAAAAAATAGAATAAATTTCTTTAGAAAATGTTTCCAAAATTTTTCGCAAACATATTTAACATAAGAAACAACTAAAACGAATTTTATTCTTTAAAAAATAGCCTTTTAAAAATTGTTGAACGTTCCAAGTTCTTACCTGATGTTGGTTCACTTAGAATCTTACAAATTATAATTAACACTTTCATTATGATTACATTTTCTTAGATAATAATTATTTAATGTTGATGAGTTGCTACTTGCTATATTAAATATGTACTTAAAATTGAGGGTGCGGATGCAATAAGGGCACATAAAATTTTCTCGTGTGAAAACGAAGTCCCCTGGAGGCTTTCGAAAAAAT
>JAUMHM010000085.1:47730300-47752597 GCA_032362435.1 Melikaiella ostensackeni
TAAATCATACAGCCCTCGGATCGACTAAAATACTTTTAAAAAAGTCGCATAAGTGACGTGAGTCACATGAAATTTCGAAAAATATATTTATGACCGTCCGCGAAGAAAGTGACCTAACGCCCAAAAAAAAAAGATTTTTGGTTTCTTGCACCAATCAATAGTTTTTTACTTACTCTTTCATAAAGAAAAAAAACTATTCTTTTATCTGCAAAATTTAAATTGTTATCAAACTGCAAAGTGAGGCCCTCTAATAAAGTTCCTGTGCTGGACCGCCTCTTGAATCACTCCCCCTGTGAAATGTAACTCCCGGGCGTTGGGTCCCTTTCTTCGCGGACGGTCACACAGCTTATGAGTACAGAATAAAAATTTCAGATAAAGAACTCCAATTAGTAATATATATTTTTTTAACGAAGAAAATTAGATCAAACTCTCTATGTTTAGAAAAATACATAAAATAATAAATACATAGTACCTTGAATTTTCTTGTTTCTAGCATGAAATCCTATAAATTTGCAAATTATATTTGCAAAAATGAAATTTACTGTTAAACCTATTAATTTTTTCAAGTTATAAGACATACAATAATATTGAACAAAATAGTATTGTAAAGAAATTCCATATTATATTAATAGTATTTTGCATTCTATGGAGGTATTTTGAATTTCTAAAAGATTTTATTATCCAAATTCTAAACTTAATTTATAGGAGTGCAATTTTCATATTTTGTTGTTTATTTTCCAGGTTTTTTCAAAGGTAATAAAAAAAAAAATTCTAAACCTTACGCTGACAGTTCAATTGCAGAAGAATTTAGAAACTTTTAGAGGAAGGGAAAAATATCATCAATAAAGAATAATCATAAAAATAAAATGAAACAAACTAAATTCTAATTAAAAATATATGTAAAGATAAAGAAAATATTTGAAAATTAATTCTTACTTCACTAATTCCAATAAAATTAATAAATTTCCTCTAAACACGATAAATTGAATGGTGAAGTATTTTTAAATTCCAGGAATTTTTACATACTTTGAATTATTTAAAAATAAATTAAACTCCAATTTTACGAACGCCCATATTATAATTATTCTTCAATAAAAAGACTAACCCACGTCTAAAATATTTCTTTCTGAAGAGTTAAACTCATCAACTTGTATTATTTTCAAATGAGGCAAGTTTAGAGTTCAAATGCATTTTGAACTTGGGTTGCCTGAATTTTAAAACTTTCTTCATTTGAATATTTTTTCAATTTGTAATAATTTTCAGATTGTAGGTTTTTTTTGTAAATTTAACATCTTGCAAAGTCGAAAAAGGTCAGTTTTTTGTTCCGCTGTTTAATTTCATCTTCATTCTTTCCTAAACTTGAATCTTTTCTTGAATTCTTAACTTTAATTGAATAAAAAAATTGAATTAAACTTGAATTCTTATTAATTGGGAAGGGATGAAAGCTTTTATTTAGCACTGTTTATTCTTGAAACCATTTAGATTCAAATATTTTTAAATTTAGAACTTATTCATTTTAAAATTGTTCAGCCCTAAGCTTTTTCAATTTTCAACGCTTCCAATTTGATATTTTTTACTCTTGATTGTGATTAAATCAAATTGCTGATTTTAAAACTCTTTTAATTTGATATAATTAATTTTTGAACCATATTCAATTAAAAATATATCGGCAATTGAGGCTTTCATTGAAAATTTGCTTTGAAATAATACGACTGAGATATGAATTTGTTCATTTTTTAGTAATCGAATTTGAAATTATTCGATTTCGCAACTTTCGACTTTAAAATATTCATCCAATAAGTTTTACAAATTAAATTAGTAGAATTTTATAAGATTTTTCTACAAAAAGTCGAAAAAAAATCGAAAATGTCGTACAATCTGAGGCCTTAAATGGAAAATAATACAGAATAGATGAATTTCTAGCAAAGACCCGACCGAAACTTTCGTTTCATTTCGTTATTGATAGAAAAAATTGATATTTTACTAAACTTTGATCTGCTATCTCTAACTCTGGACGAAATTAGATAATATCCGAAATTACATAAATGGCTGCATCAAAATTATTTTGTTTAACTGACAATAACGAAAGGGAACGAAAGTTTCGGCCGGGTCCCTGATTTCTAGTATTTTAAATTAATTTTTGTATATATTAGCCTTTGAGACTATTTTCCGGTATATATTTTTTGTCCTTCAATATCTTTAATATAGTAGTATTAACAGGAAATTACGAGAAAATAGTGGTATTAGTGAAGTTAATCTGGATTCCAGAGGGAGTATCAAGAGAGATGATAAGGGAAAACATAAAAAAAGGTTGCAGAATGAAATGGGATCAGGAAGTACAAGAAAATTGGGGAAAGATTAATAAATCTTCTTACTGCAAGTGGTATGGGGTATATAAAAAGAAGGCAGGTTAAGAGAGCTACTGGGCATATAAAGAAATAGAGTACAAGGAAAAAGAAGAATGGGCTAGAATGAAGTGTGGAAATGTAGGAAAGGGAGGGAATAAAGGATTTCATGATGTCCAGTGCAGACTTTGCGGTTCAGAAGATGAGGACATATTGTAAATGTGAACGTGTAGTAAGGCAAGGGAATTAATTCTTAAAAATTTGGTTCGAGGGGTAAAAATTTGGTTGGCTGAAGGTAATATCGATAGTTTGAGCGAATGGCGCGCGAGTTGGCTCAAAGTAATGAGAAAAATCGAGAATATCCATCCTTTCCTTAATGTTTATGTATTATATTCAAGTATTTAGATATTTAGGCTAATTGATTCATTTGTAATTTGTAATTTTGTAATTTATTTAAACAAGATTATTAATTTTGGTAGTACTTATGTTTTTAGGTTTAAGTACTGGTAAAGTGAGGGAAAGAGAAATGTAAACATCCGAAAAGACTATACATGTGTAAAATAAATTGAATTGAATAGTGGCACTAGTGGCATTTTTGTCAAAATAGTGGCATCGCTCAAAAAAAAGTGTCAAATAGTGTCGTGAGTCTGAACCCTGTAATAATTAAAAATCTTCAAGTAAAATGATTAACCCAAAGGCGTATCTTACCTAGAGTAGTGGCGAGTTTGTTTCTGTTAGGAGAATCAAATTTTTGAAGATACTCGACACTGAGAACTCCATATTGCTTCAACTCTTTAACAGACTCGTAATTGCAACAACGTGCGCGGCCATTTGCGACAATGTAACTACCAGGTAAGACGTGCTGAATAATTTCACTCAAAGCTTCTTCCACCATTCCGCATTTGCTCTTTGTTGTTTCATTTCTATCTATCTTTGAAGGCTGAAAATTGTCAAGTGTAAATGTTACCTTATCTTAAAAAAATATAAATCATAAAATAAAAGACAATTTCATTTACAGAAATACAAATTTTATTTTAATAAACCCACCACTGGATTAGCTTCTATCACGTGCAGCCACATCCGAGGAGGAACCGCAGGATGAATCGTCGTAAGATTTGCTTCAGCGATACACAATATCGTGTGTGAGTTGTTGTTTCGTTTCCTGCAATTCGTATTGTCTAGCGGATTTTCCGACATGTAGCCACCGGGAAATTCATCCACAATAATTATTGAGCCCGGTCCTCCCAAAATCCACTCCTCTGAATGTCTTATAACGTAGGCTTCAACAACTTTTCCACATCTTTCGTAAACTTTTTTAACAACGTGTTCTTTTATACCTGTGGATTCAAATTAATTAGAAATTGAACAAATTTACACAATTTATATTTGACTAATTAAAGAAAATGATAGCAAGAATATTTACCTAAATTGGTTGCCGTAATATCGCTGGGGATAACTTGACACCAGGCTAGAATAATTTGAAGGCACATTTTTAAGTCACATTTAATGGACATGAAGAAAGAATGATCTCTAATGGGTTGCACTTTTTTGCAACCGGGACACGTCCACTTGTACTTGTCGATAATTCTTGCTGGACGCCAAGTCAAATTTCTTCCGTTGCATTCTTCCTGGGGGCAAGTAGTGAATGTTCGGAGTAAGCTCATTTCTCTGAGCCAGAGGCACAGTTCACCCTCGTGGCCTTGTTGCAACATTGGTCTAACAACTTTGTCGAAAAAACCGCCATGATCCCCGAATCGATCTATTGTACAATTCTTATCACGGCTAAAATTAAATAAATTAATGTACAATTCAATTTCATTTTAGTTAGGAATTATGGAGAAGTGGGAACATATTGAAAAATATTCACAGTATTATGAAGAATATCTCAAAGAAATATTTTTAAAAAGCCTCGAAAAAATGACTGATTTTGATGAAAATTTGATTTTTAATCTTATGTATAAATAAAATGAAAAGGAGGAAAAAATGTAATATTTCTAATTTAACTCCAAAATAAATTACTGTTTTGTCTTTTGACACAAAATAAAAACAAAATCCTTATTAAACTCATTTTTACAAGTACAAAGGTAATAAAGACATTTCTAATTTTAAACAATTCTGTACGAAAATAAAACTTAACACTTTTTAACGTATACAGATCTTCCAAAATATAGAGGATCACAATAAAAAGATTGCTCTTAATAAAATGCAACTAGTTATTAAAATATTGTCAAAAAATTCATGTTAGCTCCAAAATTAATCAAAATATTGTCAAAGTGGCAAATAATGGACATTTTTTACTCACCTTTTAACTTGATTCGGCATATTGAGACGACGTTCACTTGAAATTTTGTATAAGATTTGTATAAACTTAACCGTGGATAATGAAAATATGTAACTAATAATAAAATGAAATAAACATTATAATGAACTAAAAAAAAAATAAAAACGACTTGTCAACGAATGAAGTCACATCGCATTCTGTTCGCGTCTGCTTGTGAAAATAAATTGACGTGAAGGGTGTGTGATCAGTGTGATGTGAAAATATTGATTTTTAAGTTTTAACCTAACCTGAAACAGACCATTTACGCAGTGCTGCCAGACAGACGATCGGCGGCGCATAAGACACAAATTTGATAAGATAACCTAAAAATACACAAGATTAATTTCTGCGCAAGCTCTGCCAGTCCGCAGTCTGGCAGCTTTGCCTTTGCGCAGACTCGTAGCGCGAGAATTCGAATATTTTGGTATAGACCAACTGAGACGATTTTGACCTAGTTAATTAAAATCTGAAATATTGTTTTTATGTGAAAGCAGAAGCATTCAAAACTTGAATGAATGCAAAATTTAAAAATCAGACAATTTCAAAATGGAAAGCATTTAAAATTGTAAAATAAATGAAAATTAGAAACCATCAAAATTGAAATCATTTTCTTTCGAGGGTTTCAAAGAGACTAATTTAAAATTCAACACGTCGAAACCGAGTTTATTCAAAATTACGATGTTCAAAATTGAACAATTTTACATTTAGGGCAATTCAGGGTTCGGATCGACTAGAAGGCTTAAAAAAAGTCGCATTAGTCGCATAAAATTACAAAAAAGTCGCAAACAATTTCGAAAAAATTCCACAAAAAGTAGCATGAAATTTTTAAAGGCAATGAAAAAAAAAACAGTATCAGACTGAATGACTGCCATATTAACTTTATTTGTTTAGGAATACATATTGATTTACAAATATCAGGCCTCGGACTCATCTGAGAAATTGAAAATAATGTCAATAATAGCATAAATTTTGAAAAATAGTAGAAAAATAGTGTCATGCAATTTTTAAAATAATAAATCGAGGAATTAAGTATTTTTGAAATCTGGTATACAATATACCCCTGAAATCTGTTGAGATCCTCTAAAAATTTGGCAAACTCACCCATATTTTTAAATCTCTTGAAATCCTTAGAAATTGATTGGAACCTTTCAAATATTATTGATATCGGGAATACCTTCTTAAAATCTTTTGAAAATTACGAAATTCTTCGAAACCCCTTACAAATTTTGAAATCTCGTTAAATTCCTTGGAATCTTTTACAATATCCTCAACTCTTAAAAATCCTTTGAAATCCCTTGACAAATATTTTATGTTTTCTTAAATTCCTTGAAATTTTTTAGGTTGCCGTAGAAGCTTTGAAATCTGTTTAAATCTACTGAAATATATGTATTAAGAACCCTTGAATTCTGTTAAAGCCCTCTGAAATCCCTGGGAAATACCAATTTTTTTAAACCCCCATAAATCTATAAATATTCCTTACAATGTTATGGAACATCACATTCTTAAATGCCTCCAATTAAATAAAATAAAAAAAGAGAAAAGATAAAAAAAGGAGACTCTGAATCCCCTTCCTCCTTTTTTTCTCTCGTCTTTTTTTTTTAAATCACAAAACACATTTACAAAAAATTTACCAACGTTTCGATGTTCATTAGTATTATAATCCTTTCAAAATCCCTTGAGATTTTTAAAATCTCTTGAAATTTCTTGGAATCTTGCAAAATACCCTAAAATATTTCAAATCCTTTAAAATTTGTTAATCTTCAAAGTCCTTGGAGAACCGATAACATCGCTTAGGCCTGGTAAAAATCCTAACACCCCCTTGAAATGCTTTGAGATTCCGTTAAATATCTTGTATTATCTCTTAAAATTTCTACAAAAAATTTCAAAATCCTCTGAAATCAGATGAATCTTCTTAAAATCTCTCAAAGTCACTTGAAATCTTTGAAATTCTCTGAAATCCTTTGGAATCTTTTAAAATACTCTAAAAGCTTTGAAGTCCTGTAAAATCCTTTGCAAATCTTTGAAATCTCTTGAAATGTTTAAAAAAAATTTTAATCCCTTAAAATATTTTGAAATTGTGATTTCTGACATGGCGGATATGTTAATGTAGCCAATTAGCCAAGAAGTTTGAAAATTTGTCAAAGGCAAAGTGAAAAAATAGTGGCATTAGCAAACATTTTGATAAAATACTAGCATTAGTGACATTCTTTTTTAAATAGTAGCAAAATTGCTGCAGAGCTAAAAAAAAGTGCCAAAAAGTGTCAATAATACTGTCAAACTTGCAATTTGAAGAAATTAAAACTTTGAATATGGATTCACGAAATTAGAAATTGTTCAATTTCAAACGTTATTAATTCAAAATTGTATAATTATAAAGCTTCAATGAAAAATTATTCAATTTTTAATGTTCTCAACCAAAATGGTACAATATTTTATAGTTTTGAATTTAAATTTTATAAGTTTTAATGTGATTAAAATTGAAACTAAGTAGCAACCTTCTGAGAGAAACGGAAAAAGTCAATTAGCCGCATTTTTGTTCAAAAAGTCGCGTTTTTTCAAAAAAGTCACAGGATCTGAGCCCTGCAATTAAAATTTTCGATTAAAAAAAAAGTACTGAAAATTGTTCAACTATTGACATTCAATTTAAAACTGTCTCACTAACAAATTTTAAATCCAAAATAATTCCGTTTTTAATGTTGACAATTTAATTATTACCTATTAAGGCTTTCAACTTTTAAATTGAAAATGTAGTTTATTTTCGAAATTTCAATCTTAATCTATTCGATGTTCAATAGGTCAATTTTTAATAATGCATTTTAAAAATTATTCCAGCTTGAATGATTGCTATTTAAAATTGTTTCTTCCGATTTGAAATAAAATTTTCTAATAAATAAATTATTTAATGGCTGTCACTTCTAATCCTGGAACTTTGTACAATTTAAATTTGAAAACAAAGAATTTGCAATGTTTCAATTTGAACTTATTCAACTTTTTCAATTCAAAATTCATTTATTCTAAATATTGTACACTTCAAACTTAAAAATGCGCATCTGTTAAGGCTTTCAATTAAAAATAAATTTGCAGAATCATAAATGGATTGGATTTTCATACCAAAACTAAGAATTAAGAAAATTTCTGCCAAGAAAATAAATTGTCATTTGCCAGTTTCCAGGCCTAGTGACCGCAGTGAATTTTTGCTTTTCCTACAGCAACTTTAAAGTTACCAACATAATTTTTAATAATAAATTAGGGGAGAGTCGGGTAACCCTGGTCACTCATGATTTAGAACAAACTGTACTTTCTGCGATGATAAATCAACATTGTTAACTTTGAAAATTGTCCAAAAGCGTAATTTAAAAAATATTTAATCATATCTCATTAGCTTAAAAGAAAATCTGATCTACATATTTCGTCTCCAGAAAACAAGTGCATTTTGTGAAACTTGGAGCAAACTTATTACTCAATATTTGCAAAACTACAAAAAACATTAAATTGGTCGTACTTGGAACATATGAATTCACTCCCGAACTATGTGACTCATGCATAGTGGCGTTCCCGATTCACATCCGGGCTGAAGCAGATTCTTTCTCCTTCTTCAAGAAATCATTTGTCCGAATGAATCGTAAAATTTCAATTTTTCGGAATTTGTAATTTTTGTTTAATAATTTCACGTATTTTTTTATTTATAGCACTTTTATTGCAAGATGTTGCAGTCGAGTATCCCACAGCTCTGGCCATTTCATGTCGGCACACCCGGCCAAATTTTTTCATGATCAATTTCATTTGTTTGAATAACTTTTTTTGGTCCTCACATAAATCACTTCTTTTTCTCTCTAATATAATTCTTTAAATAACTGCTTTGGAGTTATTAGTAGAAGCACCAACATTATAACGAACGTGTTACATTACCATTTCCATCGATTCCGGCTAGTTTATTAATAAAAAAGCTCAAGTGGTCGGTACTGCCCTCCCCCTAAATAATTTGATTAAATATCAATTAAAATCTTTCTTAGCTTGTAAGGTAATAATGGTTAGTCAATGAAATTATCTCATTACCTTTATTATCTAATAATAAAAGTACATATTACATAAAGAGTCAAGGGTAGACCTTTTTCAACTTAATTTTTCATAAGTTAATTCTAATAATTATTGCATGATAGGGTTACCAACTTTCACTTTCTAAACTTTCGGCTTTTCTTCCCCCTTTTACATTCCGCGACAACCCTACATGATAGGGAAATTAGTATATTCTGTGACAAGTGCGGAAAGTAGGCAGTTCTGGACTCGTGCTGCGTGCTGTAATTCACCTAAGTTAGAACTGCACTTTCATTAGCTGTTACACATTTTTCTTGTAACAATGCACGGAATGTTAGATTCAAGGAACAATAAAAACAAACTTCGTCCGTTGTCCGGTGTTCCTTGGCACCCACTTACCACAGTGTGAAAAGTACGAAGAATGCGAGTAAGAAAGTTTTTAAAACATAAAGCTAAAGTCAGTAATGAGGTTGTGTTCCTATACGGGATTCGGGCAGCAATGGAAATTAATTCTGAAACTAAAATTTGCAAGCGCAGCGGTTTAAAAAACTCACTTTTTCGCACGGTTTCAAAATTGGCGGCTTTCCACCTGCTATACACACCTAGAAAATCGAACATTCTGTGCATGTGTTACAAAAAATACGTTTTACAATATTTAAGAACTACACTTCAAATTTCCAGTAGAAACACGAGACACGTTATTTTTGGTGGAAACTGTATGGGATATATTCTCAAGAATTATAAATATTACAATTTTACTAAGACGTTCAACAAAATATAGAATGACTGATGCGACGAATATCATTACTTTTAATTCAGAACAAAAGCTACTAAAACACTGTTTCCAATTATTCTTTTTATAATTCATGCTCGTTATGATAATGTACTTAAATACGAAGAATAAATGAACATCAATGATAGTCTATTAAAAAGTAAGAGTGCGGGCGAAAAGTCACGTAATATGCGTGCGACTATATCGCTTATTTATACTACAAAAATTGATTTTTTTTATTCAACTGGCCTCCAATGCTGTTCAATTGTACCAAGACAGGACTTACTTTCCAAGTTATCCTGCGAGGATAAAAAATAATGATAAAAACAAGGCAAATCAAATGCCTTCCTCATTAAAATTCCATTTTGTGAAGCGTCATAAATTCATAGTCAAGCCAAGAAAACTGGCCTTTTTCCGAAATTTGTGGAAAATCATTTTCGATACTTAAACCACTCAGTAGTTGATACGCAGTTCATAAACACGTAATGAAGAATGCCGAGACCGGTTTTACTATTTAAGAAGTCATTTTATTGTCTAAATGAACTTAAATGAACCTTGCCGTGTTTATTTTCTCTAAAGGAATCAATACTTTTTGTACTAAAGCTACAAACTGTGGCACTTTGATCATTTATATGAGAGAAGGATAATCAAGTGCGATAATAACGAACGTTGTTGAAATAATGACAAAGAGAAGTAAAAGTGATGTCATAGTAATTCTTTCTAATTCTACATATGCATGTGGTTTCTTTACCTAATCATTACCATCTTTCAGAAGGTACTTCAACATTAAGACTGACTCTTTAGGCAACATGGGCCATTCTTTCTTCAAATTTTTATCTCTCTCTTGGTCACTTACTCACCCACTGTTTCAGGGTTTTTTTTTTAACAATAGTGGCAAACCGACTAACTGGTCGGAGGTGGCGGAGGTGGTGGTTGAGCGAGTAAAGTGGGCAAAGAGTTTAGATCGATACCGGGTGGTCCAGGAGTTGGTTGCTGTGGTGGAGGTGGAACTGGAGCAGCAGGTGGCCAACCCTGCATTTGCTGATGCTGCCAAGTTGGATAACCTGGTGGAGGAGCCGTTCCTGGCGGAGGAGGTCGCATTGGTTGTTGCTGGTTTTGCTGCCAGGGTGGAATGCCCATCCCTGGAGGTGGGATCTGAGTGGGCGGCATTTGACCTGGCGGTGGTGGCTGATTGCTTCCAGGTTGTTGAAAGTTCGCTGCAGTAGAAACATTTCTTCAATACCATTTCTTCTTAATTAATTATTAAAATGGTACACGGAGAAAAATGGATATTTACCCGTAACATATAGATCTTTAGGGTTAACATATTTAATATTTAACTATAGGAGAGCCATTTAAGACGTTAGGGGTTACAATTTGTAGAATATTAAAAACCATTCACATGACCATGAAACTGAATACTCTTCACTTCGAAGGTTTTTCTGTAGAAAAAATAGCACTTTCTTGAACTATTTTGATTTACACAGAAAATTTACGCGTTAATATATGTATGTTAGGCGATACTATCTAATCCTTTAATATCTAGGTTTTAATATCCATTTTTCTCCGTATATTTTCCTCAATCGCTCTCAGAATGAGTTGGATGGTTTCGTGATTTTAGATATTCTTAAAAATAACACAGCACGGACAGATCAGTGAGGAGTTTTGCTTGGTATAACGAACTAAAATTAAGGAAAATGAAATTAAATAAAATGGACATACAGTTGTAAAGCGTACCTGCCATCCAAGGCATGAGAGGTGGAATGTTTGTTTGATTGTTAGACCCAGGGGGCGGCGGTGGTGGCTGCATGACACCTGGTGGTGGAGGCATGCTAACTGGAGGTTGCCACTGCATATTCATCCCATTCATGTTATTCATATTGTTCATGTTGTTCATATTGTTCATGTTATTCATGTCGCCTTGAGACCATGGAGGAGGAGCCATTCCTGGAGGAGGCATCATGGGACCACCCTGCATCATTTGTGGTGGGGGATGAGCTGGTGCTGACATCAAAGCTCGTGGTGCTTGCTGCCTAAAACACACAACAACAAAAATATAATTATTCAGAGAGAATAAATGTAATTTTATAAAATAATAATGAACATAGGACAACGGTAATTTTTATTTTTGGGGATTTAAACATGTTGTGTGACACTATTGTTCCCTATGCAAACTAGTAAGGGCTCCCCCAAGTTAAAAAAGGTTAAAAAAGGTGTGGCAGTGAAAGGCTCCCAAAAAAAAGCGTTTTAAATATATACGAACATAGCAAATACACGCAAAAACATAGCGCCTAACTTTGATGATCGTACATGTTCATAAATAGGCGAAAGATAAAGTTAAAGTGTATTGCTGAGACCAAAAATAACATTTTGTAAATTTAAAAACCCTTTATTTTATAGTTATTGCTACTACTTCACATAAATGTTTTTTATGGAGCTGCAGCGCCCCTTTTGGCACGGTGGATATTTTCTTCCCCAATTAAGAGAGAAATGAGTACCTATCAAAGAGACCAGGATAGTTAGTACTCGGAATAGAATTGTTCTGCCTCTGGGCACTTTTGGATCTATCAGGAGGAGGACCTTCTCCTAATTCAGCCATGAGTGACATGTATTCCTCGTCAATCTTCGCTTTGTCTCCGGCTTGACCCATTCCTCCTACTCCAGCAGCTGCAGGGCCTCCCATACCCGGTCTTTTGGACCTACAATCCCTCGCAATATGACCAGCACCCCCACAACTTGAACACACTATGTTGTTGGTGACGTTCGGTTTATCAGGACACTGTAGACAATAAGATTCCATTCATTGTCAATAGATATAATGTCATAGGAACTAAAATTTGAATATAACACGAGTGATTGATAAAAATTAGTTCGTACCAGCCATGATTTGTGATCGGAAGCTCCACAGTTCGTGCAGCGCGGACCATCGTTTTCTCGTAATGTTCCATTCAGTAGGGCCAGTTCTCTTAACTGATTGCGTCGCAAGTCATTTTGACCTTCCGGCACTTCCACGCCTTGTCGAATAATTTCGTGGATCTATAGGAAATAATCTATTCATTAGAATTGGAATGAAAGAAAATGGATGATTTTATCGCATATTTTAATGATGTAAGGAAAAGAAGTTCTTACTCGTTCTACTGCTTTCTTTACGGCGTCTAAATTATTTGCAGTAATGTATGCATGCAGAGGTTCATCTTCACCCGGCAAAGGTTGTCCGTCCTTTCTACCAACCTTGCCCTCTTTTACACTTCCCTTTCCACGAATTATAATTTTAGCACCGGTTTCTTTCTCCATTGCTGAAAAAGAAAGAAACAAAAGCTATGATTAATATAAAGTTCGATTTTTAGAAAGAGTCGAGTGTTAAAACTAAATAATGATGCGTACATTTCAGAGTATTTCCACGTGGTCCAATCAACAAACCGACGAAATTGATGTCGGGATGTTCTTCTTGAGGAATCATTACCTTGTCGTGCACACGTATAATCGGTGGCCTGTAATAATACATTACAAAAAATAAGATAATTTATTTAGCTGACTAGATTTGTATACATCTAGTTGGAATTATGAGACTATCGATTTTTCATCAGTTGCATACATTTTTGTAACTTTTATTTCCCTTTCATTGCAGAAGGGATGAAAAATCATTTCTTAACTTTAAATGAATTTCGCACTTTAACTCAATAATTCAACTTCAAAACATGAAATTTGTTTAAACACAGTATTTTTCTCAAATTTAAATGCCATAAAAGCAAGTAACTAAAAAAATTAGTAATAATAAAAAACTGTTTAAAAAATATTTAAAAGCATTCTAGTTTAACGTTCATTTTTGTTTTTAAATACTCCTAATTACAAAATTAATGAAAACGTATCAAGTTAAAAATGAAATTAAAAGATATTGAATTTGGAGACTAGTCAATTTTCAAAAAAATCCTTATTTTAACATGAATTCAAAATTGAAAGCATTCACTTTAGTTTCGACGAAGATTGACTATTGTTTTAAACATTGAAATTTTTAATTTCCATAATTTAAATCTTCCGTAATTCAAAGTTTTTCTAAATTAACATAAATCTAACAAAAATACCGATTTGAAAATAACGTTTTTGCTTTAAAAGCAATTCAGTTTTTAATTATATTCAATTTATAGGATCAACAGCAGTTCAATTTTTAAGCGAATCTTATCAAGAAACAGCAATTAAAAAATCAAGTTTGAAGATTGCATCCAAACTTAAAGATGGGATAACTTTCGAAATTGTAAAGACTTTAAACCATTTTTCAAATCTCCATCAGTCGCAATGCTTTCTAGGTTTCAAGTACTTTTAAGTTTGAAAGCTCTGAACTTCTACCGAGAATTTGAGATATTTCATCAGATATAATTTGAATCCTTTCAAATTTTTGTTTGCGAATTAAACTACATTGAAATTTAAACACTTTTAAATTGAATCATTTTTTTGTTTAAATAAAAATGTTTTTAAATTTCATGGAAGTTCAAATTACTTCTAAAAATGGAAGACTTTTAACATTAATAGGGAAGAGTCGGGTAGCTCAGGCCTCTGGCTCTAGAAAACAAGTACATTTTCTGAAAAATAGACCAATATTATTATCAAATATTTGCGATGCAACCAAAAATACTAGATTGGTCTTAATTGGGATATTTAAATTCCCTATCGAACTGTGTGGTCCATAATTTTTGTTTAATAATTTCACGAAGTTTCTTATTTATAGCAGTTTTATTGTAACGTATCACAGTCAGGTAGAGCTGGGTATTTCGTGCCGGGTACCCCCGGACAGACTTTCTCATGTTAGATTTCATTTGTTTTTGCCAAAAAATAATAAATAACCTTTTTTTTGTACACACAGTAATTTGAAATTTTTTTTATTGTCAGAGAGTATTGTTGTTCTAGTGTATCAAATCATGAAGTCTTAATTTTAAAAATAGATTTTCCGTAGTTCAATATTATGATTAAATGTCCAAATATTACGATTTTCTCGGTGGCCGGGGCTACCCGACACTCGTTTTGAATAACCTTTTTTAGTCTTTACATATATCGCTTTTTTCTCTCTCCAATGTAATTATTTTTTGAATATCTACTTTGAAGCTACTGTTAGAAGGACTAGCAAAATAAATAACAGTTTATATTACTATTTCGAACGATACCGGCTAGTTCATTGATACTAAAGCTTAAGTGGCCGATGCTACCCAACTCTACTACTTTAAAGACTTTGTTTTAAATTCTTGAGTTTTACAGTTCAATTAAATACGAAAATCAATCATTTTTCACTTTTGATGGATTTAAAAAATATAAATAACAGAGTAAAAAAATTATTGAAATTTAAAAACGGATAACTCAAATTATAAACATAAGAGATTTAGAGACGGTACAAAAATCGACAAACTTGTCAAAATTCCTGGATATTTCGAGGTTCTCAGATGAAACTTGAAATTCCCACAATTTTTCCACGTTTTCCAAGTTTTTTTTTCTATCTGTAGCAACCGCGTCAAGCATTAAAAAAATATATATATAATAATAATAATAATTTGTGGATAAGCCTGACGGATACCACTCTAAATTTGACAAAAGTGCCACCTGAAAAGTGCACTTTTAGTTTGTTTGACCTGATTGAATAAATTATTAACAAGAAAAACCAGTTGATACTGACTCAACCTTATTAAAATCATTTAAATATAGGAAAAAATCCAAACTCTATTAATATATTTTTTTGTAACATTGCACATACTGACATTTTAATTTACTACCCAATAGTTTCAAGTGAATGGCGCTGTTGTCGCTACCCATTAATTTCGATAATAGTTAAATTGTAGTTAGAATTTACAAATATTCTATAATGTAATGTATATTCCAATTTAAAAAGATTCTTTTTTCTCAATTTATCAATTGGCATCTTTGATAAATTAAAATAAAGCTAAACTTACTTGTAATCTGGCGGAGGCTTAAAGTCCGGATTGATTTTTAATATGTTCTGGATGAGATTATGGCGCTCTTCTTCCAGTTTACGTCTTGTACGGTATTCCCTCGTGTTCAACCGTTTACCATCGCTACTGTATATCGGCTCAGGAGATGGTGATCTGAAAAAAAAATTTGCGAGTCTTACGATAAGCCGCTAGCACAAAGATGTTACTAGCGTACAAGCAACCTGATTCTATGATGACTGTGATTCGACAGCAGAGTTGGCAAAACAATAAAAAATTTCTACCAAAAAAAAAGTTTATTCAACTAATATCACATTATAAACCTTCCTCTTTAACATTTTTTGCCAATTCTGCAATCAGAGAATAAATCACTAAACTTCTAAAAAATGATCAGTATCAAAATTGTATAATTTGATCAAGCTTATCAAATTAGAGCTTTTCCGCATTCAAGGACTAGATTGGAAAAGAAATTATTTGAAAATGATAAAGTAATATTTATGTGTATAATCTAACAGTATCTAACACTTTATATTGATGTTAAATCAATTCCTTCTACTTTTCTTACAAGCGATATCGAAAACTGAAATACTGAAATGAGTCTCGTTAAAAATGGAAAATAGAAGCAAAGTTATTGGTTCCTTATAAGAGCAGCATATTTTTTTACAGAAAATAGTAATTATTAACGTCTGATTAATAATTATTAATGATTAACGTCGAATTATCTATGATTTGGGGTGTTTGTGTCTTTTTAAAAATAATCTTTTTATCACGACCACGTAAGAGTATATCTCTGTGCTTGTGAAAACCAATTCTGAAAATGGAGGTTGTTACTTTCAAACATCGCCTTTATATCACAAAGTAACGAATCGCTTCTGCTGTAAAGCACAGTGTAAGTTTTTTATTTATTAATTTATTGAAGGTAACCACTCGAAGACTGCACATTTGTGCACGGCAGAATTGGGAATGATGACAGCTGCTAAGAGATAAACCCTGTGATTATTAGGAAACAATAATTTCTTTCGATTAGTCAACAATATCTGCATATAATGCTAAATAAAACACAACGGTACAGAAATGAGTCCAGCTAAAACTGAACGGGTTAAACCTATTGGAGTAAATCGTTTCATTAAAGTGATATTATCAAAGATCGTTTCAAGAAGTACCTGAAAGTAACGTTAGATCGATCTATACAGCAATGAGATTAGTATTAAGATTTAATTTATTCCCCTGTAATTATGCGCGGTAAATTTATCATTAGTGGGAGGGTGAGGAGTTCTGCCTAGTGGCGTCGAAAGTGTAGCCGATATTACAGAATCAGGATAATTTACAATTGAAATAGAACTGAAAATACTGTTTGTCTACTTCTTTTTAGTTTGTGGATCGTACCACCATCGAGATTTTGAAATTATTTTTGGAGTTCATGTAACTCGGGACAAATGAAGATAAGTTTGTAGCTTTAAGGTACAAATTAATGGAGATGGAAATTAATTTGAAAGACGCTTTGCATTCAAATTTTCACAAAATATTTTGGTGGCCGCTATCATGTATTTTTTTATGTTCTTGAATGATATAGTTTTTAAATCAAAGTTCCACTTGTACATTCGAATTAAAAATTAATGTCTATCTACATTATTTTGAAGCCCAAATCACAATAAACTTCTCTCCATTTAAATCGAAAGTTTAAAAACCACCTTGGGGTTTTTTCTAAACCTTGCGCGAGTTTAATAGAGGAAACTCTACTGTGATAAAAATTAGGGCGAAAACAGCTATCGCTTGTTAAACACTGCTATTCTCTTTGAAAACTTTACTAGTAAAAATTATCCAATCAATTTAGTGTCTTTCAGTCTTTTAAACTCGCTTCATTTTGATTTTAGCTCAGGACTGATTGCCAGTGATTAACGAATGTGAATTAGTAAAAGAAATTGATTAGGTCAAACCAATATTATCAAAATTCAGCTTCTGTGATGTGGAGCGGCTTGGATAAAAGCCGCCTTATTCAAATCATCGGTATTCCACTAAGTTAGACGTAGCCATTTAGAAATCTTAAGCCCTTGAGCTGAGGACTGCTGAATGGTCAGTAGATAGGTAGAATTTGTGGATATGTTATGGTCATTTTTGGTACGTAAGTTTCGTTCAAACCTTTCCTCGGGGTTAAGTGGTATTCCAAGATCTCCGGTGCGTAGTTTCCTGCTGATTTCCTCAATCTGCAGCTGAACTGTAAACCAACGGGTTAGAGGGGGCGGAAACCCCAACAGTTAGATGATGCCAGTTTGTTATAGTAGTATACATTGTAAACAATATAAGTTTCTTTTTTTCTCATTCGAGAGTAGCGAAATTAAAAAAAAAAGGAATAACGCTTTTCAAGAACGAGCTTAAAATTTCCAGAAAAAGCTAAAGAATTTTCTTCTGCAATTCTACATCGTTCTAGCGATCTTTTTTCTTACCTTTGGTGGCCATCGTTTTTTTATTACAAATTAGAAACACATACTTACATCCTTATTGTCGTCTACTCTATGAATCGGATTTTAATAAATTATACACAGAAATAAAATCGATAAATTATACACCCTGTCTTATGAGATGTAAAGCGCTTATGGTTTAATTTAGAAGTTAGGGAAGCATAATAGAGATAAACTTACAGAGATATGCCTTCTCCTGGTCCGGGGTGAGGTTGGTTGGTAAAACTGTTGGCATTCCGGGAATAAAAGTTTTGTCATGTTCGCTACCTCCCCATCTTGACTTCCTTCGCTTCCTGCGATCTTCCTTCGATTCTTTATCATGCTTGCCATCACCTGAAAAAAAATATTTAGATAATAATTTTTATTTGTATATAATTAGCGTTTCGGATGGAAAAATAGTTCTTTGCTAATTATTCGGGCAACCGGACGAATGGATACAACGTTTAGTAAAAAGAAAAAAATTGGGTACTTTTAATACCAATGTTTGAGAAATAATCAGATATTATACAAATTTAGGTGTAGCCTGACCTTTTAGAAAATACTCATCTTTCAACTCGCATACTATCACATACGGAACACACGTGTCCATGAAAAGTAAGAAAATAAAAAATCACTGTAGGTATTCAAAATACTTACCTGATTCCATCAAAGTTTTTCTACTCATAATTTCACGTGACCAATTTTTTTAAACGAACTTATTCATAAAGCAATAACTCAAATGAATTTTTCAAAACAGATAAACATAAAGGAAAGAAATACGAAAGTATGTCTTGCATAGAAAATCCATTCGAGTTATATTAATTTATGAATAAATTCGTCACATGATAGATTGGTACATTCTCTTAATTTTGTTTATTCTTTGAAATCAAAGTTTAGACAAATTTGCACCAATTTTTACTTGCTTTTACTCCAAAAACGTATTTATTTTAAGACGTGATTCATGACTTTGCAAAATGGTGAGAATGCCGCTAAGTGATGACAGATGAATACAAGTGATAAAAGCGGAAACTTACCATCTGCTTCGCGCTTTCTTGAGGTGGAAGTTCCATTAGCAATAGCTGCGGATACAGCAGCCGCTGCCGCAGCGGCGGCTGCGGCAGCATTTTGGGCACTTTGCAAGTACGTTGGATTCAATAGCGATGTAAAATTTCGATTCATCGCGTGGTTGCTTTTCAACGACACGCTTTTCTCACCCAAAATCCCTTTGCTCTTTTAGAGCAGAGCACACCTTTTATTACAAAATTTAAATCTCCAAAATGCCAGAAGCCGAAGAAAAAACAACAAATGAACTTCCTCACTTCAAAAATGCTGATTCTTACAAACCACAACCACGTTTTAACTTCACTTTTGTGTTGGCAGGTGAAAATTTGGGGCACGAAGCACAACCAGGCCTCGCTTCAATCAACAGAGGCCATTTTGAGATTTTTCCAACTACGTGACTCCGCATGCGTGATGAAGATCATGCCGTTCGCGCGCTAACTTAAATATGTATAAAGCATCTTTTAGAAATTGAACTCTAAATGAATTTTGACTCCATTTAAAAATTGAGTAATTTACTATTATTGATGTGCAAGCATCTTGGAACTAGATATAAAGAGTTAGGCCTGAGCCAGAGCGTTAAATGTTCTCGGTGGGTGACGAAAAAGTGTAACGGTTTCGCAAAATATTTCGTGAAATCTTTGTAAAATCTTAAACATCTTAGAAATCTTTCTGAAATCTTTGACATTTATGTGAATCCTTGACATATGTAAAATTTTAGTTCTAGGTGAAGTTGGTTTGAAATCTTTGAAGTATTTTGCAATCTATTGAAATCTTTGTGAAATCTTTGTGAAATCTTTTGAAATCGCAAAAAATTTCTTGAAATCTTTATAAATTATTTTAAATCTTAGAAATCTTTCTGAAATTTTTGAAGCATTTTGCAATCGTTGGAAATCTTTGTGAAATATTTTTAAATCGCAAAAGTTTCCTTGAAATCTTTGAAATCTTTCTAAAACCATTGAAATTTGTATGAATTCTTTGATTTATGTAAGATTTTAGTTGAAGTTAACGTTTGTTTGGAATCTTTGAAGTATTTGGCAATCTTTTGAAATCTTTGTGAAATATTTGAAATCTTTCTGAAATCTTTGATATTTTTGTAAATCCTTTGATTTGTGTAAAATTTTAGTTTAAGTTAATGTTTGTTTGGAATTTTAAAAGTATTTTGCAATCTTTTAAAATATTTGTGAAATCTTTTGAAGATTTCACAAAGATTTATTCGTTCACTGATTTATGTAAGATTTTAAGGCGCTTGGAAATAACAATTGCAGTTCGAAAGGCTTGAAATATTATCTTTTCAAATTTGAATAGTTAGGAAATTTAAAATGAATCAGGGTGACCAATCAAAACTAAAAACAAAATTCTCAGTCATTCCCCCGGTCTTACAACACATTTTTCAGGGTCATTTCCAAAAATTAAATCTAAATTTTAAGCGTTTGAGATAAAACGATAAAATATTTAAAAATTCAGTTTGAGCACTAATTTTACTATTGTAAGGCATGTTTTAAAGTCATTTGACCAGTTCCTACTTATCCGCATCCTACCTTACAAACTTTTTTTTTAACAACGCACGTCCATACGAAATGAAATTTTGAGTTGGAAATTCAAGAAATCAAATAAAGGGCTCTAAGGTACGTTAATATGGTCCAATCCTAAATTCTTAGTATTCCCTCACTTGTATTCAAATTTACGCACGCAAAACACGTCACGTTATGACTTACCACAAAGATATGCGGGCGTGCGAGTCGTGAACTGCGCATGAGCATTAAAGTTGCGCTTGCGCAGTAACACTTACATTGCCAGTACTCTTACACGATAGTTGGCTAGACGAAGCGTGAAATGTGTTAGATACAATGCTGGAAAACGCAAGGTCGACAGAAAGGTAGTTCGATAATTTCGAGTATCGCCTTAGCGAAAAACTCTGCAAGAAGATCAAGAAGGCTAAGTCGACAGCAGGTTTAAAGAGGTCTGCAAGGGGACTCAGACGGAGCAACAAGCTGAGGCAACTATCGAACCGGTCTTCCGGAAGAGAACGAGAGAGTCTACCGCGAGCCCCCAGGAGAGTAACACGAATAAGCAAGTGAAGAAGAGGCTCAGGACCCGGGTCGATGGAGCAGAGCCCGAATCGAACAAGAGCGATATAAACAAGGAGAACCCAGCAACCAGAATTATCATTCTTTTCAAAAATTCCCTTTTCAAATTCAGAATTACAGATACCTCTTCCAAAATGTCCTCTTCCAAATCATAATCAGTTTTTATATTTTTATTTCAAAACCTAAATCTTTCTCTCTTTGATTAAAAAAAGATATATAAAATATAAAAAAATTCCCGGTTTTTTCCCGGATTCCTGGTCAGGTAGACACCCTATTTTAAATGACAAGACACGAGTGGAAATACAAAAGGGAATAAGTACCAATCAATTTTTAGCGTGTTTAGTATTTTTGTACCTAAAAAAAGTGTAACTGCCGCCGAAAAAGTGTTGCCTATGTATATATAATTTTTGGCAAGTTTGTGAGCATTCGTACTGCTATAAAATAATTGAGGCTACTTTATCAGCGTGTAAATCAGCAAAATATACAGTATAAAGGCCAAATTCGTACCAGATATATCCAGTAAAAAAGAATCAAAGGGAAATTTTGTGAACTAGAGAATTTCAGAATGCCAATCACATCATTTTAATCGGACGAAAAAGCCACCAACAAGGAGAACCCTACAACCAAACCAAGGAGAAACCGAGGCGTGCGCGTCCCGAAGCGGTTCTCATCAAAGCGACTGAGGGAGTTAGCTACGCCGAGGTTCTCAAGAACCTCAAGAAAAAAAGTAAAACCTGGCACAACTTGGAATAAAAATCAAGGGGGTTAGGGAGACCAGGAACGGAGAGGTCCTCATACAGGTGGAAAAGACGGCAGAAGCAAAGATAAAACTGTCCTCGGCCACCGTAGCTGCTGTTGGGAAGAGCGGAGTGGTCCGCCACTTCGTTCCGAAGACCGAAGTGGAGATCTTGGATGTCGACCCGACTATTAAGACGGATGAAGTAGAGGAAGCCCTGAGGAGCCCTAAGGAGTACAAAAATGACGTCATCGAAAGAATATGGCTTATAATCATCTTAGTGTGTGAATATTGTGTTCGTAACAGTCATGTATTTTTAAAGGTCCATATCTGTAGCAGGGATAGTATAGCACAAAGTGTCGTCGCCCGCGGAAGTTATTGGAACTGCTAAAGCTAAACTCGCATATCGTATGTAACTGCTGGTCGAAAGTCAAACGTGTTTCTTGGATTACTGGTTTTGTGTATATTGCGACCCTTTTATCCCGACTCGGAAAGCGAAGTTGTGGAACCGACCCACAGTCATGAAATGTGGCCAAATCATAAAGAATTTCAAAAAAAGTGTCGTGTATGAC
>JAUMHM010000085.1:47785206-47796037 GCA_032362435.1 Melikaiella ostensackeni
CCGTGGATGGAGAAAAGATTTTCCAACCAGCATCTACCAAGAAGTCTGCGCATAATCATAGGCGAACAGTTGGGAAAGCAACTGATAAGACCAGCGGCATCTTCGATCGACAGAACAATAAAAAAAAAGGAGACGGTGCGACTCCTGTACGAAAGATAGAAAATGGAACTTATACTGTTCAAAATGTGATAATTCTTTGTGTGGGGAACACAAAGTAATCATCTGCCCTGGATGTTCGTCGACATATGATGAAATCGAGCTGTGATTTTTGAAAGTAGTTATCATTCCATATACTTAGAAGTTATTTCTTGTCATATTCTCGTCATGTTTTTTCTATATTGTTTTCTATTCTATGTTACAATAATTCTAAAATATTTTATTTCTTTTTGTATTTCAATTCGTTTGTCCAGTCTCCTAAGTAACTTGAAGACTAATTAAGTAAGACTGAGGTTACCTGACCCAAAGAATGTAAATAAAAATAAAATTGGTTTGAAAGAATACTGCCGCTTTAAATTAATACCTACCTAATACCACTTTTTCTACGTGATCAATGCGTTTTAAGTAAAAGATGGCCTAAAAATGTGACGCGGTCAGATCCGATCCCACCGAAGTAAATGTGTGATTAGATACCATCGTAGCAAAGGAGGGCTATTAATAATAATATGACACATTTTATGATTAGAAAACTTCACAGGGATAATTATTTGTACTTTTAGTTAATAATTTTTATTGTTGGAAACAAAATACATTAACAATAGTTATTCATACACAGTCTTGGGAGAAAAAAAATTTTTTTGTGCATATTCTTTAAATAAACAAAATAAAAAATCGGCAACCTTACGTTTGTTAGGAATTTTGTACGGAGTAATTTAAGAAAAAAAAAGTAAATCGATTGAGAATTGCGATGTGCAGCTTAATTTGTCTGCGAAAATTTATTCCTGAATTACTGTGCATCGGTATATTGTCATGATATGTCATGAATAAACACATATGAAACTGAACGTGATCAACAGAACAATTCCTATTCTTGTTCTTCCTTCAAAACGTCCATTGAACAAAAAAAAAGTAAAATCAATTTAAGAATCAAGAAATGATGAATTTCTCAAGAAAAATGGCCTATTTAAAACCTACGACGCATTCATATATATTTATATTGATGAACAAATAAGCAAAATTATTAGGTATACTCAGGTAATTTTCTGTCTGCAAGGACTACAGAAGTTGCACAAAAATTACTGATCCCGTTCGGAAGTTGTCACTCGCCCGCTGTTTGCACATCTTGACTACTTTACGTATCTCAAATTTTTCTTGGGAATAAATCCGAGATAAGTCAAATAGGACTGTATCATATGCATTTTAAACAACTTAAAAAACTTCTTTTAAAGTTTTTGGTCGAACGAAAATTGCAAACTCAATGCATGAGGTGGTCGCTTATCGAAATTTCAAAAAGACTGTATAATAAACCAATTAAAGAAGCGTAAAGACAATGCACCTGGAGATTTTCCACTTGAAGCCCCTCTGCTTGCATCTGTGTGAATATAGACATCTGGGATAAAATTTAGGCACACTCCTTTGGCAGCTTCGACTAGTCGATTTGAAATGGCTGGAGAAACTCTTAAGCTGCAGGCTACACCTCTGATTCTCTTCACTAGTCCACTGTCTTGAAGCTATAAAATTCATCCATTAAAATTTATGACACCACAACTCAATCACTCGATCTCGACTACAGGAGTTTGTTTTAATTTTTTTCAGCAACACTTTGCATATGTAAAACAGAGAAATATAGTTTTCAAACAGGAACACGACAATCAATGGGACTGAATAAGCCTTAAAATATTATTATGAATATGAATATCAAACCTGCAAAGTTTTCAGGCTGCGAATGACCTCGCATTTAAAATGAACTTCTCCACCTCCCAAAGGAGCTACTCCCCTCTTTTTAATAGTCAATTCAACTTCATAACCCTCCCCGAGAAATCTTTTCAAAACAGGAATTCCCGAAGCTTTCACCCTGTCTATTGTTGGATCTGTAAGTATGATAAAGTAAAAATTTAATTAAAAAACATTCTTCAACCTCAACTAAACTTGCATAACTCTAGAAGTACGAAGTGGTCTCACCTAATGTATTATTCGTGATTCCCTTAAACTTTATATTCAATGCTGATTTACAAAACGGAGCTAGTGCCATTGCTACTTCCAGATAATAAGTAATACTTCGTTGCAAGCTGCACTCGTGCTCAAAATCTCCTCCTTCTAAATTTCCAGGTACATAATACAAAGATGTACCGGTTTCGTTTACCTCTGCTCTCATTCCATTTGTAATTTTGCGAAGAAAAGTAAGCAAACTGAGCTCGAAGTCTGAATAATTATTACATAAACATATTTCAGTTACATTTGATTTCCTGTTTCCAGATTAATAAGTTTAAAGTTGCTTCAGGTTACGATAAATTTACGTAGGGTATATTCAAAAAGGTAGGGTTAAACCAAAAATGGGTAAATGGGTAGTATCAAAGTATTCTGAACATTTCATAATTTTGTACAGGTGACGCTTCTTGATTTTCACATTCTTTGAAAAAATGGTAAACATCTCAACTACATAAACGTAAATTAATAAATATTTAATGAAATTACAAATGAATAATTAATACAAAATTCACTGGTAGGTTTGTATCCAATGGTATATCACTTTTATCTTATTTTACATTTCTCCTGTAATTTACTAGGTAATTTTATACATTCCGTTAATAAATAAGATTATTATGTATGGAAGAGCTTTTATTCGACCCTGGGCCAAAAAATTTAGATTCCTCGCCACAATCTCTCTTTATCTCAAGTTTACTTTAATTATATCTAACTAGCAATATTATACACAGCACGCGGGAAGCGTTGCATTGACCAGTAATGATATACAAATACAAAACAATATTACTATGATTCCAATTTTAAATTGTACAATTTAATCACTTCAAAACAATTATTTGAGAGGCACTGAGTTTGAAATGTTCAATTTAGAACATTATCAAATTTAAAATAGGTGGAGTCTACACAGCCGGCGCCGGCAACGAACGATGTTGCCGGCTGTTTTTCACAAAAATCGAAATATGAAATAAAAGTGAATTACGCATAAAGTCATGCAAATCCCAGAAAATATAATTTTCAAGGTCAAAACTGATAAAGATCATGTTTGTAAAAAGAAAAATAATCTGTTCGCATTTTTTTCATGAAAATACGGTGAGCGTAGACCAAGTATTTTCGGAGTGAATAGGCACTTCGTTAAACATAACCGATTATTCATTTGAATTACGAGAATCGCTCATAATTAGAATGAAAAATTATCGATTTTATTATTTGGTTGAATAGATTTTGAAAAATAAAAAATGTCAAACACTTATGGTGAGAAATTATTTCTTACGGAAATACTTTGACAAATGTAGCTTCGTCCCATGTGTCTAGTGCTATTGTTTGACCCTCGTTATCGTCCATCTTGCAAGTTGACGTCACAGCCTGAAACACCTAATATTAATTTTGAATCACACTCGACCTGCAGCCGATAAATGCACTGTGCAACATAAGCGCAGTTGGACAACCCGCTAAAGTTGGAATAGAGATGAGGTTGGGTTGGAATCACGGCTGTAGGGAGTTTGGCTATTTGCCTTTTTATACTAATCACAACGCAACTGGAAGTGGGTTAGGGGTATGTTCATCTTCGTGGAGTGGTATAAGAAACGAGTGGGGCAGCTGGATAGTTGTGAGGTTTTGATTGGGGGTGGGCGTCACCGAATTCACACTCACCACAAAAAGGGGTATAAAAGACCCCTAAAAAAGGTTATGTATAAAAAACCAGTACCAAGAAAAATTATCAGTACCGGTATAAAATAAATTACTGTCAACGGGAACGATAATTCCCGCCCCCATGAGACGTTGGAAAGGAGTAGAAGTTTGACCAACATTATTTCGGTGACAGGTCACAGGGGTGCCTTCCCGCCCCCACGAGATGTTGAAAAGGGTTAGGGGTTTGACTAAAATTATTTCTGTGACTACTTACAGGGTTGCCTTTCTGCCACCACGAGACGTTGGAAAGGGGTAGAAGTTCGACCAACATTATTTATGCGACCAGTCAGAAGGGTGTCTTCCCGCCCCCTCTACGAGACGTTGAAAAAGGGTAGGGGCTCAACCAGCATTATTTATATAACCAGTCACAGAAGAGCCTTACCGCCCCAACGAGACGTTGGAAAGGGGTAGAGGTTTGACCAACATTATTTCTGTTACGAATCACAGGAGTGCCATCCTACCCCCACAAGATGTTGGAAAGGGTTAATGGTTTGACCAAAATTATTTCTGTGACCAGTCACCGGGGTTTCATCTCGCCCCGCCACGAGACGTTTGGAAGGGGTAGGGGTTTGACCAATATCGTTTCTGTAACTAGTCACACGGGTGCCTTCCCACCCCCACGCGACGATGGAAAGGGGTGAGAGTTTGACCAACATTATTTCTGTTACAAGTCACAGGGGTGCCATCCCAGCCCCACAAGATGTTGGATAGGGTTATTCGTTTGACCAAAATTATTTCTGTGACGAGTCACAGGAGTGCCTTCCCGCCCGTGTACGATTTAAAAAAAAATGTTGTGAGCATAGCATTTTTCTTTTTGAAAACGTGGTTTTTTAAAGTTTTGGCATTGAAAATTGTTTTTTTTTGCAATTTTCATGGCCATATTCGTAATCAGTGCATAAAAATACATTACTACATGCTTTTAGAAACTTCACACCCGGGAGTGAAAAAACAGCCGGCAACGAACAATGTTGCCGGAGCCGGCAGGCTAGCCACTATGAATATTCAATTCGGAAACATTGTGCGATTATGCGGTTTGCATAAAGTTCGGGTCCCTACCTATATCAGTCGTCACCACGCCATTGACAAGGGTAGGATACGCTACGCTGGCTACCCTTTGACCTACTTTCAGGGTAGCTACCTTAAAAGTAGGTTTACCTGGTGTCTCGCCAGACCGACCCTTCCACCAGGGGTCCTTTGTTGGAGAATCCGCTTCTAGACAAAGCTATACGAGGTACGGAAAAAATTCTTTGAGAACAGAATTGTTCTTCGCAAAAGGATCTACACATTTAATTGAGACATTTTTTTTAATGAGGCATACAGTTTCTGTTTTAATCGTGGAAAATGTTATTGAATAAAAGAAATTTCATTTTCAGGTCAAACTATGAAGGATTCGAAAATATGTTAACAGGCGAAATTGTTTATGTCGAAACATTCTTCAAATTTTCTCTAGACCATTTTTCAATAAGACGCATAGTTTTTGTTTGAGTCATGAACAATAACATTTTGAGAAATTTAATTTTTGAAAAAAAAGCACAAGATACAAAAAATTGTTTAATGACAAAATTTTTATCGAAAAAAATACAATCAAACGTTCAATGGCAAAATTTTCCACTTCAAACCGAAGTTCAATTAATTAATGAAACTTTACTCTTATCCAATCGAGCACAAAGAGCGAGATTCGATAGACGCTCGCCCTAGGCGGATACAAACTGGCGAACGAAGCAAGCCGCGCGCGTTGCACGCGACGAGAATGAAGCAGTAAGAAACAAATTTTCAACTCTTAAAATAAAAATAAATAAAATTTAAAGAAAATAAAGTGAGAATATAAACTACTAAGGGGGTCTCTTTGTAGCAACTTTTCCAAGGAACAATTTTTCTCTCTTAACTTTTTTTCTTATCTGGCTTCGTTTTCGACAAAATTTAGTATTCATTAGGTCTTATACTTTGGGCATGGCTGTTCATAGAATCAAGAGGCCATAAGTAAAGGAAGAAGGTCTTACAACTTATACATGGTTGTAGCGGTACTTTCAAAATCTTCATTTACCAAGTCATTGTCATAGAAATTTGAAGAAATCCTAAATTCCCAATTCAACAGTCTTCAGAGATTTTCCAGTATTCAAATGACAAATTTGAAGTCAGTTCTATCTGAAAGTCGAAAGCTTGAAGACGTGAAAGATGCCGGATTATTTGAAATACGGGTTTCGAATGAAAGAGGGTGGTGAACCACAATGCTTAACATGTCTAGAAGTATATTCCGCCACGGGTAAGGCTCCCTCAAAAATGACACGTCATTATGAAAGAATGTACCCATATGCTTTGAACATTCCCACTGAAGCTCTCAAGACAAGAATGCGCGAACTTGAATTAGCGGAAAGAAAAGAACGCGAAAGTTTAGGTGGTGCAGCAGCATCGCAAGACAGCGAGGAATCAAGACTCAGGGATAAATTAAGCAAGTGCTCATATGCTGCAGCGCTAGCTATTGCATGGGCAGGTAAGCCACAAACAGATGTGGGAAATCTTATCAATCCAATTTGTGCTGAATGGACTCGAGTTTTATGGGGGAATAGGAAGGCAGAAACTATTTAAAAAATTCCACACTCCGCGGGAATAATGGACAGGCGAATTTCGGAAATGGGGGATGACGTACGAAGTCTATTAAAAAATGATCTTTAATTAAGTGAAATCTTTGCCATTCAGGTGGACGACTCAACTGATGTTAGTAATACAGAACAATTGTTGGGATTCGTTCGTTTCATTGGCAAAGATGACATTGAAGAACGGATGCTTTCTTGTAAAGGTATGGAGGGGTGGGCAACCGAAAACTTACTCTTGCAAGGGATGCTGGAAAAAACGGATTATTTTGAAATTGATTGGACTAAGTGTGTCGCTATTTCTTCCGACGGTGCTAGTGCAATAGTCGGGAGACATGTAGGATTTGTGAAATATTTCAAAGAACTCGCACCCAATGCTTCCTGGTATTATTGCATGATACACAAGTATGCATTGGTTGTGAAGTCTATGCCTGAATCGTTAAAATTAGTGATGGAAGATGCAATAAAAATAGTTTTGGTCAAAAGCAGTTCTTTAAATAGTCGTTTATTTCCTACTTTGCGTGCAGAAATAGGAGCAGATTTCACACAGTTACTTTATCATACAGAGGTGAGATGGCTTTCCAAAGGTAAAGTTCTTAATCGCATCGTATTATTGAAAAGTGAAGTCTACGTTTTTTTAAATCATTGCCAAAGTAAGTTAGCTTTGAACTTTGACGAACCGCTTTGGGTAATGAAACTTTCCTATCTAGCTGATATTTTCGGTCATTTAGATTTTTTAAACGTAAATATGCAAGGTGGGTGTACCGAAATGATTTCTCTTCAGAGTTCTGTGGAAAGCTTCCTTATGAAGGTCGATTAGTGGATCACTCAGATTGATTCCAATCGGTACGATGCCTTTCCTTTACTTGTTGAATCTCTAAAATATAATGAAATTGACACGCAAACAAAATAAAAAATTGATAAACAAAATATAGGGTGAATCCATTTTAAATTCGGCAGGCTGTGCATGCTGATGTCACAAAATCGCTTCCCGATAAAATATGCTGGAAATATGCTGTTTTTCAAAGGATTTTCGGCGACACATGTTTCACCGATTTTCTTTTTCGTTTTAATTCTGATAGAACTTTTCGTTTTCTTTCAAAATCCACCGGACTTCTTGTTAAATTCTACATTTAAAAAGATTTAAATTTAAAAAAGTTTTTTTATTCAATCGATAGAATACGTTTTACTTCAAATCTTTCGTCCAGAAACGATTTTGTGACATGAGCATGCACAGCCTGCCTGATCTGAAACGAATACACCCAAAAAAGTCTCTTGCAAAGTCTAACTGCACCTCCACGTTGGTAAGAGATGGGAAACGCTGAGAGAGATTGCTACTCTCAATAAGCTAATGCAGCTCTAGCAAAGGTAACAAATATGAACAATCAAAGGAGAAGAAAAATTTCTTTACACAAAACCGTCTTATTTTCCCGTTTTTCATAAATATTAATATCAGCTAGAGTAATAAATCATACATTGAATTAATTGTCAGTAACCTTACACGTAAAAATAATTCATGCGTTTAATAATTCAATTTTTTGTTCCTTAAACTAAACTTCTTGTGAGAAAAAAGTTTGCCGACACTGGCCTATATCAAGTGCGCTCCAACGTAAACAGTTAGGGCCGTTGAACTATTTTCATTAGGAATACATAATACTTATTAACTGTATTTTGTTCAAATGTAGATTTTTTTTATCATAAAGGATGGACCATTTATTAGTTATGAAGACTAATGATTGAAAAGAGAATTTTGCGCGTGTATTCAAAAATAAATGTGCAATATGCATTCGAGTAAATTACTAAACGCAGTACAACAATACAATGCTCAACACCTTTAAAACTAATTTATTCATCATTGACAAGGAATGTATTATATTAAGTTACTATATTTTTATCATTAGAGTTAAGAAATGCTGAAGCCAAAAAGCATATTCAAAAAGAAAGCAAAAGATTATACTTAATTTTGGATTTTAAAATTGACTTGTCCCAGATGTACTGCTGCTCCAAACGTACCGAGTTTCTCCTTATTAACTAAATATTGAAAAATTGAAAGTTGAATGACTTTTTTCAGCTTTCAATGACCAGGGTAAATTTCTATTGCCAGCTGATTTCCTTACCGTAAAAAAGAAGGTTGAACAATCGTGAGTGTTCAAAATAATGCAAAAAATGCCAAAAGGAGGACTGTTACATTTTCACGATGTGGCGAACGTGTCTCAGAAATATGTTTTGTTGACTATTACCTATCGCCCCAATCTTTACGTATTTGATATCAAAGGTAAATTTATCCCCCTGTTCTTAATGTTATAACTTTTTCATACTGCTTTCGATAAATTAGTATGGGGCTAAGCGGCTCTTTTTTCTCGTTTTTTTTTTTAAATAAAATTTTGAAAATGAAGTTTCGCATCCACCCTATTTCAGCTAAACTAGAATTTTAAACTATTCTAAAAAACTCCTGTTACCCCTAGGACGTCGTAAATTTTATATTCTTCAGGAAAGCTACTGTAATGAGTTGGTGTAAATAATAGCGTCACATTTTAGAAACCAATCAATCAGTTTATTGAATAAGTGATACATTCAGTAATGCGTGCTAGGGATGCCAGATCCAGACTGGCTCGTCACAACGGCCACTGGCGCAAGCCGGCTGGCGCGTTGTTGCCAAATTTTAAATCTAAGATAAAACTAAAACTCATTACAATGTTTTAACATATTTAGGTATAAATTTAAATATAATCGCTGAAGTAGGACGGCTTTCTTGTTATCCTGGCGCTTCTCTGTCTTGTCAAAGGTTTTTCCTTATTTGGAAATTCATTATTAGCAACTATTTCAGACTGATTATCGCTGTTACTTGGAGCTTTCCTTAAGAAACGCCGGTTTCTTTCTAACTGGGAACCCTTGTCTAATTTTATTTTGTATGCCCTCGGTTTATCGTTTACAACTTCTTGAACGTAACCCGGTTCCCACTTTCTTTTCTCGGTTTGTAAAACTATTCTATCGCCCTCTCTCAGCTGTTTCAAATCTTTCGCATTCTTATCATAATAACGCTTTTGTATTTCCTGTTTGCGTTGCGCTTTGTTTGCATATGAATTCGGAGTCGCTGGTGCAAGCAAATTGTCGAAACATGGTAAGATACTTTTCAGTCTGCGATTGAACAATAATTGTGCCGGTGATGGTGAATCTTTTTTAAGGGAGTATTTCTAAATTCTAACAATGTTAGAAATATATCTCTGTTATCTTCCACAGCTTTCTTTAGCATATTCTTAACCGTTTTTACTTGACGTTCAATGAATCCATTTGTTTGTGAATATCGCGGTGTTGATGTTACGCACCCAAAGTCCCACTCTTTTGCAAAATCTTTAAATTCTTTACTTATCAAATTTGTTCCGTTATCTGAGTAAAGCTCACTTGGTATACCGTGTCTTGAAAAGACTTGTTTACATGAACTTATAATGGTTTCCGACTTCACGTCTTGGAGCGTAGTTATTTCGGGGTACTTTGAGAACATATCAACTATTAAAAGATGACTTTTATTATGTAAGTTTAAAACATCCATGGCAATGAATTCCCAAGGTCTCTTAGGAAGTTCCCTCCTGATTAAAGTTTCTTTGGTGTTTGCTTTGGCTTTAGTAAGGCAAATCATGCATTGCCTTAACTTATCTTTAATTTGAATCACCATCATCGGCCAGTAAATACATTCTCTGGCTCTATTCGTAGATTTTTCCACTCCCATATGATTATAGTGAGCTTTTTCTACCATTCCTCTTCCTAAAATTCTCGGTATTACAATCTGATTCTCCTTTCAAATTAACCCTCTACACTCGACTAGATCTGACTTTACCGGCCAGTACTGCCTTACCACTTCAGGTGCTTGTTGCTTATCATTAGGCCAACCTTCTAAAATCATTTTTCTTAATTCTTTTAATTCACAATCTTTCGCTGACTCCTCGACAATTTTAGACTTCATACCGTCAGATATATTGAAAATTGCATTAATCAAATCGACTTGTAACTCCGAATCATCATGTATACAAAATTTTTGTCATCAAAACTTGCTCTAGACAGAGTGTCTGCTATATACAATTTATTGCTCGGTTTGTATCGTACGTCTAAATCATACAACTGTAATTTGAGCCTAAGTCGCTGAAGCCTATGTGGACATTTTTCTAGCGGTTTTTTGAAAATCGTTTCTAAGGGCATATGGTCTGTTTCAACCGTTATTCGCTGTCCACAGATAAACTGGTGAAACCTTTCGCAACCGTGGGAAATCGCTAGCATTTCTTTCTCAATCTGGGTGTAACGAGTTTGCGTATCTGTTAAGGTTTTTGACGCGTAAGTTACTGGGCCATTTTCTTGAAGTAGCACCGCCCCTAAGCCGTCTTTTGAACTATCCACCGAGAGTATTATGGGTTTGG
>JAUMHM010000085.1:47849311-47863272 GCA_032362435.1 Melikaiella ostensackeni
AAAAAAAATTCAATATTTCAACAATTTTTTTAAGGGTGAAGAAAATTTTTAAGGATAATTGTGCTATACAAAATCGACGCGACTCTTTGAGATCTACAACTTTTGATTTGACTTCAAAATTTTACGATTTTTTCCTGAAGAATTGTTCTGAAAAAACTGATTTTACTTAAATTTACCCCCTGAATGAACCCCCACGCAAAAAAAGTGTAGACCAAAAATGAAGCTAAGATCCTTGGGAGTAAAAAGTCTCACGGCAG
Source organism: Melikaiella ostensackeni (assembly GCA_032362435.1). NCBI lineage: Eukaryota > Metazoa > Arthropoda > Insecta > Hymenoptera > Cynipidae > Melikaiella > Melikaiella ostensackeni. Next base: position 47,849,569 of record JAUMHM010000085.1, read on the forward strand.
CGAAAGCGTAGGGGTGACATTTTAGCACCAATCCACGCATCATCCCCTTTCATCCCCTAAAAGTTGTCCTGACCCCCTAGAGTAACAAAAACTCAGTTTTGGTCTTAGAATGACCCACATGATCTGTCAAAAATTCAGTTACTTATTAATTTTTTCGTTTTTCCGTATTTTTTTGACGACAGATTGACTGTATTATAATAAGCATATTAAAAGTGGCTTTATATATTTTATTTCTTTAATTCCGTGTTGAAAAATAAAATAAATGAAATACATATAAACAAATTTACTTAAAGAATTACAATTATCCTGACTTGGAACAGGGAATTTTCGACAAGAATTATAATTCTATGTTGCGACATGGAATTTCGGTGTAGAAATACAATTTCGAGTTTAGGACAGGGAGTTTCCGTAATGAAATACAATTTTACTTGAAGCAGGGAATTTGTTACATAGAACGTGAATTTTGAAAAAAAAATTTATTTTGATTCAGAATAGGATAATTTTAAAAAATCCCTGTTCCGCGTCAGAATTCGTCATAGTTTGAAACTTCCCTATTTCAAATTTTGGAAAAAGGGAGTTACTATATTTCTGAATTAAAACAAAAAAGTTTTTGCAAATAAATATAATTCTGACTTGGAACAGGGAATTTTTAAGATGAATTTTATTGTGACTTGGTATAGGGAATTTTCGAAAGAAATATAATACATAAATGTAAAAATGACTGTAATTGTGACTTGGGACAGAAAATTTCCGTAAAGTATTATAATTTTTACTTAATGAGAAATTAGCGTAAAGAATTATAATTTTAATTTTGGGTTCACTTTAGAACAGGAAGTTTCGTTAAGGATTATAATTTTTACTTTAGGACAGGAAGTTTCCGTAATGAATTAAAATTTGACTTTGAACAAAGAATTTTTGACATGGAATGGGAATTTTGTGAATAAATTTTAATTATGATTTATAAAAAGGAAATTTACAAAAAAAATCCCTGTTCTAAGTCAAAATTCGTCAGATTTTGAAAATTTCTTGTTCCAAATCAGAATTTGTTTGAATTTAAAAATTCTTTGTTTTTTTTTGCAAATAAAAATTTGCCAGAATATGAAACTTCTCTCTTTCAAAATTTTTAAATAGTTTATAACTTCCCCCTTCCAATTTTTTAATTCTGATTTAGAAGAAGGAAGTTTAAAAAAAAATTCGTATCCAAATTCATAATTATAATTCTTTTCCAAAATTTTTTGTTGAAAATCAGGAGTCTTTAAAATCTTTTAAAATGTTAAGAAATCTCTTGAAATGTGTAAAAATCTTTTGAAATCATTCAACTCTTTTAAGTTAACGGGGAAAAATAAATAATTGACTGGGAGAAACCCGGAAATTTAAAATCATCGTTCGAGTAGACACCCTGTCAATTCAGGTTTGAAATTTTTAATTCATTAGACTTTTCAATTTTCGAGATATCTAATTTGAATATCTTCAATATTGAACACTGAAATGTATCATTTTTAATGTTTTAATATTTAATATATAATTTTCATATCTTCTCATCTTTAAAAAGTTTCCGTTCGAGGTAAACAAATTTGAAGCCATTTAAATTTGAAAGCACATCACTTTAAACTATACAAATTTAAATTTCAACAGTTAAATTTCGAAACATAATATTTGATTATATCCACAGTTAAAATAACCTAACTTCGTACACAAGGTTGAAAATAACGTTTTAGAAATATTTGAATTATAAGAACATTGAAGTTTAGATCTTTTAAATTCGAAATAAACAAAATAAAGTAAATATTGTTGTATGCCCGCAATGAAAGAAGTGTTATTCATTTATTTGTTTATTTGGTTGAAGTTTCAGTCTTTCATGTATCATGTTTGCTTTATAATAATGTATTAATTAAGACCTGAATCCATTCAATTATACATATTATTTCATCAACAATATCGAATGTTCCCGACTGGAAATGAAGTAACGTATTCTTCAAGAATTTTTAAGTTGTGTTTTGTTTTTTTTTCGGAGTATATATGATATTATTTATTTTTAGAACTAGAGTTAATAAATTCCAAATAGTCAATTTTATATTTTCTTTGAATTAGTTTATTGGATTAAGTCGAAAAAAAATGTTCCTGTCCAAGGGATTTCAAATCTGTCCATTTGTTGTTGTTAGACGTCAAAATGGTTATGTGAAAAGGTCGCTGACCAAGTAGATTTTAAAATCAGACAAGCGGTCCAACAACCTGAAATGGAAGAATCAATCAGCGTCCGCAATTCCACATATCTTATCTCGAAAATGTTGGGACTACCCTAAACTTAGTTTCTGATACAATTTTTAGAAAATGCTCAAATCATTTAAAAGTTCTCTTATTAAATCACATCCTTCTATATTTAATTTGTGAATTTCAAATGAGATGCAAGTACTAGATTAAAATGATTTTTTAGAGGACTTATCAATTGCTAAAGGATTTGTCATATCCTGCTATAAAAGTTGTGAAAATAGCTTTGAATTTTTGGGAAAATCCAGCAACTTAAAGGTTGCTGACCGCACATAAAGTTATCGAAAGTAAATAGGTATTGACCGCACGCGTACTTCAAAATTATGCAGAGGGACGATTCATCTTCAAATTATTATACTTGACTATATGCTAATAGAATCAACACTACCACGAAATAGCCAGTACACTCAACTCTCCGTTAAGTCCAGTATCGGAAGTTGCCTACTTTGATCGTGAGGCTCTTCCAAGAATTTTTACAATGTAAACGGTCAGGCGGAAGGCTTAAATTTGAAGTTTTGATGAATGACTAGGAAAACATTTTGAAAACTAAGAAATGACCAGGAATTTTTTTCTGAATTCTCAGTAGATACCCTAGATCCAGATTCTCTATAGGGCAGGGCTCATTTTGTGACCAAAATAAAAATTATAAATGACCTATTGAATACATAATTTTGAATATCAGTGATTTAAAATTTTTTTCTAAATTGAAGGAACAACTCCGAACAGTTTGAAAATGAGACGGTTCCTCAGAAAACTAAAAAAGGTAAAGGTGATTGACCATCAAGGTTATGGAAAGTAAGAAGGTTCTTGACCGAACCCACTTCAAATATGCAGTCAACTCATCTTAGTCTTGTGCAATTTTTAATTGAAGGAACATATTCTTGAAAGAAAATAGGAACTTTATTGATTTAAAAAAGAAAAGAAAATTCATAGCCTTTTAATAGTCAATGATTTATTACAAAAATACATTTTAAGAATATTTGTTATGTCATTTCGGTCATGGTCATTGTGATGCATTCGCCCTCGCCCTAGGAAAACACGTGTCTGATTGTCCTATAATAGCGGAGGGTCATTGAAAGTAAAAGGGCACTGACCGAATCTATTACGAAATCGTGTAGACAGGTGGTTGAACCTAAAATTGTAAAGTCGCTTGACTAGTGACTACGTCACATTTTATTTCTAAGAGGAAATTAAATGAGATTTGTTTTTGCTTTAGTCCATTGAAAAATAATAATCAATAAAAACCTCATGTTTTTTTAACCATTGATCTCAAAAGTTTGACAAAGTTGATAATAATAACTTTGATGAAATTTAGAAATCCATAGACTTTGGGAGCTTTATATTTAATTTTTTTAATGTACGAAAATTTAAGGTTATTGACTGAGTGAAGTGTTATTGAAAGACAGGTTATTGACCGAAGTCAGACAGGTGATCCAACTTTAAATCTTGGAATCATTTGCCAATAAAATTTATTTTTGTTAGAAAAGAGTTTTTATAATACTGTTATAGAGTAAAAAGTGAGACTTGATGTGAGTGCATATTTTATATTTAATATTTAATTATAGAGCCTATTATTAATCTTCAAGATCCAAATTACCTAATGTTTGCAAGATTTCCACTGAATCTTATCTTTCGAACTATCAATCTTTGGTGATAGATTAATCTTTGTACAATATAATTATCACTAACTGAGTAAAAGTACTACACTTAAATTTATTTTAGACTTAAAATCTAAAATAATAAAACGTAGTTTAAAAATTTTCGTGGTTACGTGGTTGTTCCTGCACTCCTTCAAATGAGAAATATTTCCAATTTCAGTTGTGCAGTTTAGCACTACAAATGTTAAATTATTAAATGTTGAAAGCTTCAAGCTTGGAATCTTAAATTTGGAACATTTTAAAATTCAAGCTTTAATGTTTAAAAGGTAATAAAACTACAAAATTTGACGTTTAAAATACTTAAAATTAAACAATTTTACATTTGAAGCGTTAATAATTGTATAATTTTACCTTTTAACGGTCAAGTCCCTTTCCGGCCGACAGAAATAATTTTTTTGAATTGCCAGACATTTTTTCTGCATGAAAATATTATACAATTTTTTTTCTATTTTTGCAACTAAATAAACTAATTTGTGAACAATTTTTGGGTTAAAAACGTTTCTGAGAATATTTTAGTGCTTTTCAAATTTTGAGGAAATTTTAAAATGGAAATTGGAAGAGATATTTATGAAATTAGCATTTTTGAATTAATAGCGATTAAAATTTAAATGGTTTGATTGGAATTCTACATGGTTACATATTTATAAGACGAAACCTTAATATTTGAACAATTTTAAATTGAAAACTTCCCTAAACAAATAATTTCAAATTCTAATATTCAAAGGTGTACAATTTCAATTGAAAGCCTTGCTAGGTAAACATTTTTAATCGTATACGTTCAAAATTGAATTATTTCTAATTAAATTTTTTTAAATAAAAATTTTTTGAACTAATAATAATAAACCTTTTTTGAGTTCATAACAAGAAGGATATGTACGTAGTTTTTCGAGATCATCGCAAAATCAAATAAGAAGAACAGAGATTATGGTACCATAATTTATCACGCATGTGTATGTAGTATTGGGTATTACCCACACTGATTCATTATTCAAACAGATATAAATTAATTATACAACAAACAAATCAAGTTGCCGCGCGAAGACGTTCGATCGTGTCATCCCTTTTTATTTAAAAACTTAATTGACTTTGAAATTGAATATTTTAATATTAAAAATGTTCCAAAACGAATTAATTAGATAAATTTAAATTGAAATCGTTAAAAAAAGTTTTGAATACTGATTGCCAATAATTTAAAATTGTTCAGCTTTTTAGGCTTAAATTAAAAATTAAATATTTTCAAACCTTTAATTTAAAATGAAAATCTGTTCAAGTTTCCAAAACTTCAATTATGATATTATACAATATTGAATACTTTTAATTTGATGCTGTACAATTCTCAGAATTTTAAGTACCGTATATAATATTTAAAAAATTTTGAATTTGAATTTAGTTTATTAACGTCTAACGCCTTAATACATAGTTTTAGTACAGAGTATTCTCAATATTCAGCATTTTACAAAGAAATACATAAAATAGTAAAATTTGTAATTGAAGCAGGTAAGGCCAAACGGTACTCTGTACTCTTTTTGACGAAATTGAGTTTTCTTCAAAAATTATACTTTCTCGTTTTTTACACCTATTTCAGTGAAAAAATTTGGGTTTTGCAATTTTTTACCCTAAAATTTAGTATTTCAATGTATTTAAACATTTAAAATTTTTAAGAATTCAAATTAAATGAATGTAATATACTAAAATATTACACTTTCTTAACAATTCGACGGTTATTATAGGATTTTAACAAGTATTTAACAACTGGAGATATTATCAAAATTGAAAAATGTACTACTACTATAAGTGTTCCTATTTTCTGTTAAATAGTGTTATTTGTTTACGAAATAAATAAAAATATGTATTTTATATTTTTTCATAAAATGATTTTTAAACTAATCCATCCACCTACACAAAGGAAACTAATAGATTCAATCGGTTGTAACAATAATAAATTCTATATTAAGAAAGTGTAATGTAGAATTGAATTTAGAATTTGATTCGTAATCCAAGAATAATAAATTTTATTTATTGCTTCGTGAAGATTACCTAAAAATTGCTTTTTAACGTAGATAAAGATTTAATTGTTCGTGCAAAATCGTTTAGAGATTGATTTAAGATGTAATAATATTCAGATATGGTTTCTAAGTAGCCTGTTTCCTTAGAAATTCTCAGTCTGAACGCAATTGACCTTAAGAATCTCTTTTGCACAAATTCTAATTTTTCCGCATACAAAGCTTGGTAAGGGTTCTAAACCACGGACTGATTTTTATGACTTCTCATTTGAAGATTATCTAATTTTCAAGGAGAATACTTGTGAATTATACAGTAATGATGTAATGCTGTAATTGTAAAAGAAATTCTCAAAACCTACTTTACATTTCCAAACGTTTGTTTGAAAAATTTTAAGAACTTCATTTTCAACTGAGGAGATTTTCATATGTAGAATCTAGGTGTTTTCAATTATTTGAAATGTATAGGTTTCAAATAATTTGTACATTTCAATGTTTCAGTGAGGATTTACGACAACGCTACTAATTGCGGATTAGTTTGGACACCAAACTTCGTTGCCTACCGATGTCGCACCTGCGGTATTTCTCCCTGCATGTCCCTCTGCAAAGAATGTTTTAAGAAGGGAAACCACACGCAGCATGACTTCAACATGTTTATCAGTCAAGCAGGAGGTGCTTGTGATTGTGGAGACACATCTGTGATGAAAGAGACTGGGTAAAAATCAAACCATGAACAATAAATTATAATATTCTTATTTTCTACTAACTTAAAAAAGATCAAACCAACATTATTGTCTCTTCTTTGAACAGATTTTGTGACAAACATGGTCCAAAAGCCGCAGTCAATAAAATCGTGGCACCTTCTGACTTGATGTGCGTCGCTGAAGCTATGATGCCAAGGATTATTCTTCGTCTTATCCAACATCTTCGCGAAAATTGGTAATTTATTATATGATTTAATTTTCATATAAGGGCCGTTACCAAAAAGTTGAGAATTCTGCAGTCATGATTGCCTTTCAGATTTCCACTCATTAACACAATTTTTTGAAAAATAGATGTTCATAGGATTTGAATATAAGTACTTCGTCCTAGAGTTTCCAGGCCACAGAATTGAGCACCTTGAATTATAACTGTACAATTTAAAATGTTAGGGAATTCCATTTCAACTTCGAGTAGAAATTTATCTAAATTATAAGAATTTCTGCTCAACTTTGCATTTTCTTCCTTGTAGCAAAGTTGGTGTGTCGGATTATCGAGTCGCTATTCAAGATGCAGATGCTTATTTAACTATGCTGCTCGACTTCAATAATATGGGAGCAGTAATGCGACATGTGATGACCGCAGCACTTACGAATCCACAAAAATATCGATGTTTTATGGACCCCACGATCTCGACTGGCCAATCGGAATATGACAGTTACTGTCAGGATAGCAATAAAATTTATCAAGACGCTATTAAATCCCTGCCGAATCCCGAACCACCAGATGAGTACAAAGGTAATAAAAGAGCGAACTCTTTTTTACAAGAATTGCAGTTCTATATCCAGATTCCATCATTTACTGATGATCCATTTTAATTTCAGAATGTGCTTCGCTGCGTGAACACCTGGAACACAATACGTTTCTGGAAGAATTGGTGTTCTGGACTGTCGCTTACGAGTTTCCTCAAAAACTTGTCTGCTTTTTGCTGAATATGCTGCCGGATCCAGACTATAAGGAAGATTTAACGCGAGCTTTTGTTCTCCATTACAGTAGAATTTCAATGATGCTGGAACGATCGACTGATCCAGAAACTCTAAGTAATCGAGTTGTCCACGTCAGTGTGCAGGTGAATAAACTGATCTTAATTGATTAAACTTGTGAGGGTTTAAATCTTTGTTCATAAACAGTTATTGATATTTAATTTGAAACTTTTAGTTGTTCAGCAACGAAGGCTTAGCGCTTCGAATGGTTGATCAGATGAAACTATTGCATGTGATGGTGATCAGCCTAAAGTACATGATGAGCAAAATACTCATACAAAACACACTTCATGGTACGTAGAACATAGAACATTTAGAATACCTATTCTTTCTTTTTTAATAATTAGGGAGACTTAACTGATTGTTGAAAACCAGATTTATTTTAATTCCTTATCGAAAAAAATTTAATCATTTTTAATGTTAATTGATAGGGAAAACGTACCGGCAGTCGGACAAATAGCGTTACCCTCATATTTGAATCGTAGGCACTTATTTTTAATTTCTTTCTAACAAAGATTCACATGTTTGTTCTCGCTGTTTATTTGTAAAGTTATTTCTGCTGTCTATTTTTGATTCAAATTCCATTTTAAAAGAAAAAAAAGGTTTTCTGAAAAAAGTTAAGAAAACATTCAATCTTTTTCAATAATTAGGGGAACCACTTAACTGATTTTAAAAACGGATTTATTTTAATTCTTTCTAGAAAAAAAAGTTTGATTATAGTTTATTGCGTTATTCTTACTATAAAATATACGAGACTGTCCGACCACTGATACCTGTCCGAGACCGGTACACTTACCCTATATGAAATTAGACCGCTTTGAAGGATTTCGTTCCGAAATTCTTAAAAATATTTACGATTGCAAATTAAAATTTGAAATAATATAGGTTTAAGGCCATGTAATACTCATTTGATCCCAACCTTACCGACATTTTTTCTCTCCAAACTCATATCCTAAATGTAAGTAATAAAAAAAATTACAAATTACAAATGATTGCACAACTTTGAATTTGACCAAATTAAAACTTAATTATTTCAAGTTTACGAATAATCCGTATTAAACCAAAAGTCTTTCAGAATTACATATTGTTTAATTGCAAATACTTAATGCTAAGGTGTTTAAAATGAAGCAGTGAATGAATGATTCTGCTAGGTTAGGTCCATTAGACACAATGTTTATTTAAACATTTATATTTTCTATGCAAAAATGAACTGAATTTCTTCAATTATAGGGTCAAATGATTGCACAACTTTAAATTTGACCAATTTAAAATTTAAAGAATTTTCATTCAAGGCTTACGAATGATCCGTATAAACCAAAAGTCTTTCAGAATTGCAAATTCTTTAATTGCAAATACTTAATACTGAAGTGTTTAAAATGAAGCGCTCAGTTTCTAAAATTTCAATTGAATGCGTTTAAAATTGAACAGCTTTGAGTTGTAATAGTTAAAAATGAAAAATGTAAAATTTGTACTATTGCAAATTGCAATCTTCGATACACTTTTTAAAATTATGCCTTAAAAAAGTGAATCGATAATTCAAATTGTAGTACCTGTTTTTTTCAATTGCAAATATGTAATTTAATATTTTTAAATATTAGATTTGAGGATTAGAATTAATAATTTCAGATTGAATTATTAAAAATTTAACAATATTAAGTTTCAAGCGTTTAACATTAGATAATTCACAATAATTGTGACCATTTGAAATGGAACCATTTTGAAATTAAAGTGTTGATAATATTATGGTTTTCAATTTAAGTCGTTTAAAATTGTACAGTTTAAAATTTTAAGATTCAAATAATGAAGCAATTTATTGTTAAATTCAAAATGTTCTAAAATTTATTTATTAAAAGTTCCATGGGCGTACGCTCTTTATTGCAGAAAAAAATATGTTAAATGTTAAAGAATTTCAAATTAATAGCGATTGAAACTGAAGAATTTTGAGTTTTAATTTCAAATTTAAACTGTTCAAAATTGTAAAAGTTCCAATTTTTAATGCTTCATTTTTTATTTTTTTAATTTTAATTATAATTTAATTACAATTTTAATTTTAATTGGCTCAAAATTTTTAATTGCTCAGTTTTGCAGGTATAATTTCAAGCTCTTCAAATAAAAAATTATTTCATTTTGAACGCTTTTAGTTGGAAATTATAAAACTTGAAACAATTAAAATTTATACATTTTTATATTTGAGTGCTTAGTACTGAAATTGTTTATGTTTGAAAGCCGTAAAATTAAAGAGATTAAATGTTTAAGTATTCCAATTTGAAGTTGTACAATCCTGATTACTAAACGTATGAATTCCAAGTTGTTCAGTTTTGGAGGCATGAATTAAAAAAATGGATATAACCAGAAAAAATGGTTGTGGGCCAGAAAATGACCAAGAATTTTTCTAAAGATTTGAGTGGCCACCCTGTGAAGTACTTCTCTGAATATATTTGTATTCTATTTATTATTGGGTCACTGGCTATTAGACCTAATATTTTTTAAACATAAATAAATACGTTTCAGACCCAGACAAGAATTTCCACTACGTCGTAGACTGCGGTCGCCAAGTAATGAAGGAGCATTGCTATTGGCCCCTGGTATCGGATCTAAATAATGTTCTGTCACACAAACCTGTCGCGGAGCGCTTCATGAGTGACAATACTCTTTTGGAAATGTGGTTTGATTTTCTCTCCATGTTCCAAGGTAAGCTTTCCAGGCTTTCTAAATAAATTTATACTTCATTAAGGAGGAACATGCGCAACTTCGAGATCATAATAATATCACATTTAATAACATCACATTTCTCATCGTACTAACAGCAAATTTTTCAAACATAACTCATACTAATTTCAAAACGAATGAACAAGAAATCCTTCTTCCCTACCAGAAAGTCTCAATTATACACCAAAACATTTCCACAATATCTCTTTACTCCTATAAATTCAATTAAATATGATTATTGAAGTTTTCATTGACACGACAAAATCATAGTTACGTTTGGCAACTGAATGGAAGTCGGAAGCAATTTGACTACATTTTTTGTGTTATCATGTTGGTAACCCTATTGGCGTTTAAAATATTTAATAAATTGGTTTCCCACCAATCTGGCGTCCTCATGCAACGTCGCCAAATTGCACGTCAATTTTCATTAACAAATTGAATTACGCCACTTCAAAATTAATTATTTTATATTAATCGGTGGTGAGTTTTCAGTTTATTAATTTGTATGACTTTTAGAAAGACCCTTCTATTCTTTCATAAGTTTTCTCATTATATATCTTGGATTCTCGAATAGAAATCTTCGATTTATACGATTCTACCAAGTTAGGTCCATAAGACACAATGTTTATTTAAAAACTTATATTCGCAACACAAGATGATAAAAAAATCTTATATTTTGCAAAATGATGCGGAATCAACACAAGTTTAACATATTTCAAGGGCATTAAAAAATCTTGTATTTTACTCATTGCATGTTCCTCCTTAACCTCGTATTATGATAAGTAATTACATCCAATCCAATATATCTTTATTTTGCAGGTATGAATGTGAATCAAAGGGAATTGGGTCAACATGTAGAATTTGAGCCCAACACTTACTATGCCGCCTTCAGTGCTGAGTTGGAAGCAAGTGCTTATCCGATGTGGGCTTTGGTATCTCATTTACAAGGACCTGAGAGCAAAGAACTCAGTGAAAGAATTCTAACATATTGTCTCTCTGCTTTACAAGACTGGTTGGATGCTGTGAATTATACCGATACGAAAGTGGTGGGTTGAACGATTTTTTGGTATTTGAATGATTTGAATATTGATAATTTCGAATTCGTTTTCATGTACTTGCTTTCTAATTATTTCAGAGCGATAGACTGCAAGTTTCGTTTCATCTCCCACTTCACAGATACTTTGCAGTGTTCTTGTGTCGAGCTGTAAGACAACAAGGTGCAGTACTTCACGAGCTTTTACCCTCAACCGAAATGCTTCATCTTCTTATGATGCATCCTCTACGTGTACAGGTTAGTGAAATTTTAGTTTATTTTTTTCTGATACAGTTTACAATCAGGGTGTCGATTGGATAGGTAAACCGGCGCGATGGCTACTGGGCCATGAAGTCGGGAAATGACCGATAATTTTGTTTGATTCTTGGTTGTAGTAAACAAAAATTCTCCAATCTGTTGAAATATTATCTTATGAAATAAAATAATGAGAGATTGAACGAGTTCGTTTTATAATTTTTTTAAATGACTAAGACTGCAGTGTGACATTCTACAGTTGGAAGCAATTCTAATTTTTAATTATATATTTTTACAGATTAATTGTAAAATTGTTAAATCTTCATGGCTTGAATTTTACAATTTTCTTTTTTTTTAAGTCTCTACATTTTTACTAAATTTGAAAATCAACAATTTTAAAGGTTTACTTCAAGTTTGACAGCGAGTCAATTTTCACTTTTGGAAGAATTTAAAATTCAATATGAAAATTAAGTTTCACTATGATTTCTCAAAAGAGCATAATTTAGAAATGAAGGTCTTAATAGTCAAAGAATTATTCATTCAAAATCTTCAAAACCGAATAATATTAGGACATGTGTATGGTTCCAATAGATTCAGTATAGGTCCTACCATCAGTCTCCACTTAAGCCCGAAAATAATAATTTTTACCCTGACTTAAAAAACGCTAATATCTCCTAAAATAGAACCGGCTATAAAGGTCCTTTTCACGCGAACGCCTACATTTGATATATTAGATCATTTCAAATCTATAGTATTTGAAATTCAACAAATTGTTTTTTGAACTCTTCTAAATTCGACTTTATTTAAAGTTAAAAGTATTAATAGTTGAAATTTTCGTAATTTAAATGCTCGCAAATTCATTCGTTTCAAATATTAATAATTGGACAGTTTCAAATTGAAAACCTTAAGGAGTGAACAATTTGAAGTGTGAGGCCTTCAATATTGAAAAAAATTAAATTTTCAAGATTTTAAAATTGAAAAGAATCTGCAAATTTATTTCTATTGGGAAGCCTTAATATTTGCGCAATTTTAAGTTTGAATTCTCCAATATTGAGTAATTAGAAAAAAGCGTTTGAGATAGAAGAAGTTTGAATAAAAGTTTTGAATAAATCAAATTTCGAAGTTTTGCATTTCAGAAATTGAAGTCTCTTAATACTTCAATCATTATTAATTCATTACATTCAAATTCTAATAGACCAATCTTGTATAATTTCAAATTAAAAGACTTACCAGTTGAACAATTTTCACTTATTTTTGAATCTGTTGATTTTTGATTGCCCTTAATGTAAAATTGTCCAATTTTGAAAGCTTCAATTTAAACGTGTAATGTATTGAATATTTGACTTTGGAATTGTTCAAGTTTCAATTTTAAGGACTTCAGATTTAGAATTGTTCCGTAGATTCTTTTTTGAATACTTCAAATTATAAATTGCTTAGTTTTGAAGGTTTGTACATTTAAATAAAAAGAGAAAGTTGCTAAAACCGGGAAACGTCTGGGATTTTTTTTCTTTTAGTTTTGAGTGGCCATTCTGTCTGGTTTAAAAAATTTCCGATGATTTGGAAAAAAACTCAGCAATTTGAGCATAAATGTTTCACCGTTCTCTTCATTAGAGCCAAAATAAATTGACCGCTCAGAAAAATGTTTCTTAAAAACAAAGGAATATTGCTTTTATATAATTAGGAAATGGTAAGCCTAAACAAATTTTATGTAAGACGAGTATGGTTTCCTGGCTTTCTTGTATGTGTTTTGGAGAAGCAAAGTAGGTCTTTGTTGGAGGGGAGGTATTTTACCGACCAAAGCAGAAAAAGTGCACTTTACCGGCGTATGCACGTGCACATTTGTTATTTCGTCCCATGCGCACTGTTCTTGTCCCATTAAACTAACCTCAAACTCTCAGGTACACTGTAAAAAATTTTAACTGAAATTTTACCACGTTGAATGTGGGCTCGATTATTACCAACGTGTAACGTTGGATATTCACAGAAGTCGGTGATTTTACTTTTAGGTTATGTGAAATCACAACTCGGTTTTGTAAATT
>JAUMHM010000085.1:47887933-47908303 GCA_032362435.1 Melikaiella ostensackeni
AAGACTTAGAGGAATGATCAGAACCGCTTCTTCTCAAAGTTCACCCTTAAAAATGAAAAAAAACACCCTGGAAAATTTTTAAACGAGATTTTTATCTTCTTTTACAAATCTGAGAATTTTGTTTTTAATCGTAGATCTGAAATGATTTCACTAAGGGTATGACACATTATCACGACGACTGGAAATAACAACCTTGTAGAGTGGAAAACAACCCTTTGTAAAGCTGAAAAATGTATATTTTGATTCTATGTGATATTTTTTGTAATTAATTATACAAGCTTCTCCTTGAGCAACTTAAAAATATGTATAAGAGTTTATATAACCTATTACATTGTTACAACCAAGACCCTTCTGTGAAGGTCTTCTTCCTCCGAGAACTTCTTATTCCGAAAGATTTTTTTGTCGCTTTATGAATTAATTGCAGGTCTGAAGTTTAATGAGATATTATAAAACAATGTGAAGAAAGAGAACAATTTTTTCTTTTCAGAGGGGTGTTTTTTTCATTTAAAGAGTGGATTTTTATTAACGAAGGTTCTGTTAACTCGTAGAAGAGTTGCAGAATACAAAATTCAGAACTGCATCTTTTCAAGACATTCAAGGGAAAGCTTGTGTAATTAATTACGAATAAAATCACTTATAAACAAAATATACCTTTTTATGTTTATAAGGGGTGGTTTTCTACTTTACAGTGTAGTATTATTCTCAATTATCGTGATAATGTTTCATAAATTTAAATGAATTCATTTCAGGTCTACGGTTCAAGAGAAATATTCTCAAAATTCGGAAAGAAAACAAAACAACTAGTTTACAATTTTTTAAGGAGTATTTCTGAAAATTTTTGAGTTTTAATTTTAATCAAAATCAGTTTCTATAACTCAATTCTTTTTAAATCACTTTATTGATAAAATTGTTAAATTAACTGCATATAAAGTAAAAATCAAACAAAATACATATCTCCAAACCTTATAGGAGATGCTTAATTCGATATAAAGGATTTTTCGTTCTGTCTATTCATATAAAACTAATTGAGAATAATTTTCTTCATAATTTTTAATTTAAAAAAAAATCCATTTTTTTCCATTTTTTTTATGATTTAGAGTGGTTTTAAGGCCCAGGATCATGTTAACATTTTTGAATAATCTTAAAAAATTCGACAATTCGTTTCTCACCAAAAGAAAGAAAATAAGGGGGCGAGCCCTGAAAAAATGTTTTCGGAATTTTACACACCCTGGTGAAATATTTTAATGATAAATTATTTAATTTCAAAGAACAAAATAAGGAAACGAATCGATGAAACAAAACGTGATCCACATTATCACTGATTGTCACGTTTAATCGATTCGCGGTTACGAGGAAGCACGCCCAATAACCGCACGCATAAATTGAAGTTTGAAATTTAATTTCTGCTTTCAGCCTTGCAACAAATGCTTGAAACTTTAGAGTCTTCTCAGAGGACGAATTATGAACTTCAAAGACCATGTATTTTTATCAAAAATGTTATACAATCAAGGCGATCAATATTCAGACCGTATCCATTTCAAATCAGGCAGGTTCTACACTTGAAGTCGCAAAATCTCTCAGCGACAAAATATGCTGTTTTCTAGAGAAAATTTACGAGTATTTGAATTTTAAAAAAAAAAACACAAATTTTTTCTCTAAACTTCTATAGTTTTTGATCTAATTTGGATGTTCTAATTTCCTTTTCGGATTATGATGAGTTTTACCGTCTTTTTTCGATATCAATCGGAAAATTTAAAAAATGTTCAAAATGACTCAGCTTTTTTTTCCAACATTTTTTTACAGTTTCTGCCTTCATAAGGAAGGCATCCTATACTCGTATGCTTTATGCGGGCTAAAACATTTTTCAGGATCGGAGAATTTCGTTTTGCTAAAAATATAATTTTCGAATTCTTCTCGTAAACGAAACAAGATATCACAAAAGTGCAAGAGGTATTTTTTGTAGAACATTTTTAAACCTGCAACCTTTTATTTTAACACATTTTGGTACATTTGTTTAGCCCACATAAAACTCACAGGATGTCTCTTCCTTATAGAATAAGAAATGGAACAAAAAATTGTCAAAGAATAGACGTGTGGGTTTTTTGATAAAATCGACTTTTTATATTTTCAAACAAATCGTCACCACTTTGTTCATTTTGAACTTTTTCTAAATTTTCCGACGGATGTCGAAAGAGGACGGTAAAACTCATCAGAATCCGAAAATAAAATTAGAATACCTAAACTAGATCAAAGACTAGAGAGGTTTGCAGAAAATTTTGTGTTCATTTTTAGAATGTACGTCAAAATTCAAATACTCGTAACTTTGTGGAAAATTTTTTTTCTCAATTAACTGTATTGTGTCGCCTAATTTCCTCTAGAAAACAATATATTTTGTCACTGAGAGATTCTGCGACTTCAAGTATAAAATCTACCTGATTTGAATTAGATTCGGTCTACAAGAATAAATTATGAAACAAATTGAAAAAAATTGAAAGAAACAAAAAATTAAAAATTAAAAAAGCATAAATTTTGAACACTGAATTCACAGCTATCAATTTATTCGTGTGAAAATATTATTCAAACGTGGGAAAAGCATAAAACCAGTTTGATTGCACAATTTGTTTGTGATATTTTCAAATGCAATCATTTGTTTAAAGGAATGATTAAATTTTCAATATTATTATCAGATTATAAAACTAAAATATTTGAGTAATCGTGTTGTATTTTTTAAAAACGAACCACGGCGATTCCATAAGGAATAAAGGTGATCGAGAGATGATTTTTGAGATCCGGATAGTTTGGGACAAGTTGTTTGCGTACAAATTTGAGACTGTATGGACATAACGACTCGTAATAAAGTTCCACCTTGATGATGGTTTTCGATTGGTCAGCAGCAACCTAAAAGCAAAAAAAATTATTAAAAATTCAACTATTTAACTTCCAGAAATCTAGAGGGTAAGAAAATAAAAGTGCGCTGAGTGCAATAAAAGCGTTTACACTCAACTCTCGATTTAACGGTTCTCGGTATACCACCTTCCTAGAATTGTCGCCGGCTGCATTCGATGATGAGGGGGTCCATGGGGCCAAGAGAGAGGCGCTGTGAGCTCAGCGGAGTTAAGCAGTTCCATAGCCACAAAGCGGGCAGTTCGAACACTCGCGTGAAAATTTCGCATTTATTTTTAAATACACATTAATTAGCCTTCATCATTAAAAAAGGTCCATCTTTAAGATGACCAAAATCTACATTTGTACAAAATACAGTTAATTAATATTATTTATTCCTACTGGAAATGGTTCATACGGCCCTGACTGTTTACGATGTAGACATTCTTGAAAAGACTTCACGGCCATCGCAGGTCATACCCGAGACAGCCTCTAAATCGAGGTTCCAGTGTACACGTTTTTCGGTACACATAGACACTGCCTATGTATAATGAATCTTGTGAAAATGATTCAACAAATAAATTCTAGGTTTATACTACTTTAGCAAAATGAGTCATGCTCATGACAAGAAAATTTGTTTTGCTTTTACTGCTTTTTATACATCAGCTTGTAAAGAGAAGATAGCGTGACTACCTGTGATTCAAGCCGGGTATGATTCTATATTCTGGGAAGGATATTTAACTAATAGGTACGAAACGGGACAAGATTGATAAAAAAAAGTATATGTATAACAATACCTTTAGGACCTCCTTTCACCATTTTATTTCATGATAGAAATAAAAAATTATTATATTATGAAATATAAATTTTTTTCAATGTTTGGTTCAAACATTTTCTTTGATCCTGTCGCTGAAAAGTGAAGAACAGCTATTTTTTATGTGACGCAATTGAGAATTTTTCATAACTTGAATTTAAATATTTTTCTTTACTTTTCTGTCACGTCATTAGCGATTAAGTAAAGAACAAATAAATAAATAATATTCTACATGATATCAAATTTGTAATGAATTTGGGAAGAGATAATATTTTTCAGTGGGTTCGACAAAAATATAGTTTTTACTATTTTCATTGTATTATATCCTACTTAATTTATGATTACTTATTCTTTTTCAGGTGGCATTTTACGAAATTCTGAATGGCTTGTGGGTGCGCAATGGACTGCAAATCAAGGGCCAAGCAATGACATACGTTCAATCGAATTTCTGCAATTCCATGGTCGATGCAGATATTTATCTCCTGCAAATTTGTGCAATGAGACTGCAACCGGACGTTTTTCTCAAAACAATTATTGAGAAGTAAAGAAAAATTATTTTTGAATCAAAATCAGATCTTAGAATATGTTTCTCGGATTGCCAGGGAAACTGGAAAATAAGAAAACCAGAAATGTCCAAAAAATTTTGAAAAGTTTGGAATTTTTCACCAGCACCTAGATTAATTTATTTTTTAATTTTTATAATTTTACTATGTACTTTACTCTTCTGGTTTTAAAAGATCATTTACAAGTTCAGAATTTATTAATTCAGTGATCTAAAACCATCGATATTTCGAATATTTGTTGATAGATTTCCAGTTTTTAAATATCGAAATGTGAAGATATTGGAAATTATATGCGTTCAAATTTGAAAAAATAAAAATCAAAATTGTCCGTTCTTTAATCAAATCTGAAGAATTGAATATTTTCAAACTTCAAAGGTTTTAAGCACATATGTTTAAAAACTTCTAAATTTTGAATTTTCTAATTTTTCAAATTAATGTTCCTTCTACTTTAGATATCATGAAATTTTATGTTTTCAAATTTGGATTTCATTACATTGAAAAAAAAAATATCAATTTCAATTTTTTACATTTGAAGGCTTGAGTCTTGTAATCTTAAAAATCGGGATTCTTTTATAATGAAATTATAAGATTAAGATTGGAACTCTGAATCAATTTTCTGATTTATTTAAATCTTAGCCTTTTTCAGTTCCTTCTGAAATAGTGCTATACAAATTTAATGGCAAAAAAGTGTTGAGATTGAGAAGATTACTTATTTCGCGAGAATTCCATAATTTCACATATGAAGCCTCGGCAGAAAGAACGTTGGATCAATACAAGTTTTGTGTCCATGGAGTTCTATAAAGTTTTAGAGTTCTTTATAGTTTTTTTCTGTGTGCTACAATGCTCCAATCGCTACAGTGTCAAGGAAAATTCAGAAAGGAGCATGAAAATAGTCGAGGTTATTTACGTCACATCAATCTCAACCTAAAAAATGTATTTTACAAATCTAACTTTAAAATTTTTAAAGAGGGATAAAAACGGAAAATTGCATTTGCTTATATATCGAGAAAAAATTAAAAACTGAGTTCAAAAATTTTTTTAAATAATTATCCTTCCTTTTAAAAATAATGTTTGATATTTCCGGCTTTGGACATTTTACTACTAGCACTTCTGCTCTCTTTTTATTAATTTAAGATTTTCCAGCCTCTCTAGCCCTTTCATTCTTTTCAGCTTGCCATTATGATAAATTCAATTTTCTTTTTTTTATCCCTTTTCAAAAGTTCTAATTGTAAGTTAGATTAAGAAACTTACATTTTGGAAGTTGAGGCCGATACGAAGTAAATAACCATGACTATTTCGACTTAATTTTTTTTTACTACTTACATTTTCTACACAAGGTGGTAAATTGTACACCATTGGCTATCTCGAAGTAATTAAAGCAATATTAATAAAAAAGAGCAGTGAATAGCAATTCATTCTAATCAAAAACATTTTACTTCGGTCTAAAATTAATTATTTTTATAAGATTTCTAGTTAATATTGAATTGAAATTCAAATTTCTACCCAATGGTTCCAAATTGGTGGCGCTGTCGTAGTTACCCAACAGGGGTATACAAATTTAACGTATCTCAAGGGCATCACAAAATCTTGGACTTTACTCATTGTCTGTTCATCCGTAAATTTAATTTATAAATTTATTTTTAATTGAACAGTTTTAATTAAATATGTTTTTATTTCAAGCGCATAAAATCACACATTGTTCAATTTGTGCTCCTCAATTTGAAATTGTTCAACTTTGAATGCGTCAAATTTTTAATCGTTCCATTTTAAACATACCAATTTAAAATTATTTAATTGTAAGCGCTCTAAGTTATAAACTGCCTGATTTTGAAAGTGTTTTATTTCAGATTTTTAAAGTTTAAAGTCTAATTTTTAAATAATAATTAATCACTTTTTAATCTTTAAAATTTTTAATTCTGCAGTTCTTTTTTATAAGCACGATACATTCGTTTTTTCTCTGAAAATAGAATAAATAACCTTACAAGAAATACATACAAATTCAAAAATTAACTAATAAACATTTGGGTATAGAACATTTTGTTTAAAACGGAAATAAAACAGGAATTTTGCCCAAGATTTGAGTAATCATTCTAAAAATCTAGAAGAGTGAATGAATCTTAAATTCTGATTTCTGTTGCAATCTTGATATTCTAGTTTTATAATTATAAATTTGGTAATCATTTCATTGAATTTTTTTCACAGGTTCCATGTAAGAGAATGGATGAGCCTTAGTCTGTATCACGCACCTCAGAATGAATATCTTGAAGGAGAACACGATACTCCGATGCTGGAGAGTTGCTTGACTTTTTTGGCTACCTTACTTAATATTCGCACGAATTTAGGTACAAATTTCAATATTGTAGTATCAAGAATTGAGAAATATTGATTTTATGTTCGGATCTATTTAAAATTCAATGATTTTCATATTAGATTGTCAGTAAATACCTTGAATTTCTCAAAAAAATTTCTCTTGCAGGACTTTCAGACGCTGAAATGGCGGGTCTAGAAATGGTGACTTTGTTATGTATGGGGGACAAAACACATAGTCAACTAATGGAATTGATGCCAGAACGATGTGGTACTACTCAGAACAGAGATTTTGAAGCAATTCTGAGAGATGTGAGTTTAATATTCCTAATAAATTGAAAATGAAATTTTAATTTAAGACTGATTCTCGACTGATTGAGTCTCGAACGTTAAGCACAGATGGTCGTGGTGAGTACGAGGATCGGTGACCGTTAGTATTTTTCACTTAGTCTTGTTTTTCACTGCGTTTAATTTACTGTTGAGCGGGAGGTTTGACGCAGAGAATGGTGATGTGAACACTCGATGATATCGAATGTCTACATCCAAACTTGACTGTCGGTAACAGGCTGCGCTTAGGAAAGGTTTTATACAGTTTTCCTCTCCCTTGGCCAAAAGTCCAAGCAAATACGAGCGCTAGACATTTTTTTCCTTGAGTTTGATCTTTAATTTCTTGGTCAACAGGTGGCAGACTTCCGAGCTCAGAATACCGAGGCGAGCGGAAACATGCAACAAAGAATGTATGGCCCCAAGCATCGAGTTTGGGAAGAATCATTCGATCCTTTGCATGTTTCACTGAGAACAGTACATCGAAAGGACTACCAAGTAGCTATGGATCGCTTCATTAAATAGTAGGAATTTATCTTTTCTTAAAATGAATATACATTCTTTTACAAAAAGAAAATTTTATTTTATTTTGAAAATTGTATTTTTATTTTCAAATCGTATCTTTCAGTGTAAAACAGTCTGGCAATATAAAGAATGGCGCGACACCCTGGCCACCATTCCGTCACCCAGTTCCAGTTTCTTCGGATTACGAGGATCCGAGACTCGTTCTGCGATCGAAAGTCTTCCACTCGATGATATACATTATTCTGTACAAGTCTGTCAATGGACACAATGTTTCGGAGAACGTAATGGCACTCGCTATTTATCTTCTGGAGATGGCAGTGATGAGTGCCGAAGTTCCAGACAAGGCTGTAAGTTACCTATATTTATATATCTTGAAAGTCAACCTCGAAGTCAACAATCGTTTTATTCCTTTTTTAAAACTATTTCTAGAGACCAGAATTATTATACGTGCACTTCAGTGCACGGGAAACGTTGCATTGACAATCAAAAATACACAAATGTAGAACTAGATTTCTATGATTCCAATTTTAAATTGTACAATTTGAATCAAGAATCTTCACAAATTTAAATCCCTTCAAGTTTAAATAATTTAATTTTGAATGCCCAATTCTTGTATGGTTTCATGATTAAAACATGAATTTTTAATATTTCCCAACTTCTTATTGTTTAAATTGGAGAGCTACTTTGAAAATATATAGTTTTGAATGCTTTTTTTAAATTTTTTAATTATGTAGGCTTTCAATTTAAAGTTATTATATAGTGGAATAGTTAAATTTCGAATATGTATCAATTTTTAATTTTTAATATTCTATTCCAACATTTTTCACTTTAAATTTGTACGGCTAATTTAAAACGGTTCATTTTTATAGGTTTTTAATTGAACTTTTCAATTTTAAAGGTATCTGATTTAAAAAAATTTACTCGTAAACTTTTCTTTTTTGTAAGCATACAATTTTTAAAGTTTCGTTTTAAATCTGTCAAATTTTGATTGCCCCGAGTATGAAATTGTTCATTTTTCAAACATAAATGAAAATGTTTAATTTCTGGGTTTTGAAAACCTTAAATTTTTAATTTTGAAATATATGGCTACAAATTTGATATTTGTACAATTCTCAGCGATATATTCCAAAAGCAAGCTCTCACAGTTTGAGTCGGTATACAAAATTATCCTATCAAAAGTTACCAATTCGTTCGTTTGTAGAGAAACAAATGAACGCAAGTTTCTTCTTTGATTAGTTGAACAAAATTAGCTAAGCGACAGAACTGTCAAAACATTAACTCTTTCCAAACTTCTTACCAGACAATCTAGGTATTTTTTCGGCAGTATGAGTTTTAGTGAAAATGATATTTGATATTTGACGCATGTTTGACAGTTCTGTAACCCTACTGAATTTTTTTTAACCAATCAAACAAAAGACTTTTGTTAATTTGTTTCGGTACAAATGAATTGGAAACTTTTGATATGCTATCTCGACTCCTACTCTAAGAGTTAGGCTTTGGAATATACCTCAGATTGTCTAATCTCAATGAATTTGAATTTGAGTATTCAATTATGAAGTTTTTAATTCCAAATTGCTTTAAATTTTATATTGCTGAATTTCAAACGATTTAACTGTAAAATTAATATATTCAGACTTCCAGTTTGAAACTTTATAATTGAAAGATTACAAAGTTATATTGTCCAGCAGTTTTTAATATTTCCATTTTGAATTATTCGATTTGGAATACTTCCATTTATAAATTTTTCGATTACTAAGGCTTCCAAATTTGAAATAAAGTTGTATCTACAATCTCTATTTTTTAAAATTAATTATTAGCGCCAAAAAATTTCCGACGCAGTGAATTTATTACTCTTCATTGTTTTTATTAGTGAAAGGATATTCGGTTCAGTTTGTAGAGTCACCTATATACAATTACTATATACACTTACGTAATTATTGTTTTAAAATTGATCAGCCGCACTAATTTAAAATATTATTGAAACGTTAATTGTCTCTTTGCTCGTTGTGATAGGAATTGTAAACGAGTAAAAAAAACAACAAAAAGATCACTGCAAACTGAATAAATACTGCAGAACAGTGAAATACTGCAAATGGAAAATGATAAAAAAAAATTTGTTATTATTCTCATTATTATTATTCATTTTAACTAACTTCCAGAAAAATCTTGAATTTTACAGAGTAATCCACTGTGTCAGTACACCAGTGGAGATTCTCCTCGTGTGATAAAGGACATGGACTTATCCAGTTGGTTTGCAAGTGATGATTTGTCCGAAAATCTTAGGACGGTTGTTCCTCGCGTGCTTCTTATGCAGGAACCTGAGCATAAGAGCATGAGTAGTGAGTACTGTACGTTTTTTTTTTAACTTCTATCTTTCGTCAATTTTACCTATATTAGAGAGTCACCAATAAATAACGTATCTATCTAATTTCCAGGCGACTTTGACTGGGAAGTTCAAGGAGAAATGACTGAAGTAGCTGCTACTCTAATGTTAGATGATAGTGCTGAGGAAAGCACTTTAGCCCTCGCTTTGCGGTCTATAGATGGAAACAGTGACACGATGGGTGAATCTGCTTCTCTCCCAGCTTTACCTTCCACAAATGGTGAGAATTTCTTTCCTTTGAGTTTAACTTCTGAAGCAATTTTTTTTCAAGATGACAAGTTTTTTTCTTTGTTTTAAAATTGTGAACAGATTCACATGATTTGGTAACTACGCCTAGTTAATTAATGCCTTTGTCCTCAAAGAGATATCCTCACATTTGCAAGATAATGATTACAGTCCGCATGACGTTTAATCTTGAATTTGCATTAATATTCCCAACCTCTCACTCTTCGAAAACGGACTGGAACGTTTCTTTCAGTTTGAATTTGCGTTACTGTTTTGTAGTTGAATATGGCATGGCTATTGTACCTGAAGATGGAATTGTTGCCATTCCCCATGGCAACAGTGAAGATGACTTAATACCATCTCTGCAAAGAGCTTTGCCACCATCCATCGAAGAATCCATGGCCCTTGCCCTTGAATTACCTCCTTCACCGAACCGTATGTTCTTTCAGTTTATTCCGTCTTAATGAGTCAGATACCAACCTTATTAACAAAAACTTATATCCGTACACCTTAAATTAAATGCTTTTCTTAATTTTTTTATGATTTAAGAAATAGATTCAAACTTCAATTATTTCAGATTACAATTAAATAGATTAATTGGTTAAAAGATGATTATAACCTGAAGTGCAAGTTTTCTTCTTTTTTCAAAAAGATCATCATTTAGGTAGTCAACCCGCTTTGCCACCAGCCCCTCAGCGTCCAGCTGTTATGGCCGGAAATGAAGTGGTGGCCATTCAAAGCCTTGAGTTAGAGAGACCTTATCCACGACTCACCACATCTGAAATAGTTACGACTGAAATTGTACCGTCAACATCTAATACTCAGAGACACTTAAGACACAGGGACCCACAAGTAAGTAAACTTCATTTTTCAAAGTACATTTTTGTACATGTAAGCTTCATCTCTGACGCGACTGGGAAATGACAGTCGATCTATTTCTTTACAGCAATTTTTTTTATTTAACTACGAGATTCTTCGGGGGGGAAATTTGGACAACATATTCTTAAATGTCTCCATTTAAATTAAAAAAATCAAAATAAAAAAAAAGTGGGAAGGAAATAGAAGGAAGGGTATTTGGAGATAGCATTCCGTTTCTTTTTCATTCCTCTTTTTTATTTTTTTATTTTCAAGAATTTCGTGGTTAAATTTTAATGTTGGGCGTTAAAGAGGAATTTCAATTTTGGTTTATTCTGAATTTCATTCCTAAATTTTACATTTGTTAAATTTACAATTATTGAAAGAAAGATACTAAATTTTTACTTGTTTAATTTAAAAATTTGAAAATGTACAATATTTTTTAATTATACTCATTTAAAGCGTGCCAGCGAGTCACTTTTCACTTTTTTTTTAAGTGACTGTTAGTTTCCTTTTAGTTTTAAGATGGAAATTTTCAATATTGAAAAAAATTGAATTTTGAAGTTTATGAATTAATTGAACCCTTTAAGATTCTGCAATCTGCAAATCTGTTTCAAATTGAAAGCCTTAATAGTTGCGCAATTTTAGGTTTGAAGTGTTCATTGAGACACGAATGTGCCAGAAATCGACTGACGGATAGTCACAAATTTGTTCGTCAGCTGTCAACTAGATACTTCGCTAGTCAATAGAGCCACCGTATACCATTATTCTAAATGGTTCGGCGTTTTACAGGATTAGACGTTTAAGGTCACAGAGTTGTTTGAAAAGGGCTTTCAACACTTTTTTTTAAATATTTTTTTTCTCAAAAATGAAGTATTCAACAATTTTTTTCAATGTACGAAAAGTTTTAGATTTTTATGCAATATTTAAAAAATATATCATCTAAAATTCATGCAACAACCCTATTAAAAATGTAAAGCCTTTTAATTCTTGAAAGATCATTTATTCACGACATTTAAAATTGATAAGATTAAGATTGAAAATTCATAAATAAGACAATTTCCAAGTAATCGTAAGATTTTTTAATTTTGAAAGTTTGGTACAAACTCGATTTGAAAATTTAATTTGAAATTTGCTTCTGTAAAAGCTTTAAACAAAGTGGTTTAATTTCAATAGTTTCTGCTTTGGAATTGTATAATATAAAATGTAATTCATTTTGTAGATAGTCTAATTTGGAAAGCTTCGAATTTTAATTTATTTAAATTTTTTATTTCAATAAATTATACAATTTTAAATTGTAAAATATTGAACGTTGGAGTTATAAATTATCAAGCCGGGAATGTCTCATTTTCAATTTTACACGCTTCAGTTTCAGAATAGTTCCGAATTAGATTCGTTAATTTGGAAATTCTTTTTTGAATATTGCAAATTATTAACTGTTTAGTTTTGAAGGCTTAGATTTGAAAATCTAAATAAACAGGAAAAATGTTTGAAAATCGGAAAAACTGGGAATTTTTGTATCCTTGACCTTGAATTGCTACTGAATAATTCACCTTCTTGTGTAAAATTTACCAGGAATCTGAATTTTAAAGTTCCAATTGCCCCTTAACGCTTATTTCTTATCTTTCATTTGTCCAGGTTGGTTCTTCACATCCCCAAACAATGCTGAGATTAGGAGAAAGTATAATCTCCCTTTTACTCAAACTCCACTCTCAATTATCCGGAGTGCCAGATAGTTATTATCCAGATTCACAAATCACAAATGAACCTGAACCTGAACCGATGAGCAGTAGCTCGTTGGAGCCACCGAAAGAGTCTCGAATCGGTGATGGCCCATATTTTATTTCTCAATTACTAAGAAAGATCTCGAATTTAGATCCTATGTGTAGAGAAAGTATCAGCGAAACTAGGAACAAATTGTGGCCGCGTATGCAAGAATACGAGGATGAGCAGCGAGAAAGGGAACACAGAGAAAGGGAGGAAAAGAAAAGAAGAGCGAAAGAAAGGCAGCAACAGGTCATGGCTGATTTTGCTAATAAACAGAAACAATTCATGGAGAAAGCGATGGAAATAGACGAGGCAGAAACTTCTGGAACTGAATGGGATTGCGATGAAAATCCAACGAAGCTAATTAGCAAGAAAGAATATGACTGCGTGATTTGTAATCAAACGACCTATAGTAGCGAGGAAAAGCCAATGGGGCTCGTTGTCTTAGTGCAGGTGGTTTTTTTTCTAATGTAATTATAATTTAAAATATTTATAAATGCTCTTTTTCATTTATTTGAATTTCTTTTTCATAGGCGACTAGTGTTATGGGACACGAAAAACGGCATCCTGAAAGATTAGTACTGCGCACTTCGGATGAAGATTCTACACAATCGAGTCAATCTACACAACCCCTTCCAAAAGCTGAAACTCGTGGTGCTAGTTTCGATATTAGAATGACCGAAATGAACAGACATTTTGATCAGGTAGACTATTTCAATATAAATAAGAGATTATTATATAATTCTCCTGTCTAACAAGTCAATTTGTATGTTTGCAGAGTTCCTGTCTACTTTCTGTGAATCAAGGCTGGGAAGATGGAGTCCATGTTCAGACATGTGGACACCACTTGCACTTAGACTGTCTTAAATCCTATTTGCAAACATTGCGCAATCAGCAAAGACAGCCGACTTTGGCAGTTGAGAAAGGAGAGTACCTCTGTCCTCTCTGTCGACAGTTGGCCAACTCTGTTCTGCCCTTATCGCCTCAATTAGGAGAATGCGCAGCAGTTGTTCGTTCTCGTCACGCTTCACCTGATATAATACTCTCCGAGCTGAATCACTTCCTCAACGACATACAGCGTCATCCTGTGAGTTCTGATTACTTTAATTCAATAGAAGTTAATATCTACCAAAGTAAATTCGCTAAAGAGTTTTATTTTTTATTCCAGACCTCCTCGAATTTGGCCGTGGCGATGGGAAAAGCCATGGAGGACATGACGGGCGTCACGTACTTAAAGTATAACCAGAAGGGCAACACTCCTAGTCATGAAAGTTTGTTCCTCTTCGTAACTTCAGTTGCTAGAACCAATTTTGAAGTAGAACTCATTCAACGCGGAGGTTCGCTCTGCCTTCACCCCCCTAAGACGGCCCCCCTTACTCCAAAACGTGACTGCATAGGTAAGTTTGGTCGAAAGATTTTTTTATTTAATATTGCGGTGCAACCTATTTCTTGAATTATTTATGTATTAAAAATTAAAAGAAAGCTGAAAATCTCTTTAAATTCATGAAAAATATTGTTTCAGTCGCTTTGCTACACGTGCTAGCAATGCACGCGAGAGTTCTGACTAACTGGTCTGTATCACATACTTGGCAGCAATTGGCAGGATTACCGTCAGATCCTTCGTCACCTCTGGCTCTCATACCACACGAAAAGGAAGTTCCTCTATTGCTCAGGGATCCAACAGCTCTGCTTATACAGTTCATCCTCTTGCTCCCATTGCATTTAGATCAAAGTAAGTTTATTTCTTAATTCCCAAAACGTGATGTACAATAATGTATTTGAACCGTGGCGTACGATGACTCTGGGGTGATTGCTAGAGAGATTGGTCAGAGACCCGGATCGGAGCGATGTTGTGGGATGAGTATGTTGTTTGAATAAGAATCATGCGACTTCTAGATAGATCAGAAATCTACCCCTTCTCCTACACATCCTTTATTAACCCTTACTGTTTAAATTCCTGGTAGTAATAATAAAACCATACGAAGAGACCCTTTATTTTCATATGTACGGTTAATACCGTTGCTGCCTTGTAAGAAAAATTAAAAAAAGCATTAAACTTGATTATAGTTCATCACAACAACATCAACTATTAATATGTAATTTATTATTTTTTCTGGGAGATTGGGGTATAACGACAGAAATAAGTGTATTTCCTGTAATAATAAGGGTAGTATATAGATTTGATTTTGCGTACAAAACCTAAATTTTACATAGCAGGCCTCACAGACCGGTCCCTATTTCCCTTTTTTCAAGATTTGATCCTTAAAGTAACCTATTTTCAGTTAATAGCCTAAAAATTAAATTAAAAATAAATTAAATATTGTCAAACGGAAAATTTATTCCATAAACTTAATTTTCTATTAAATTAATTGTTATCATTTTGATATAGCTTACTTCTCAGCTGTTGTGAAAGTTGTCTACAACCTCTTGTATTACCAAGTTGTACTCCAGATCAGCTGTAGCTTATCCCAAGCCGAGAGGAGCGCCATTCTCGGTAGAGCAAGAGTCTGTGAACACGATTCAAGTTCGTTGGAAACGATAATGAGTACTATTATTGGTCACTTCAACGAAACTAAGCTTTATGGAAATGATCCGACGACAATAGATGTACCTGTACGTAGAACTGTCTCCTCCACTTCCACGACTATTCACTTCGCTAGGGTCAAAATACAGACGCTTGAGCAACAGGTAGGATTCGATACTATTTCTTTAATTCCTTATGCAATTACAGATTACACAGGCCCACAAAATAAAAAAAGTGTCATGTACGGTGAGCTAGACCACCATACCTATATGTTTTTAGGGTCGCTGAATCCGAATCTGGCGTCAGATTTACTCCATGAGGTCAGGTTTTTGAGAAAATAAGCCTTTTTGGCCATTTCTTAAAAAGAACGATGAATGCTAACCAGACGTTCTAGAAACTTCTAGCAGGGCTCAAATTAAAGGTTAAACCTTTTGCTTTAAGATAATTATATTGTAAAAATTATTTTTTCGCCTATATTAAGTCGACACAGATTTTTTCTGCGCGCGCGCTTGCTTGCCACATTTTACCACCTGGGCGGCCGTGGTGAGCGAGCGCCCGCGCAGAAAAAATCTGATACCGCTTAAGATAAGCGACGAAAATAATTTTTTCAATATAATTATCTTAAAGTAAAAGGTTCAACCTTTAATTGGAACCCTTCTATAAGTTTCTATAACGTCTGGTTCACATCCTAGGCTGTTTTTAAAAAAAGTTCAAAAAGGCTCATTTCCTCAAAAACTTGACCTGATGAAGCAAATCTGACACCAGATTCGGATTCAGCGACCCCAAAAACATACAGGTGTTGTGGCCTAGTTCACCGCACATGACACTTTTTTTGTGTGTCTGTGTTATCACAATAGACGATAATGATATAAATGTTGCTCTCCTAGGTTCAAAGCTTGTGCCTCCCGTTTTTACGTGTAGCCACTTTGCTGCGACATCATTTATACGAGCAACCCATACCCATAATTCAATCGCCACAGGAAGAATTTGTCAGGCTCGTTTATTATCTCGAACTAGTGACAGAAGGAATGGGCTGGGATTGTTTTAGCGCTGCAGTTGCTTTGAATTGGCAAAACAACGAGGCGGGCGTTGCAGTTCCGCATCTCTGGTGCGAGCAGTATAAAGCCTTTATCTACCGAAGTGAAATCGCAGCCAAGAGTTTGATTGTTGATCAGCACATCACCTGGCAAATGCCAAAGCTCTTTAGTCTTCCAAGGGAATATGAAAAGATATTTACGGTTAGTTAATTCCGGAATTTTCTTTTTGCAGATATTTATCACATACATCCTAGGAAAACATTCCTTTTCAATGATTATATTGTTCATATTTCAGTATTATCATGAACGGCAATGTCGCCAGTGTCATTCAGTGCCTACAGAAATTAGCATTTGTTTGCTATGTGGAGAAATCGTATGTCTGAAGCAAAACTGCTGCAAGCAAAATAACGTTTGCGAGGCTGTGGAGGTAAATTTTATTTTTTTAAATAATGTATGTAAAGATCCTTCGGCATACATGTAATATCAATCTTTTTTTAGCATGCGAATAAGTGCGGAGGTGGAACTGGAATATATTTGGTAGTAGCATCGACTTATATAATTGTGATTCGAGGGAAGAGAGCTTGCTTGTGGGGATCGTTATACCTTGACGACTTTGAGGAAGAAGATAAAGATTTAAAGTAAGTGCAAGAGAAAGAATTTTTTAATTCAATGTTTCAAAAGTAAAATATCTGCCGGTAAGCTTATTGACTTAGTTGGAACATGTTTTAATACATTTCAATAGCTTAAACGATCATAATGCCTCTATCGTAGCAATAGTAGCGCCTCTAGGGGTGAGTCGTCTTTTACAATTGAACTTTTTTTTCAGGAGGGGCAAACCTTTGTATCTAAGTCAAGATCGATACCAATTACTGGAACAGCAGTGGCTAGCACATAGATTTGATCATACGAAAAAGACTTGGGTGTGGCATCGCGACGCGCTGTGACCTTTCATTATGTCGAACACTCGCCCATCCGAAGCACACCAAAATCCTGATTGATTCATCCCCTCGCCCACTGCCTCGCCAATAATAACGCTTCGATCATTAACAGTTTGCTCGACTAGAATATAGATATATTTATTCTCATTTTTGTTGCAATGATTAGACGTAATAACGATGACGATTATAATTGAAAAATTGAAAGTATTAATACGTGATGAAAGCTGGGCCGATAAAATAGCGCCGCATAAGTTGATTGGACTTGACTATTGTTAGATTTATAAATTTTGTTTAAATGTCTCACTCAAGCGGAAATAAAATTAATGATGTAAATGGACTGAGTTTCAGCATACAAGAAGGAGACATCGCAATTTTCTTACATTTAATTACTCTAAAATATCATTCTAGATATTGACTCTCTTGTTTTGCTTAATCAACTTGACGTTACATTACGAGTGTTTTTTGGATCATTTATTGGAAGGTTTTTACTTAATCTGTGCAAAAGACATATAAAAATCATAATAATGGAGGTCTTTACTGGAATTTTTTAGGGTATTTTTAGAAGTTGCATTTGTGCTTGGAACATCACGCGTGATCAATATATGACAAATCTCCTTTTTGTACTCAGAAAGTAAATCATTGTTTATAATTATAGATTTGAAGCTGTAAAGAGATTTCGAAAGAAAAAGTCGGAAGTTGAATTCGTCCTTTTTTAGCACGATTTACCAACCTGGTCACGTGCTCAATTTATTTAAATCTGTCTATAGACGAGGTAATTACTAATTAGAGTTTTTTTGATTATGATAATTTGGTTGACTAATGACTACTAAAATGCATTTACCCAATATTCATCTTCTATTTTTTAAAATTATTTTTTAGGCCATTTTTAGACCAATCAGGTGATGATTTTTCAGCAGGTATATAAGACGAATAAACAAATGTACCTCTAATATTAGACTTTTAATTTTTTTGCGTTTTTTTTCTAATCAATGGTAAAAAAGAAGGGACCAAAACGATTTCATGCTCAAGTTGAACCGTTTGCTTCCAACAATTAAGAATAGTGCAAACCTTTGATATAAAATATTAGTCAGCTAAAAAATTTGTAAGAAATACATATTTACCATCTTGAAAAAAGAACGCGCAAAAACATGGGATTCCTTTAAAATTAAAAGAGAGCTCGACTCGAGGAGCTGGTTTTTTCAGAATATCAGATTGCACTGCTAAGATAACCAGTGAATGAAACTAATTATATATTTATAACGCTGATATAGTACTTCATATAGACGATAATAGACTGACGGTTTCAGTGCTTCACAACTTGTAACGTAGCGACTTTAGCCTTCCCTTTACAGCTCTATATTAAATCTAGATAAACAAGAGATAACATTGAATATCAGTTTTTATCTCTGTAAATTAAAATATTCGAATCTTCCTTGACAAAGTCGAAGGTTAAGAAAAATTCTTCACGCGGGAAAGCGGAAAAAAATATAATTGTTATTTTTCCTACACGCAGTTACTGCAGTTTTTAAACCTTGTTACGTTTTCTAGAAATAATAAGCTTTTCCATGTATAAAAATGTAAATTTTCAACCTCGAAAGCGCTTTTGAATTACATATTTGAATTATGTTAATGTCACAAAATTAATCCTCTCAGATTTATCCAGAATTCTTATTTTAAAAAAGAGTCTTCAAAATGTGACAAATAATAATAATATTGATAAAATTGTATTAGAGTATAGACATCTCGCTTATGCTTATTTTTTCTTTCACTGTGATTTGGAGCATAATTTACAGAAATCATTCGATCCTCGACTTTCAATATTGTTGCGATTACTATACAAGAATAAGCGACGTATTTTATTTCTTACAAACAGGATAGCTTCACGTGAATGTAAATATGTATAAATGTGATGGCAACCACTGTTACCTAATTAATCATGAGTAAATGTATTTGTACATAGATAATCCTCTGTTTTCTAGGAATGTTCTTGCATAGCATATGTAATACTTAAACATTAAAGTTATGAAAAAATTTCACTGTTTTCTCAATCAAAGCACGTTTGCAAATAATAATAAATGAATTATTGCAATAATAATAATAGGAAAAGGAACTTTTTGTTGAACTCTTCGAATTCGAAAGGAATGACTTTACTTTCGGCTTTTTTCCGTATCGCTTATACAGTCATCACAGAGTGTCACCTATTCACCTTTTATCACCTATTTTAAAACTTGTCATTTATTTCACCTATTTTGGAAATGTGTCACCTTTTTAACCATTTTTTTTAGTTGAAAAACTAAAATTTAATTCAAAATTGCAATTTTTAATGCCTTGGAGTTAATTCGTATGAGCTGAAATGAGTTGAAATTTTTTGAAGACCGAGAGAAAGTCGTAAACTGACAGTAAATTTATTTTCTGGGTGGGACTTTTTTAAATTCTTATAGTTTTAGTAGAAGAACTTATTTAATCAGAACTCGAAGCGAGAAGTCTTGCAGCTTTAAACACTTCCAAGTTTAAATTGTTGAATTATAAAAACTAATTATTGTAAAACTTTTTAATTTTGAAGGCTTGAATTGGAAAATTTTAATTTTTAAATCTCGTATTTTATAATAGTAAAATTCAGAATGTTAAAAATTTGAAAATATCATTTTGAATTTTTATTTTTAATCCGGATGGCGAGTCGCTTTTTCACTTTTGTTTGATTTTCTTAAATTGTTAGCCTCCTGTTAAGAATATGGTTCAAATTGAAAGGATCTCCAGTTTAATATTTTTAGTTTGAAATATATACAAAATTTTTAGATATAAAATTTAAATTTCTCAAAGGTATATTTTAGAAATAAAGACCTTTAATAGTTAAAGAATTTGTTATTCATTACAACATTCAACATTGCTTGGTTTTAAATTGAAATCGTTAAAAGTTGTAGAATTAGAAATTAAAGCCTTTTAATACTTTAATAACTATTATTTCTAAACGATGAGAATCGAAAAATTACAGATTAAGTATTTAATATTGAACAATTTTTAATAAGGAGCATTTAAAATTGAAGAAAATTGGATTTGAAATCCTTCATAGTTTAATAATTTTAAAATTGTAAAGAAGATGTTTTTTGAGTTGGCATTAGGGTCTAGAATTTTTTCAAATAAAAAATAATTGGCAATTGCCAATTATTTTTGATAACACTTTTTTATTATTATTACTCTTTATTGTTCAAATTGTTTCATGATTAT
>JAUMHM010000085.1:47918211-47933520 GCA_032362435.1 Melikaiella ostensackeni
CGGTTGTGAGGCGTGGCCATGGGTGTGATTTACCGCGGTTCTACTGGGAGCTGGTGTCATTTTCATGGATGGCAGTCACTCCCAGGGGGGCCCTACGGTGGTTGTTTGACCAATTTTTTAATTTTATATATATATATATAAATCGGTCGCAAAATATTGAAAGTTGCCAAAGTTGTGTATCTAAGATTATTATTATATAATATTGACTTTTACGACGAGAAGCGGTATATGGAGAGTTGAGTGTACACTCTTCCACTTCATTATCACATTAACCGTAAATACGGTCAGTTTGATAAAAAATTTGTCAAATCTGGTAAATTACGGTCACTGCCCATCTGTAAGTTTAATGCATACGATAAACTTTAATTAAAAGAAACCATAATATTCTGAAAATAATGCAAATTGAAAGAAATTGAAGTTTATCTACTAAATTAGAAATAAACAAAATAAATATCTATTTTATTGGACACTATACTTTCATGAAACAATTGAACTAAACTAATTTATTAAATTTCAGTTGGAAATGGAGAACGACGACGTCATTGAAGTTTATCAAGAACAAACAGGCGGTCACTATTGAGAAGAATTTAAGGGAGGCGCCATGCAATTTGGTTTCGTATTTTTTTTTAAAGTGAAAGTGACAAAACGGACAAGTTTTCCAACAAGTATATGTGTTAACAAAATTCTATTGTATAATTTGACATCCACGTAATTATCTGGACGTGCTGTTTTACATTCCTGTAACAATAAGGCAAGTCGATTAATCAATAGCAGCAGATACTTTTCTACAATGAAATACTACAATGCAAATACTTTTGCTCCATTTATATCTGCATGGATCGGTTGCCCATATTTGTATGCTAACTTTCTTAATATAAAACTTTCTCACCACACATAGACATCAGGAATTTCAAAGTGATTTATCAGTTGTAATTGCAAATCTCTGCAGCAGTTGAAATCGTAGACTAAAATTTCCAGTCGATTAAAGCAGTCTTCTTTTCTTTTTTGTAAACTGAATGCAATTAAACAAAATTGTTACGTTCAGAATGCAGATGCAATAAACACGTAAATATTAAATTAGATTTCTCGTCACTTTTACGATGATAAAGATGTTTGCCGAGCGATTTTTAGAAAGTATCTAAATAACTATTTATATTGAGGTGTATTCACTAAAACTTTATTATTGTAGTTCTATTTTTCTTTTAATTTTAAATTGCGTGAAGTTGCTTTTAGTAGATAGTGTTATCTAGATGTTTTCCGAAACTCCTCGTGAATTTGCAAAGACAGTTAATTTTCCAATGGTGAAAGTGAAAATTTTTGCGCGGTGAAGGATAATTGCATGGCCGACGGATTTAAATCCAACTGTAAGCTTTCAGAACTTATAAACTAGGTATATTGTTTCTAGAACCGAGCAGATACTTTAATATTCCAAAATTAATTTTTCTTTATATTTGGACTCGTTATGAATCTTTCAATAAACCGTGCTAAGGCAAAGAATTGTGTAATAAGGGTACATTTTTTTATCCTAAGCGAGCGGAAAACGATGTGTATGTGTAGTAAAATAATATATCAATAATTTCGATTCTGTAGTAATATTCAATGTTAAAATCTAAAACCAAAGTCATTAACGTTCATGTAACCATAGTACCACGTAATTTCTAAATAGAAGGCAACCATTTTATACTTTCTTTTTAATTTAACGGGTCTGAAAGGTATCCGGAATCTGGGTACGAGTCTAGAAAATTCGAGTTCGACGAAAAAGGCACGCAACACCTTATAAATTAAAAATAAGAGGCATATTATCGCAAGAAAAAATTAAGATTTGCGGTAAAATCATCTCGTGAAGACGAGACGGAAACTCGAAGATGAAATCTTGCGGACGTCAGCTGCTTGGTTTTGAAAAGCTGCATACGTTTACGATCTTAACTTCTTTCTAATAATCAACTGAATTATTTATTTTTTTCAGTAAAGAGTTTTTTAAGAGATTTAGAACTTAAGTAGTACGTGAGACTCAAAACCATCCAGCTTATTTATAAATACTTCTTGAAGTTTCAAGAAACGAATTTCCTTTTTTAGGTGTTTTGCTCCTAAAGGAATTCTCTTTGTCGAAACTATTGGCCAGTTTTGTATCTGATCCATTTTAAACGCAAATTTGTTTTTTTTTTTTTTTTTTTTTTTTTTTTGGTCAATTCTAAAGCATATTTCGAAAATAATCATTGTAATTTACCTTGGCAATGTATCTAGATTCCACGAATAAAGTGTTGTACAAAATAAAATTTAAGCTTCTAGTTATTACATATTCTTTCCTGAACTATTAGAATTTTGTTGCTTTTAATTAAGGATGTAGAGCTGCACACTGAACCTCAAAATTAATCAATGTTTATAATGATTATTTTGAAATCCAGGTAAATTGTTAATTGCCACGTCTTTTGGAAGGGCGATTGAAGCCTTTTTTTTTTCTTTCTTATATTACAAAAAACGTAATTTTAAATAAAAAATATTTATTTATAGTTTTCTCAGTATTAAAATAAAAATTTCGAAGAATTTCCTGGTTAAGTATTAAAATTAATAATGAAAATGTGCAGTTTTTTATATTATTTGTTCCCGAGAAATTACGAGTGAATTCTTCAATCGTAAGGATAAAGAACGGACGAATTCACTTGATTCTTTGAATTTTCTTGAAAATCATTGAATCCCTTTGAATTCTTTGTATGCTTTCGAATTATCTTCCTTCGATTTTTCTGAATTCTTTCCAATTCTTTTTAATAAATGAAACAAAATTTAGGTCTATACGAGTGAATTTTTGAAAAACTAAAGGCTACTAAAATTTTGAATTTTTTGGATTCTTTTGAATTTCTATGAAGATTATTGAACTCCTCTGTATTCTTTTGAATTGTTTTCCTTGGATTCTTTCGAATTCTCTTGACTTCTTTCCAAATTTTTTTTAATAACTAAAATTAATTCAGCTCTCGAATTCTTGAAATACTAAGGACTAAAGTAAGGCCTGATACACATAAGTATTAAAAATAATATACATATTATACAAAAAAAAAGCGATGATGTAGATAAATCATAAATATTTTATTCCACATTCAATAATACCTAATACTCTTTCATATTATTTTCATAAACATTTTTTAAAGTATATTCTGTATTAGTATCGGTTTCACCGTTCAACAGTTTTTGTTAATAAGTTGAAAATTGATCAATGATTATTCTAGTGTTTATTATTTGTGCATTATAAAGGGTTTTTTATCATCTTTTTTTTAACAGCTTTTTTTAGTTCAGAGCATAATTTGTGCATCTAAGTGTACTGCCCTTTTTAAAGGGGCAGCACAGCAGAAATATTCCACCGATGAAAACTTTAATCTTTAACTTTTACCTGAGGTCAATTAATATCTAATATTTATATTACAATAGTGTCAATAGCAGAGAAAAATACTGAGACCAGAATGCTGTTCATTGAATACGCTGTAGTTGCATATTACAGGAGGATTTGCATGTTAGGAAAAATGGCCCTTCTTGATCGGGCATAAAAGTCGAGGCAATAATATTGTATGTACCCGCTGGAACATCTTCCAGTTCTAGATACACAAATCCGGATCTGTAACAATATTTTAAATTATGAATTTCACGTTTATTAGATACAATTTTCAAAGATTTTGTAAAAATAATGTTATATACATGCCTGAATGGACCAGAGCTTTTTGACTTGAATGCTGTAGGAGCTTCAGGATCGTTTAGCACAACAGAGACGATTTCAAAACCTATTTGATACTGTTTGGGACCCTTTAGAATAATGAGCAAACAGTTGTTGTTATGCGAGCTTTCCAATATTAACTGGTAACGTGGATTGTTTTGATAAGTGGCAGGATGGTTTCCACAACCTCCTGCAGTATTTCCTTTCCACTGTCCATCGGTCATCTGCAATCAGACAGAAATAGTATTTTAACAAATTAAATAAAGTGTAAACAATGAAGTCATTATTATACAAAACCAAAAAATATATATACCTCTTTTTCGTATTTGTAAGGTTCGGCTATTTTCCGCAGCTTGAAAGGATATGTTCCATACGCACGAAGCGTGTAATATATAGTATTCGTTTTTTCGTACTGGGAAATCACCAAAGTATAATTACTGTCGCTGTTTGCTCCTAATTTGATTTTACAAAGATAGTGTGGGCTATTGATTCGAACACCATCAATATAAGGAGGAGGATCATCTAATAAAAGTAAACACAAAAAAAAACTAATATTCATAAAATTAAATATAAATTGATGATAAAAATCATTTCAAAATTATGTAAATGGTTCTTACGAGGATAGTAAACTCTTTTTCCAGCGTTTCGATAAACTAGCACCGTAATGTATTCCTGATTTTGTCGAAAATCAGCAATGTCAGTTATATGCCTTGTAAGAAGAATCCAGATTGCACCGGAAGTATTAGGCTGTACTTCCAGAGAAAACTGTGGATTGTCTCCAATGTTAAACGCATCCCTAACTGGTCCCATTCCCGCTTTCCACATTCTGAAAGCGAAAGCAATACTTAAAAATCTAAAACGGAGAAACTCTTCAGAACTAATTTGTTTCTTCTTAAATAAAATAGAAACTTACTGATGAATAGCATAGGTGTAACTAAAGAGTCCAGGGTTCCAGTTAAAATAAAAAACGTCAAAGAAGCGACATATGCTATCGTAGTCAATCCAGAAAATCCCATTATCGAACTGCGATGCAGAATCAGGATCGTAATTTAAGGCCTCTTGTAATTCACGAGTCCAGTGCTTCCTATCGAGCTCTGAATAATTTCCACGCCACCTCAAATGTGACCAGGGATTTTTCAATTGTAGAAGTCGCTCTCCCTGTAAATTCAAAACTCAAAGTGGAGGGCGCTAATGTCATTTGGACGTATGGAAATGATATACTCACGTCGAGGGGTTGATCGTTTGACATTTTAACGTATATCAAATTTCAAGATACCAAAGAATTCAAAGGATTTCAAAAGATTTCTACAATTATAGAAGGATTTCAGCATATTTCACAGGATTTCGAAGAATTTCATCGAATTTCAAAGGAATACAACACTTTTAAGTGATTTAACGAGATTTTCGAAGCATTTAAGGAATTTCACAAGATTTCATAGATTTCAAACTTTAAGGGATTTCAAGCGATTTAAAAAAATATCACAGAATTTGGAAAGAATTCAAGGGCTTTTTCACAAGATGTTCTAGGATGTCAATGATTTTAAGATTTTTAAAAGCTTTCAAGATATTTCAACAGATTTCAAGGGTTTTCATGCTATTTAAAAGATTTCAAAGTATATCAAGAGATTTTAACGAATTTTACGGAATTTCAAGAGATTCCGACGGATTTCCACAAATTTTAAGGGATTCTGAACGATTTCGAGGAATTTTCACGGGATTTCAACATATTTCACAATTAAAAATATTTCAAGGATTTCAAAGTATATCAAGAAATTTTAATGGATTTCACGGAATTTCAAGAGATTCCGAAGAATTTTCACACATTTTAAGGGTTTTCAAGAGATTCCGGTGGATTTCTACAAATGTTAAGGTATTCTGAGCGATTTCCACGGATTTCGGAAAATTTTCGAGGGATTTCGTACAATTTCAACAGACTTTATGGTACATCAAAAGATTTCAAAGGGATTTTCAAAATTATTTTCAAGAGATATTAAAAAGATTCCACAGGACTTTATGGGTTTTCAAAACATTTCAACAATTTTAAAAGTTTTCAAAGGGTTTGAAAGAATTTTATAGGATTTCAGGGGATTACAGTGAAACGCAGCGGATATCAAATTTTTTACGGGTTTGAAAAGATTACAAAGGTTTTTCACGGGATTTACAATATTTCAAGAAATTCCAAGGGATTAGCACAATTTTCAAAGGATTTCAAGGAATTCTGAACAATTTCAAAGATTTCAAGGGATTTTGCGAGATTTATACTGCTTTCACAAAATTGCAAAGGGATTTTCAGAGATATCAAGAGATTGTTATGAATTTCAACGGATTTCAGAGAATTTTAAAGAATTTCTCGGGATTTTACAAATTTCAAGATACCAAAAGTAACAAGCGATTTCAAAACATTCACAGGATTTTACGCGTTTTCAAAAGATTTCATCAATTTTAAAAGGTTTTCATGGACTTCGAAAGAATTAAAAAGATTTCAAGTGGTTTCAAAAAAATTAAGATTTCCGAAATTTCTAGGAATTGCACGAGACTTAACGCAAGGTGCTCCCAAATTTCAAGAATGGCTAACCCCTCAACTTACGTTTATTTTCCGGACATCGAGTACCGCATAGGCATGCGTAGGAACGAGACCAGTTCGATCAGCATCTGAATCAGACAATTCTCCGGTGGCTACAGTGACTAGAATATCACCCTTGTGTAATTTTAAAAATAGTGTATCAAACAAGTGATCCTTGTTAAAATCCGGTTCGTTTGGTCTGATTGCCCATCTTTCCGGAATCCAACCGGTCAAGGCGTGCAAATCAATGTTCTTTAGAGAATAAAGAATGATATATTAGTTATCATATTGTTGAATGAATTAATCTTCTTTTCTAAATAAAATTGCTTACACTATTCGATCCAGGGAAATCATAGCCGCCCATAACTTTCATGTACGCTTTCTCGAGCAATGAAATCCAAAGTTCTCCTCGTTTATTTGAATAGGAACAAAGAAGTTGATTTTGCTTACTTACTGGCAAAAGATCGTCAATTATAACTTTCCTTGGAATGCCATTGACATGCAACTTTATCATATACTTTCCTGACGTTCAAAATCAATTAGATCCAAGAAAATATAGTTCTTAAAATTTTAGTTTTCAGTTTACTTACCGAAGGGATTATAGATCGGTTCTTTATTTCTGTTTCTTGGGTAAATAGTATACGTTACAAGTCTACGTCCAAATTTCTTCTCGTATTGCGCACTTACTGCTAGTGAAGCGACGAACGAACAATCGGAAACGACCTAAAAATAATTCATGTTTTAATAAATTTATTGATGAAATTCATTACCACTAGAAGTGGGACTCAGAATAATCGTAAATTAACAACCGTTTGTTTTATACTGTAGTAGTCAACATGCTGCCCTATGACCATTTTCGGTTCAGGAAACAGTTCTTCAGGTCGACACCACCGAGCGAAATCAGGTTTTTGCTTTGGTGACAGTTCCAATAATCCATCCTTATCCGTAAATGGAATCGCATACTGAAATCTTTCTGCTAAATCGATACTCATAAAAGGCACAAAGTCGTGGTCGTTGATGTGTGAAGTATGGCGTAATACTCTTTTTTCTTCCTCCGTGTAGCTGTTATTATTTCCACCCACGACTTTGAGGTGGGCACTGCTTCCTCGATGTAAAGGAGGCCTCGTCGAATGTCTGACTGATATGTTAATTTTTATTTATACATATTTAGTCGATAAATACTAATATTTATTAAAGCGCAATATAAAAACCAAAATTTACCAGGAGTTGAAACCGTTGTTGTATTTGCAGGTATCGCTTCATCAGGCAAGGCAGTTTCGGGAACGGATGGTAAATTCGGTATAGCTGTTTCTGGGTTAATTCTTTTTACACCTTTTATTGCCTCAGCTCTATCAATAGCTAAGCGAACAAGATTCGTCAATTTTGCTTTTACTTCTGCATCCGTTGTTTTCTGAAAATTTTAAATTGCGCACATCACCAAAGATACTTTTTTCCACATGAGGTACATGTAGACATTCAATATTTCAAGTTAAAAACTATAAAAAATACTGAATTGCGATCTAATTGAAAGTCGTTGCGAAATCGCATTCAAACTAATGCGGATTTTTTTTTGTTTTGCATAAATAAATATCCTGAAAAATAATTCACGTACGTACTGTACCAAGTCCAAGTTCAGCCGCATCGGTGTAAAGTTTGACAGCAATATCCTTGCACCCAGCTTCATCGGCATCAAGTGCCTGATTTAAAAGAAACTTACATCTCTGCAACTCACTTTCATTCGGTTGATTCGACGACCCTTTATTTTCTTCTTCAGAGACTATAAAAATAAATTCATAAAATAAACTCAAAGCGAAATAAGCCCAAAAATACATCAATTTTTTTAATACTTAAAGAACTTACTGAGTTTTTGCAATTTGTTTATTCTCTCCTGATACTCGGAAGCTTTTTCAGCAAGATTTGGAACTCGATTTCCACGAAGCAGTTTCACGGCAACTTCATAATAATATACAGCCTGTTTGTATTGTTCTTTGCTATCATATTCTACAGCTAGACGGGCTGCTTCCAAAGCATTCTCCAAAGTATGATCCATTTTTTGACAATTATTATGTCAACACCAAAATATCATATTCCTAACCCCTTTTTTTCGAAATTTGAATATAGCAGAAAGTTAATTTAAATCGGACAGTTAAACTGTGTCACCGGTACATTTATTTGTTTTTTTTCTCACACGTACGGTAACAAGCAAATATGACTAAGAAGTGAATAATCATATGAAAAATAATGGTCAGTTGCTTTGTTTGTTTTTAACTGTCAAATCGTGAATCAGCTGGTAGAATAAACTTGAGTTTATTTTGAGAAGAAAGTGGCCTCAATAACGAAATTTCACTGTATAGAATTAAAGAATAAATGGTAAATTTGTTTCCGATCGAGAATAATGAATCCCAATTATCTAAAAATATATTTTTCATATAGTTTAAAAACATAACCTCACACACTCATTACCCAGCCCTACCCTAACCTAATCTGTCAAAGTCACGGTCGTATAAGCCAGCCCCCTGTTACTTCTCTTGAGGGCAGTGGGTAGAAAGTGTCACAAGAGCTGACCGAGGCCAACAGGGTGGCGCCACCTATGCCGTGGTGCTAGATTTCAAATAATGCATGTAAAAGTACCAATAAAACCTTTTTTTTCGTATAAAAATAATTTTCTCGCACTTTTATGTATCAAAAAGTGACCTTCATGATTTTTGGCATCTGTTGAACTAAAAAGTACGGCCAAAGAAGATATAAATTAATTGAGTTCAATGAGTGTTCGATTAATTAATTATTAAGATAGGAGTTATAATTATTTTAAAATAAGTGTTTTAATTCTAAATAAAATATCAATGAAAAATTATCCTTAGATTAATTATGTAAAACCATAACGTGACAGTACAGTATATTAGCATATTAAAAATTTCAAAAAGAAGTAATACAAATTTTTTCAGTTTCAACAGTTTTAATTTCTAACTTATATGTACATTTATGTTTTTTCTAAAGTCTTTAATCAATATGAACAAAATATTCAAAGAAGTAAAGAACACAGTTTGCACTAGCTATATAGAGCTGTATATATTTTTTTATCTTCTCTTCTCAGTCTTTTCCAAGTGTTTTCTTCTCGAATAAATAAAATATCTATCATTATTTATTACATCAAAATAATATAATCAATTTTCACAGCAGCTTTTCATTGCAGGATGTTAATTTACACCTACAAAAGTTTACACCTACGCGGTTCCTTTTTAAAAGGAGACATTTCGTATTATGTATCTTCATAAATAAATTACAAAGCCCATTTAATAAATACCTTCACTATAATAAAGTACTAAAATTTCTTTTTTTTAGTTGGGAAACTGCTAGGGTATTTTTTACGAAGTCTTTTTTTTCTGAATAAAAATATTTTATCACATCAGCCCATATACCTATATACATTAAGAAGTGATTAGGTTGACGAGTTTCTTCTTTGTCAAGTTGTCCTTTCTTTCGCGGGCCATTTTAATTTTCACAAATCAACGCATTCGGTTTTGCAAATAAAAATCCAGCACATAAGCCAAAACGTCTTTCGCATGTTCATCGCATGGAAATTCAAATTGCTGCCGAGTTATTATTTCGCATACAACTAAATCATAAACATTAGTGCTTTTGCAATGATTAAGAAAAGATTCAACTTTTCTCATCAAAGATTTCTTAAAAACTTTAACTTTATATTTCTGATTTAAAAAAAAAAACGCGAGATAATCACTAGAAACTTTATTTAAGAAAAATGTATCAATATTTACATTTTGTCATGCATTCTGTCGGGAGTAGCACCACGGCATAGGTGGCGCCGCTCTGTCGGTCTTATCTACAGAGGGTCTTATCTGGTCATACCTTTGACAGAAATTGTGGGGATTAAAAACCGGCGTTGACACTTTTGATTGCTGTTGACCGATTTCAACTAAATAATACAGCGAATACGCTCTGATAATAATTTAACAATTCCTTTAAAAATCGAGAAATTCTCAATTGAGGATATATATTTCGAGGGTTAATTCTGAAAGGTACGTCGAAAAGTGAGGTTTTATTGAAAAAATACAAGCATTATTTACATTCGCGAAAAATCCACGTCGCAATTTAATTCATAAACTTGTTATTTTTGTATTTAACAATAATAGTCCTCCCCAAGAATGTTTCCACTGTTTTGCGACATCTGTCGTTTCACTTTTTTCGGGAATATTGTGATATTTGCCATCAATTATTTCTATCTCATTCAAACCATTAAAAAATAATTGCTGAAAAAGGTTATGGGCGAATAACAAAGTAATCGAAGATCCTGAATATGTCCAAAATTCTTCAAATTTCCAGTATTTGACAGTGACGCGTTATCGGAAACATTACATTTTTTGCAGTAACGGTAACGCGTTACTTATTTTAAAAACTAACGGTAACATTAACGCGTTACAATTTTCGGGTAACGGTAATATGTAAAGTAACGTACATTACTGTACGTTACTTCAAAAAAATTGTGTATGTTATTTGTACCAAATTTTTTTACCCATGAATATGTG
Organism: Melikaiella ostensackeni; assembly: GCA_032362435.1. NCBI lineage: Eukaryota > Metazoa > Arthropoda > Insecta > Hymenoptera > Cynipidae > Melikaiella > Melikaiella ostensackeni. Next base: position 47,929,019 of record JAUMHM010000085.1, read on the forward strand.
TGTAGAATGGAAAAAAAACAAATCTTGTACTCAAAAATTCTAATATTGTGGAAACGTTCTTTTGTATAAGAATAAAAATACTCCACATTTTTAAATTTGTGAATATCTTCTTCTTCCCATTAGGATAGACATTTTTAACTTTATGATTATTTAATTAAGAATATTGGATGCAAAAAATGGGGAAAAAGTTTCTAAAAATTACTATTATTGGAATACTTCTCAATCCAATCATTTGTTTACTCCTTTTATTTATATTTGAAAGGGATGTTTACAAAGCTTAGATAGAACTTGCAAATAAACAAAAATGGCCGAATCGATAAAATAATTAAATAAGTGATTTAAAAAACATTTTCCAAATCTAAAACGATTTTTCATCCATTGAACAATGCTCACTAGGGTCATCTTCATAAAATTATATTTTGAATAATAAATATTGTTTTGGTTTTTATTCTGCTTATTTACAGTCGGAAAAAACTGCGCAAAAAAATTCCTATAATTTTTTTTTCTCATACAATAAATTTGTTAAAATCTCATAGGTAATTGGGACTTATATATGGGATATTATATTTCATACATGGGATGTCTTGGTTTTACTAAAGGAATTTGTTCAATAAGAAATTAAAGAATAAAATAATTAAAAATGTAAATTTATAAAAAGAGAAGCTAGAGATATTATCTAAAAAAAAAAAATGATGTGTACTCCGCTCTTATTCAAAGACAATGTACAATATTTATTTATTGTTTCTGCATAACAGGATCCATTCTTATTGTAAACATATTTCGTTTTTGTGATGGAGTTTTTGAAAAACTAGTTTTGTTAAAGGAAAAAGAAATTCTATGTAAAGTTTGCAGTTAAAAGTCAATATTAGTTTAAACTTAAAACAGTTTGCAGATTATCAAGGTAGAATTCTTTATTATTTTACGTAAATTGAAATATAATTGTTAATTTTCGAAACAATCAATTAAAAAGAACTGTCTCAAGCTTTTGGGAATTAAAAATTATGTATTAAAAATGTAATAAAAAAAGTAACGACAAAGTAACGCATTACTTTTTTTCAGTAACGGTAGTGGTAACGCATTAAAAATTTTTAAGAAGTAGCGGAACGTTAACGCGTTACTTTTAACTGGTAACGTGTCAAACACTGCAAATTTCGCACTTTACATCTTCAATTATTTCGATTTTTTTTATCTAGTAGTTTTGATTTTAAACAAATATTTTTTAATGTTTTTAAAATCCATAAAAAAAGTCATCTAACATATTCTGAAAAAAGTTACAAAGAAACTAAAACGCAAAAGCTGAGAATATTCTTGTGTCGACACTCAAATTGACTTTCTAAAATGTGAAATGTACTCGATTCTCAAAACCTTTAAATTATGACATTTTTTGAAAGGATAGGTTACATCGTAATTTTATACTGGACATGCAGATTGTCTAAGTTGATTATTACGAAAATATATAAAACCTATCATTCAACAAAAACAAAGATTGATCTTCCTTCTCTTGGAAGATGGGGAATAGTCACAGGTTGCTCTCATCATGGAATTGGAAGAGCTTATGCCGAGGCACTTGCCAGACTTGGTTTGAATATTGTTCTTATAAGTTCTGGAAAAAATAAATTAGAAAACCTCGCGAATGCTATTGAATCTGTTTATAATGTTAAAACGAAAACCATCGAATTAAATTTTTCCCATGGAATGGATGATTATAGATTAATAGAGAGGGAAACTTTTGGTCTTAAAGTTGGAATTCTGGTCAATAACTTCGGAATGTTTTACCCCCATCCAGAATATTTTCTTGACCTTCCTCACAAGGAAAAAATTTATATGAAAATTATTCAGTGTAATGTTGTTGTTGTTACTAATATGTGCCAAATTGTACTTCCACAAATGGTAACTAGAGGAAAAGGAGTAATTGTGAATGTGGCTTCTTCAAGTGCTGTTATTCCCAGTCCTTTGATGACTGTTTTTGCAGCAACAAAGGCCTATGTGTTAAAATTTAGTAGAGATTTGAATATCGAATATAATAAATATGGAATTATTGTCCAGTGTTTATTACCAGGATGTATAACAAATCCTTCGGCTGAGTCTCCACAAACTGGGTGGATGATTCCAACTCCTGATAAATATGTCGAAAGTGCAATTAAAATGATTGGCAAGGAAGAAGTTTCGACTGGTTTTTTTCCACACAAAATATTTGTTGGGGTTGTGAAAGCGTTGTACAGATTGTCCCCGAGTTTAGTGAATATGGGAATGACGAGGATCATGGAAGGGAATCGAAATCTTGCGCTTCGAAAATATATCAGTTAATTTATTGAAAATAATGTCACTTGAATTTTTTATGATAGGTATTTTTATTAGATACCCCTTGATTTCGGAAGAAATCTAAAAATATCGCTGAAAATTTTTCTGTTTCGGAATATTCTTGTCTAATTTCTGGCCAGGTGCAGATTATTTTTCAAAGGATTGAGACCTTGGATAAAAATGGGCGAGAGGAGTTTAACAGTTTTATGGGATGATCGGCACTATGTCAATCCATTTAAAGATTTTTCTAAAGAGGATAAAAGTTTACCGATTGATGTCCATACGAAGGAGGTAATACATCTTCTATTTTTGTTTACAACCTTTGGAAATAAAAACCTTTTACTTTAATAAAAATGTTTAATTCTCAAATTTCTGATTTTCAATATTTTAAAAGTTCTAAAAATTTGCTTGCAGATTTACAAAGACTTCAAAGAAAAATTAACCGAAGAGACAAAAGCCTTATTGAACAAATTAGAAAAAAAGAAAATGAGTTGGTATAACACGGACGATCAATCGATTTACACCGGATTAACTGGAATCGCATTCCTGTTCTATCATTACGGAAAATACTTCGAGGAGCCTACCTATCTTTCTGTGGGTATAAAAATTGCTTCCTACATTTTTAGCACATATTATCTATTTGAAAAATTTTATATTCCAGAAAGCAGGAGAGATGGTTCAGAGTTGTGTGAGTAAATTAAAATCCAAAAGGCAAGTCACATTCTTGACCGGAAGTGCTGGACCATTAGCTTTAGGGGCTGTAATATATGACAGTATCGATCGAGAAGAATCAGAGGGAATGATTTTGAAGTTAGTTTGATTTAGTGCTTTTTTCTAACTAAGTAAACAAACCATTTTTAAAAAGAGATCTAAATTCTTCCTTATAATAACAGATTGAAATCGTTGTCAAATAATGTTTTGGATGACAAGAGCGACTTGCCTGACGAATTACTTTATGGAAGGGCTGGATATTTATTCTCTCTCCTGTTCGTAAACTCTCAAATATCTCCTTCTCCTATCGATGACGATCTCATGAAACAAGTACAATTATGATTTTATCTTGATTAAATCATTCGGAATGACTGAATAATTACAGTATTTATTAATTCTTTTAAACGATTTTCCCCCCACAGGTTGTGGCGTCAATTTTAAAGTCAGGAAGAATTTACTCAGCGAGAAAACACAGTAAATCACCGTTAATGTACGCTTGGCACGATAAGGAATACCTTGGAGGAGCTCATGGATTAGGAGGAATTCTTTATTTGCTGCTACAAGTAGAGATTGCTTTTCAATTAAAATTTGGCATTAACTTTAAATTATTTAAATTAGAGATGTTCAGATACACAATTGAATTTATAGGCGCGTCAGTACTTATCTCAATATGAGTTGAAAGATGAAATTGAACCATCTTTAAAGTATCTTCAGAAGTTGAGGTTTTCTTCTGGTAACTTTCCTTCTTCAATAGGAAATGAATCTGATAAATTAATCCACTGGTGTCATGGAGCTCCTTCTATGACGATGTTGTTTTCCCTAGCTTATAAGGTACGTAAATTTAGACATTAAAATTAGCTGCAATAAACAAAACAAAAAACAGACATTTCCAGGAAGTCACCTACACATTTAGCTCTAGCTCTATGGGAAATTTAAAGCATCTTAAGTCTTTGTAATTTGAAATACGAGATTTTAACGAAAGGCGGGACTAATATTTTTTAAAGCACATTATTTTTTTCAGGTTTTTGGTAATAAAGATTACCTTGATACTTCTATAAAATGTGGAGAAGTGATCTGGAATCGAGGATTGCTTAAAAAGGGATACGGAGTATGCCACGGAGTTTCTGGAAATGCATATTCATTTTTAAATCTTTTTCAGGAAACCAAAGTAATAATCTTGTATTCTTGTTAAATAAGAATTTTTCAAACAAATGTGTTATTAAAAAGTTCAAGGTTTCATTCTGAAATTGTTAATTTTTTAATTCTTTAATTTTCAAAGGCGTTGTGCATAAAATTATGCATTTTTTAAAACTTTCTTTTTGAAATTTGTCACTCTTAAGAAATTCCAGTGGTAAATGGTAAATTTCAACCAGTTTTACAGTATATCTCTGTTATAAACTAAATCTCCTTTTTCCTTCAATTGATATATTAAATGACATTTTTATTAAAGGATGAAAAACATCTATACAGAGCTTGCAAGTTTGCAGAAT
>JAUMHM010000085.1:47950833-47966392 GCA_032362435.1 Melikaiella ostensackeni
GTGGACATTTGACAAAAACGGGGGGGGGGTCAAATTTTACACAAATCTAATACCTTCTCTGATGAGAATGTAAAAAAGTAACGTTAAGGTAACGCGTTACTTTCTTCCGGTAACGGTAACGCGTTCCTTTTGACTGGTATCGTGTCAAACACTGTTAATCATTAATGTTTTATATAAAGGATGAAATTTTAATTAAGCAGATTGTTAAGTTTTTATATAACAGGGTTGTTACAAAATCCCAATTTCGAAATCCCTGACGTTCACTGACTTTTCCCTGATCAATTTTTTCATTTTGCCTGACCGTTATAAATTTGTCTTTCAGGCATAGAAAAAAACCTTACACCTAGGTAGGCTTCACAGTGCTCTATGGAACTGAAAAAAGTACAAAAAAAGTATTTTTCTGAAGAAACAAGTATCCTCAAAAGTATAAAAAAAAAGTATTCAAAGAGTAGTCTTTTCTAATCAGTCAAAAATTAGCTTTTTACATACAAGAGTAGTATGAAAAATACTTTAAACTAGAGAATGTATTTAAAAAAGAAATTTCCTTCATACTTTTCTTTATGTAAATAATAATTGCGCCAAAGACTGCATTTAACAAGGAGATAATCACAGTTTTTGGATTTTTTCTTACATCACATAAAATTCCTGCTGAGATTTCATTGGATGAATATTAATTTGCCAAAACATTATTTGCGAATGGCGAAAATGATGAATGTTCAAAAAAAAATTTTAACAAAGGAGTTCAACTTTCAACCAAATACTTGAATTTTCAATCAAAAAGATGAATTTTCAACAAAATATTCAATTTTCAACTAAAGAGATGAATTTTTAACTAAAATGATGAATTTTCAACCAAGCAGTTAAATTTTCAAAAAAAAAAAAATGATTAGAATAAATTTCCTACCAAAAGAAAAAAGACGAACTTTATCAAAAGAGTTGATTTGAACCAAGAAATATATTCAGTCAAGAATGAAAAACAATTTCAACCAAGTTATTGAAGTTTTGAGCCAAACAGGCGAATTTTCCACAATAAAGTTAATTTCCAACCAAATAGTTCAATTTTCTGCCAAAATAGTTGAATTTCTAACCCCCAAAATACGATTTTTCAACGCAACAGTTAAATTTTTTACCAAAAAAGATGATTAGAAGAAATTTTTACCAAAAGAGATCAAGTCTTAAACCAAAAAGACGAAATTTATCAAAAGAGTTGAATTTTCAACCAAGAAAGATATTTCAATCAAGAAAGAAAAACAATTTCAATCAAACTGTTTAAGTTTCAATCCAAAAAGACGAATTTTTCACAAAGCAGTTGAATTTTCAATCCGAAAATTTGAATTTTCAGCAAGAAAGTTAATTTCTCACCAAATAGTTCAATTTTCTACCAACATAGTTCTATTTTCAGCCCCAAAAAGACGAATTTTCAACGAAACAGTTGAACTTTCAAACCAAAATGACGAATTTTCAACAAAACAGTTGAAACTTCTACCAAAGAGACGAATCGTTAACTGCTGAAAATTCAAGAAGAAAAACGGCGAACCGTTTTCGAAAAAATCAACTTTTTTCAAAATTTTTATTTTATGGATTGATATGTTCATTTATTAGATTCTCATGTGAAATTAGGTAAACATACAATTTTTAACACTTGTTTTTAATATAAAACTCGCTTTTTTCTTGAATTTTCAATAGTTGAATTTTGAATTTTCTTCTGTTTTCAACAGTTGCAAATTCCAGTTTAAAAAATCAAGTGTTAAAGATGTTAAATTCACATAATTTTAAATGAGAATTTAAAAAGCAAACATTTCCATCCATAAAAAAATTTTTGAAAAAATCTGATAAATTTATATATACTACGCCTTCTTATTTTAAGATTTTTTTAAGAAACCCATCGACTATTCTCTATTGATTCCTTTCTTTTGTAGAGTAGTTTTCTTAGGCATACCTTTCTTTCATTTTTTATTTTTTATTTAAAACAGTGAAAGTTTTTAGTACGATCGATTTTTTATTTCACTTTATTGAAAAAACGTAGCAAAAAAGTAGTTTTACATTTAAAAAAGTAACAAAAAGTAGCCTTGCCTAAAAAAGTATCGAAAAAGTAAAAAAGTGTGGAACTTCAAAACCTGCCCAGGAGATTATTCATGTTATTGCAAAAAATTTTGTTTTTAAAATTATCTTAAAATATTTTTAGCGACAACATCCATACAGAATTTTATAAACATTAACTTCAGTTTTTCGAAAACTCCCTGACTTTTCAGACTTTCCCTGACTTTCTGGAATTCCCTGACCTGTAGCAACCCTGTAAAACCTCAGATATAAGCTATATCTGATAACAGTATTTAATTTTTGATACATATTAGAATAATGTTTAACGAAAACAAACCTTCATGCATTTATTCAAAGTCAAAAATATTTCCAAAAGTAAAATGCAATGCGTATTTTGTTTTCAGAGCAAGATTTGGTCAAATAAGAAATCTCAAATTTTATCATATATTCTCATAATTTTCGTATACATTCCCCCACTGGAAGATTATTCTGCGCGATTCTGTTTGAAAAGGCCTCGCAGTAGCCGATGAGTGAGCGAGAGAGATTAAACTCATTTGAAACCGTAAAAAGTGTCTGATAAGCGCTATTATTTGGACAGCACAGCGACTGGTGTTAAAAAGTCTTAAGTTCCTACCCTAGAAGGAAACGGAATTGTTGTCACGAATCGATCATGAAAATAATGCGCAAGCGGGAGTCCCACACACATAACGATTCAGGAAACTGAAAGAACACAATTCATTTCGGACTCTATCCGGACAACGGCTCGTTCATTTAAATAAGTGATCACTCTTCAGTCTCAAGTCTATGAAATTCAGCTCATAAGCAATGCACCTCAAAAGCCCGGGCAAAAGGTGAAAATTTGTTCTTCACTCTCGTCACACCGGAGAAGAGGGAGGAGGGGGTGAGGCAGGTCGAGACTCGAGGGTTGGGAAGGCCGCCATTTTGTTGGTGACGCGCAACTCAAAGACCGTGAGATCCACCAGTGACGAAGCCACTGAGTTTTGACGTGGCTGCTACGTACCTGCTTGTGTGCCCACTCCGAGTACAGCAAATCTTGGTGACGAGAAAGACGTAACTGGTAAGTACCCAGCTGGAGAATAACAACCGGGGGTGGACCACAGCACTTGCATTACATCCGAAATGCTTTCTCATCCGCGAGCGTCCACTTCTTCACTAGAAAGACGTTCAAAACTCACCTCTGTGGCACGATATCCCGCGAAATATGGCGTCTGAGGAATGATGTTTGCAGGATTTTTAAGAAAAGCACAACCATAACGACCCGAGAGAAACCGCGCTTTTCCTTCTCGTAGCCGCCGCTCGAGAATCCACGCGGATCTCGCGCCTGAAACCCAGCATCATTTCGCTAAAAATCTCACGTCAATATTTACTCACATGCAAGTCTTTAGGAACATTCCACTCGAGTTTATTGTTCACTTATTATATTTAGACCCGCTTATGTAAATGACGCAGTAGCATTGTCGGGTCCGAGATTGGCGCAACTTTCAAACGGCCTTCTGAACGTTCTGCTAGTCAGTCCCGAAATTCAAATATCACATTTCGTGGTTTTCTATAATTTTGTGAGACGATGACACATTCCTGAATATCGAGAAGGAATTTCGTGCCTGTCGAATTTTTGTCGCATGAAGCCCTTTTCGGGTTCAGATGTTTATTTTGTAAGAAGCCACGTGTGATTTCTTATACTAACTTTCTGATTTTTTACTTGTTTTTACTGATAACCTCTTTCCTGTGATAGAATCTGTGTTCTTCAGGAAACGGATTTTGATTTAATTTGATACTTCTCCAAAAAAGGTGTTTAAAGTGTTGTTTTTCTTGATCATGTTTATAGTATAATTTTTTTAATTCTCGTTTAAATCGCGAGCGATGAAAGTAAATACTCGAAATCGAAATTGTATTTTGAGGTTAAGTTTTGGCTATATCTTATTCAATTCACTAAATTCATGTATTGTTGCACGGCTACTTCTTTAATGCATTCATTTCCCATTTTCATTTCGTTAGATTTAAAATTAAGTATTTATTTATAATAATCGGTGGGGGATTATATTGACCCTCAATAATAAATTTCTTTGATCATTTTTCTTTTGGTTCAATATTAAGACTTAAGCTGTTCTTTCAATTACAGGTTAAAAACAAATTAAACCCAGGATCCTCAGACTTACGATAAGGAAAAATCCACTTCTTTTAGGTTAAGTTGCGCTGTTTACTAAAAGTTCCTAAATTTCTGTAGGACCCCATCGAATTTCAAACGTTCTCTCAGAGCATATGAAATTACCAATTTATTTCAATAAAGAATGGAAAAAATTTGTAAGTTTAAAGCATTTCACATTGAAAGCTTTAATAGTTAAATAACTTCATTATTGATACATTATTGATTAATAGCTTTCAATATTTCACGTTTTATTACAAGTTGGAAGCCTTAATGTCGAAAATGTTGTAATTAAAACCGTTTAAAATAAATTTTCCTATGTATCAATTACAAAAACTGTATCGCCTAGGCAACAATACTTTTAAAATAGTTAAATTCATTTCGTTTAAAATTGACGTGTTATAGTTCAGATGATTTCTAATAAAATCTGTTTATTTTTTAGGCCTCGACGACGTCTCCCGGCTATGGAAAGCATGGTCGAAGAAAACGGATCAGCTGTAGATCAATTGTCACAGGGCTCGCAAAGTGGTGATGCAGCTCCTACAATTGCCACATCGGTACAGTCCCGCAATAGAAATCATCAGCAGCAAACCCATCACCGGGTAGCCTCCACCAGCATTGTGCAACTGACACTGCCTTCCTTAGGGACTTCGCAGGTATACAGGAGAACCTCCTGTGTATCCATGCTCGAATTTTGACTCTCATTTTTTGGCATGCATCCAAATGTGTTTATTTCTTGACTCTTTCTATTCCGAAAATTGTCGAATTTCACTTAATTCAAGAGTGTAGAGTCGATAATTTATTTCCATTTTATCCTTTAGCTCCAGGAAAATGTGTGGCTGACTGTGTGAGACTTAACAAAATCAAACTGATTGAGGGAATATACTTACTGCTGAAAGAAGCTTCTTTACATGTTGCTAGTTTACTCAGAACCGTAATGAAAAAAATTAAGAACGTTTATCTGCTATGAAAAATCCATTTCAGTTATTAGTTTTTTAAATGAGATTGCTAAAAAACAAACTATTTTACAAAGGACTGAATAAAATTCATTAGTTAATTAATAGTTCAAATCTCAAATCTTCTTATATTGGTCTTGAATGCCAAGTTTACAATTCGCAAATTTAAATACTCTATTATGCTAAACTCGGAATAGAAAGAGATACAAATTTTATTTTATTCCAAACTATTATGAGCAGTCTGTTGATTTTTGCATAATGCTGGTTCCCATCCCTTCAATAGAACATTTTATAAAATTAATAATATACATTGTTTGACAAAATGTATTATTTAAGAATACATTATTGTCCCTGCTTTTTACTTCACACTACACAGGCCTGCGAGGTTCTTCCCACTGAGATTTAGGATTGTTTTGTCACGAAATTTTGTCGGCTGAATATAAATCCGAATCCAAAAATTACCTATGACATCAAGTTTTATATCATATTTGGGTTGAAAACCTAAAAAACCGCGTTTTTTGACCATATGTGGAAAATCATGTCTAAATAACCCGATGTATTAAGAGACTGTAAAGGGCCCTAATTAATGTTTGAACCCAGCGTTAAAAGGCAGGAATAACAAATATTACGAGAAAAATTTATTTTAAGTGCTGTGTACATTTTTCGGAAATCATGCTCGCATCAATGCATTCGAAAATTATGAAAATGCATGGGTGCAACGGTGATTTCCGAAAAATGAAATAGCACCAGGGCGTCTACCTGGCCGAGAAATCGGGAAATGACCGAAAATTTTGTTCATCGGGAAAATATCGGAACATGACTGGAAATTCTTATTTAGAAGAAGGGAATTTAAAAAAATCCCTTTTCCAAGTTACATTTCGTTACAGTTTGAAGTTTCCCTCTTCGAAATTTTGGTGAAAAGGAGTTGATATATTTCTGAATTATAATAGAAAATTTTGAGAGACAGAGAATTTTGGTATTGAATTTAATTGTGACTTGGTATAGGAAATTTGGTTAAAGAATTATAATTCTGAGTTTAGACGGGGACTAAATAAATAAAATATAAAAAAAAATCCCGTAAAGAATTATAATTTTGACTTTGGAATAGGAAGTTTTAGGAAATACACTGAAAGTCCCTAATGAGTCAGTCCGCAATGTGTCATTGCGAGAATTTCGTTCGATGATCAGGGGTCCAAGGTGTACAGAGAGCGGCACTCTAAAGCCAGCAAACTCGTCCAGTACCTACTTTGCGAATCGGAACAAAAATCTGACAAAATTGACAGGTCCTATGTGCGAGGACCATGAGATTATGGTTGTAAGCTCCCGACAGGCAGTCCGAGACTAGCACACTGCTTACACTGCCTGCCGGGAACTTACAGCCGCGTTTTTTCATGGTTCTCATACTTACATAGGACCTGTCAATTTTGTTAGGTTTTTGGTCAGTTTCCCGAATTAAATCGGCGTGTGCTACCGTCACATTTTCCCGTTTTGGAAAATGAATATTTTCACTCGAAATATTTATTTCCTAAGCCCAAAATAGGGTCTTACAAAATTTTATCTACCCCAGGATCACGCAAGACCCCGGATATTTGGATAGTTTTTCTTTCATTCTAAAAAACGTGAAAGCAATTATATATGGAGACAGTGTCGTACCTATCACAAAAAAAATCCAAGTCGGATTAACCAGAACCCTTAATTATAATAGAAAATGTTGTAAAAAAATGTATTTTGACTTGGAGCAGCGCGAATTTTTGGAAATAAATGTAATTTTGACTTAGAACAGTGAATTTTCATAATGAATTATAATTTCCACCTTGGAACAGGGAATTTCCGTAAAGAATCATAATTTAGATTCTTTTACAAAATTCTCTATTCCAACTCGGAATTATAATTCTTTTCCAAAATTCCCTGTTCCAAATCAGGAATCTTTGAAATCTTTTTAAATGTTTAGAAATATCTTGAAATCTTTAAAAATCGTTTAAAATCATTCAAATTTTTTGAACTTTTTAAAATTAACTCGGAAAAAATCGAGATTTGACCGGAAATTAAAAATTATCCATCAGGTAGACACCCTGAGCACTTCGAATAAATTTGTATCATAATATTTATTATTCCTGTATTAAATTACAGGGTGTGGGCATTAAGTGAAGCCCTTTACAAAGGAGTCTAACACATTGGGTTCGTTAGCTATGATTTTTCAAAAATGTCCAAAAACACGGTTTTTTTGGAGGTTTCAACCATAATTTTCTTTAAAACTTGAGGTGATAGGTAACTCTTGGACCAAGATTCGCGTTCAGCGCATAAAAATACATCGAAAATGCTTAGTTCTGTCAGATGGGTATAAAAAAGTTAAGAAACGCTGGTCTGTGTTATTATATACTTACCCTTCAATTCTATTTTTTCAAGAAATAGTTATTCAATGTGTATTTTCGCTTAAAAGCAAGCATTCACCTGAAGATCATTATCAAACATTTTATATTTTACCTTCTGCATATCGAGGGCCCAGAATAAGAGGATTCTGTCGCACTTTTTTTTTTGGAAAATGAGATATGCTATAGCATTTTTTCCTGTAAAGCTGTCAAAAACCAAGATAAAACCCTCTTATTCTGGGCCCTTGACATTCAGATCAATAATAAAATGAAACATTTTACATTAATATTTTTTTCTCAAATTGAAATATAGGTACAGTCTGTCATACAACCCAACCAACAGTCTGTAATTCAAACAGCGACCAATATTCAACCTGTCGCCCTTTCCAAAGGAAACGTTATCCTTGTCAAACCCAACTCAGTCATTCAAACAACAGGAGGTTTACAAACTCTCCAGGTAATTATTGCACAAAGAATTTAAATCATTTTACTCACGACCACACATCTGTTGGAGGCCTATACCAGCGAGTAGATCAAGGTCAGGAAATTCCAGAAAGCCAGGAAAAATCAGGGAATTTAAAACTGGTTAATGAAAGTCAGGGATTATCAGGGAGAACCTGAAAGAGTCAGTGAATTTTTGAAAAACTTGAGTTGAAATTTATAAAATTCTGTATGATTGTTGTCACTAAAAATGTTTAAGATACATTTAAAAACAAACAGTTTTTGCATTAATATTATTAATCTCCTAGGCGTAAGGTTGTTTTTATGCTTGGAAGAAAAATGTATAACGGTCAGGGAAAAATCAAGGAAAGTCAGGGAATTTCGAAATTGGGATTTTGCAACAACCCTGGTATATGTTAAATTTATAGCAAAGGTCTCTGGCGTTAAATTGCCGATAAGTAGGGTCCTACTCCATCGCAATTATCTTGATTTTCTTTCACTAATTAATTAAAAAATGACAGAAAATAAGTTCAAAAAAATTCACTGCCGATTGGGTTTGTACCAACAACATCCTCAATACGTGTGAGGTGCGCTAGCATTTACGCGCCTAGTTAAGCCCTTCATCGCGTGGTGATTTTTTTTAAAACTCGGACTGACGGAGTTTTACTTCTTTCAATGTTGAAATTAAAGTTGCAAATATAATTTTATAAATACGATTACAATGTATTTTCCTTCTTTTGTAAATATTCTTTTTGACAACTATTGTTTATAATTATAGAGAGAATCGAAAAGGCTAAAAAAAGTATTGCGTATTTTGTGAATGACTCCTAATTGTGAATTTTTTTGGAGGTGGTGGATCCCGGGAGCGATGACGAAAGCTATTCCGACGAAGAATCTCCAAAAAAGAGACGCGATATTCTCACAAGACGGCCGTCATACAGAAAAATTCTTAACGATTTGGGAGGTGGAGAAATAGCAGGTAATTTCTTTCATTCACATTCATTTATTGATAGTTTCTGTTTTCATTTCTTTATGAAAGGGAATGTCTTTTCTTTTGGAAGTAGGGAAACTATTCTAATGGTGAAAATTCGAAAAATTATAAATATTTAAACAGAACAAAAATTTAATTTCTATTACATATTACAATAGTTCCCTTTTCTGAAAAAAAATGCTAAAGTGCATGTCAGTTCATGCGAGGAGTAGCGTTCTGTTCATATTTTATTGTCTACACCACCGCCGGTAATTAAGTATACGCCTGTTTTTTCGTAAGTCGAATAAGTATATAAAAATTAATAATATTAAGGTAAGCTAAACTTGAAATTGAAAAACATGACCTTAATATTACTAACTTTTAAAGAACTTTTTTGACTCTTAAAAAACGGCGTGAACTTTTTTACTGGCGGTAATTTGTGTTAAATTCAATACTAAAGTTTAGTTTAATTTTTCAAATATTTTGACTGCTGCAGGGTCTCGATATTGTCTGTCAAATATCTGTTCAACTTTTTTCTCATTGGAAAATGAATAATTAAAGATTCAGTATTAAAATATAATTTACTTTAGCAAAAATATTTCCAACTTCTACTTCCAAACATCTAGATTATTTTAAAAGTTTAAAATTTGAATAACGTGTAAGCGATAACTATTTTTTCAGAAAACGTTCACGTGGAAAATTGACTTGAACTGCTTAATAATTTTTGTTGAAAGACTAAAAATCAAATTAAAATTTGCTTTGAAAATATATTAAGAACCCTGAAGGCTTTTAGATTTTTTTTTATATTTAAACTTTACAATATATCAATATTTGTGCTTATAATTGTGTCTTTATGAATAGAATGCCATACCAAGCTTTCTATTATTATATTAATAATAATTTATCATATAAGACTATCCCTCCCTTTTTTTTACTTTTCCCCCTTTAAATTTCAAAAATCCCAAGGCGTTTTCAAATAAATTATTTTTTATAACACATGCATGATTTTAGCCGTTTTTCGTGTCTATGAAGCGTGACTAAAGTTCTACTTTTTACTCCCTAGGAAGTAAAAAGTGACTTCAGAGGTGAATAATAAAAATTATACGCCTATCGAGCTCGCATTTTGGGCTCACAAAAAGTGATAGTCATTCGATCAGTTGATCGTGTTGACAGATTGTTTGACAGATTGGACCAACTCGAAGCGATAAGTTACCATAAATAATCGATAAATTACCGAATGTTTTTCCAAATTTTTGGTAATTTATAGTATTTAAAAATTTCAAAAATTCCTCCATTAAAAATTTAATGCAAGCAGAACCCGGGCCAGGGTTATATTCCAAAATCTAACTCTGAGAGTTGGAGTCGAGATAAAAATTAGCCTATCAAAAGTTACCAATTTATTTATAGCGAAACAAAATTATCAAGGTCTCTTGTTTGATTGGTTGAAAAAATTCATTGGGGTTATAGAACTGTCAGACATGCGTCAAATTTTTTACTCTCATCAAACCTTGTCTAGTTGGAGGTTTGGAAAGAGTTACTGTTTTGTCAGTTCTTTAGCCCGGCTATTTTCTTTCAACCAATAAAATAACTATCGTTCATTTGTTTCTCTACAAATGAATTGGTAACTTTTAATAGGCTAATTTTCATCTTGACTCTTACTATGACTATGACTATTTAGTGTGTTTAAAGTCTGCTAAAAAATATTTTATTTATTGGTGTATTTTTACTCTCCCGATACCTTAAAAGAAATCTCCCTTTTTAGGAACAAAAATCCTATTTTTACCTAAAATTGAATTAGTAAACCGCTGTGAGACCTGTAGTATGTACTTTGAAGAAATATTTAAAAATCTCTAAATATTATTCAATATCGATCCAATTTAATTGGAAAATGTACGCTTCAAATTTGAAATTTTACCATTAGGAATACGTGAAGTATAGATTTTTTAAATTAGCGATGTTCTAAATTTATAGTGTAAGCTTTAAGTTTAAAATTGCAATTTCGATTGCTTGCCATTAAAAAGGTTTAATTGTTGAAGGTTTTCAATCTGAAATTTTACAGTCGTTTTCATTCACTGGGAATAATTTATAATTGCATGCAATCTTGCAATCAGTCTTAATCGAAATTCGAAGCTATGTATCTATCCAAGACATTATTCTTAAAATATAAAAATTGACTTATATTTGTGCCTTCGATTTTGTATTTCGCATAAAATGCAAAGGATTTCAATACTGCATACAAATAAAATCCAGCAAATGAAAGTATAAAATATAGTGTAAGGTAAAAAACAATGATTAGTAAGTTACTGAACTGGGGGACTCGATTCATTCGGTGTTGCAGAGGGTCGATTACACACCTTAGAATCCTCCTCTGAGTGTGACTCTAATGTGGACAGTGAAGTGTCTTCCCACTCGCTCCATTATCAGACAGGTGGGTTACTTTTTCTTCTGTATCTGTCCCGTTTCTCCTTGAAAAATCATTGCATGCTCCTCTCCTTCCCTCTATTGCAGGGAAAAGCTTGAAAATGGAAAGTAACACCTTTGGCCTATTTCCGTTTGTACTGTAAAGCACAGAAAAAACTCTATCTGGGATATTTGCTTGGTATGGCATTCTCGCTTCAGTCTACCTTACATCCATAACACCGAATTCATCATTAAACTCTGACGATTCAATCTTACGATAGAATACACTGTTGGAAAATTTTTGAAAATTCAAGTACCTCTTAATTAGTATCTCAAATTTCAATTATACAAATTCAATCACAATTCATCATAGATTATTGAAAATTCATGAGCTATCTTCTTTAGTATTTGTTTGCAACTTCTTTTGTAGGGTTTGGTCCTCAGTATTGTAAACTGTTTTCATTTCTAACAGTGTACAACCTTGAAAATGTATATTAATGTTGTAGATGTAGATTCAAACACACTACACAATTTAGTATATTTTATGAATCAAAAGAAAACCTACGATATCAATCTTCATTCTCTTTTTTCTTAGAGCTAATCATCGGCTTTATACTATTTTTTTATATAAAAAATATTCATGGGCTCTGGCTAATCTAACAAATTAATTTAATTTGAACCTTTTTTGATTAATTCTCTCTCGAATTCATACCCTCCAGTCAAAATAAATTGATGCCAAGTACAAATTAATTTTGTATAAATATTTTACAGTGATCCCTGCGGGCACTATTCAAATAGCAACTCAGGGAGAAGGCGTTCCAGGCCTGCATACGTTAACAATGAGCAATTCGGCGTCGGCAGGAGGGGCGATTGTACAGTACGCACAGGGGCAAGACACGCAATTCTTCGTTCCAGGTGTGCCTTAGGAATCATTTAAACAAAAGAAAAAAGCAATAAAATTGTTTAGTAATTTTGATCAATAAAATATACTAAATTACTTGTAATTAGACATTGCAGGCTAGTTAATTCGCAAAGTACAGTTTCTTGCAATGTTTCAGCGTACACAGGACACGGTGTCGTTGTAGAAGATGCAGCCAGAAAAAGAGAACTTAGGCTTCTCAAAAACAGGTAAGATGACGTTAGTTAATTTACTTTATTGAAAGTTTCAATTCCAATTTCAAAAACTTCCACGACAATATATAGAGAATTATTTCAGACCTGAACTTCGGTCAGTTGTAGACCTATTGGATGGAAATTAATGGAAGAAAAATTTACCGAGGGAGATGAGGTGAAATTTTTGGATTTTTTGCGGGTGTCGTCAGTTTCGGTGATTCTTAACTCTTTTAATATCAATAAAAAATGAAGTCTCCTACAGTTTCGATAGAATTTTTCACGCTCTTTACATTGATCACAAGCATTCTTTGAAAAAATAAATATTTGACCTTCAAAAATAAATTTCATTTTTTTTCGAATTTGGATCATTTTTTTTCCTAGGCTTAAAAGAAAGCTGAGTTTTTTTCTTTTCAAAACCTTCAGGTTGAAAAGGGGGCCGAAAATTGTTTATTTGTGAAAATAAGCGTTAAGAATTTTTTTGAGTATACCGTCTGTTTCGATGATTAAAACTTCTTTTAATATAAAAAAATGTCTTCTACAGTTCCAATAAGATTTTGCATGACTTTTTCATTGGCCATAAGCATTTTTTTGAAAAAATAAATATTTGACCTTCAAAAATAAAGGTAAAAATAAAATTCACTTTTTTTGAATTTTGATCATTTTTAGGCTTAAAAGAAAGCTCGTTCTTTAGAGTACTTAACGTTCATTTTCAAAAACAAATTACTATTATCCTACTTTTTAACCTTAAGGTTCTTAAAGTAAAAAGTCTCAGCTTTCTTTCAAGCCTAACAAGAAACAAAAAAATGGTCCAAATTCGAAAAAAAGTAAAATTTATTTTTGACCTTCATTGTTAAAGGTCAATTTTTTTTCAAAAAATGCTTATGCTCCATGAAAAGGGCGTAAAAATTCGTATAAAGACAAAATTTTGTTTCGCTAATATTAAAAGAGTTACAAATCGCTGAAGTCTATGGTACCCGCAAAAAATCCAAGACACCACCGCGGTAAATGTTTATCCCAATGGCAAAAGTTTTTCCCTAACAATTGCCATCCAATAGAACTGCATTTCGCCAAAGTTTGAGTCCGATCGGAGAACTTTGGTTTTTAAGGTGGGGTCACTTCAAAAATAATGCCCTATATGTTACTTGGAAAAAACAGGATTTCATTGATGCAATAACGAAGTTTGTATTACAATGCAAATCGTAGAAAAATGCTCTAATAGCAAGCAGATGGTTTAACCACTATTAAATTGAGGTGTACACCTGTTTCTGAATTCTTTCGAATTCCCTTGAATTCTTTTTGAGTTCTCTTGAATTCTTTTGAATACATTGCTCCCCACATCTAAATTCGTGAATTTTTACTAATTGCTATTGAAATTCTACTAATTCAATTAGAACAAATTAAGCCTAAAACTACTAATTGCGCAGTGAAAATAAATGGATTTATTTAGGACTGTATGTGTTTCTATTAAATAAAATAAAAGGTTATAGAAGTGGGAAAAATGACAAATAGAAAAGTTTAATAAAAGTACGCGATTGTGTAACATTTTGAACTTTATTGAAACAATGAGAAAGCAATATTGTGAAACTTTTAAACAGGCTATGTCACCTCTACTAATATAATGTATTTACTTACTTCACCTTAACTTATTCCATCTAAGTTGATGATAAATTTACATGTTATTGCTTCAAAGTGGGAAAATTAATGATCAATAAAAAAGTTTAATAAAGAAACGCGATTGTGTAACATGTTAAACTTTATTGAAACAGTAAGTAGCCTACGTCACCTCAATTAACATTAAGCATTTGCAAGTTATTGGTTCAAAATGAAAAAATTTAGAATCATTTACACACTCAAATGTATATTACCTTACTTTATCCGCATTAAAAATAATCCCTTTAATGTATGCACTCACACTCATTTTATATCCAAAGTGATCGAGAAGAAAAGTTCACTAATTAATTTGCAACCGAAATCATTAAAGAATAAGTCAATATTTTCACTAATTGACTGATTGTGTTTACTATTCATTTAGTAAAATGCTAAAAAAATTAAAGAAAGACCTAGAAATTATTTTTTTTAGTTTTCAGCCACTTGAAAAAGTCAAAAAGATTCATCAGCCATAAAAGAATGATTCAGTTCATTTTTCTGAGTATTTTGAAAACACAAATGTTTAAATTCTTCTACTAGAAGTGAGGAAATTCGTTTATTAGGATTAGCGCATTTAATTAATGAATTGTTATGATCTCCACGTGTTGCTCGCTCGCTTTAAAACTTGTGCCATTTAAAAGCTCTTTTTATCCACTATATTCTAGTTATTTAGTGTTGGCTTCAGGATCCAATATCCATTAGTGCAAGTTAAACAGCGTCATCGGCCCTAGAAAAAGATGCAGCACATTTTTTCAGCATTAAAAAAAATTCAAATTAGCCCACTAGAAGCGGATGAATTCATTAATGTATTCGCGCGTTTCATTCATGGCTGTTTATGAACCCTTTGTTTTAATTTTCCTACTTTCTAGCTGCTCTGTTAAAAATGTTTGTAAGTTTGCCAAACTCTTACTATACTTTTTGTGTAGTAAATTTACATTCCCGGAATAGTAATCTTAAATTACAACTACGTGATTACAACACGAGTGTTGTAAAGTCTGTATTAATAATTTTCAGAATTCAATTTACAAATTTTTTAATATGCGGATCAAGTAATTTTCATAATTGAACTATAATATATAATTTTCTTTTCTGATAGTTTCAATTGAATTCATTATTAGTAACACAGTAATTGAATATATGAGAAAAAAAACTAACCTAGAAATGATTTTTCTTTTCTGAAATTTTCACCTTGAACTTGCTTTTTTTGGGAAAAGTTTCACCTACACGTCATATTTCAATCCTGATTGATATATTTTAGTAAACGTTTTGCATTCTGATCTTTTTATTTCAAATAAATTGTCTCTGAAACCGACACACGTACAAAAGTACGAGTATATGTCTAGAGAGTCGCGATATAAATAACTTTTCAATACGTCGCTAAGTGTCCGAGCGAAGAGACCTTGAGTATTGGGCTTTAACGGACGCTTGGTGGGGGGGGGGGGGGCAGAACCATTAAAGC
>JAUMHM010000085.1:47971471-47997553 GCA_032362435.1 Melikaiella ostensackeni
TTTCTGTGACCAGTCACAGGGGTGCCTCTTCCCAAAAGACATTGGAAAGGGTGTGTGAAAAGTGTGACCTAAACTATTTCTGTGACTAATCACAGGGGTGCCTTCCCCCCACGGCCCATTGGAAAAGGGTAACGGTGTAACCTAAAATATTTCTATCACCAGTCACAGCCCCCCCCCCCCACAAGACAATGGGAAGGAGTAGTAGTGTGACCTGAACTATTTCTGTGTCCAATCACAGGGGTGCCTCCCCACATGACATTTCATAAGAGTAACGCTGTGGCCTAAAATATTTCTGTGACCAGTCACAGGGGTGCCTCTCCCCAAGAGACATTGGAAAGGGGTAGCAGTGTGACCTTAAATATTTCTGTGACCAGTCACAGGGGTGCCTCTCCCCAAAAGACATTGGAAAGAGGTAGTAGTGTCACCTAAAAAATTTCTGTGACCAGTCACAGGGGTGCCTCTTCCCAAAAGACATTGGAAAGGGTGTGTGAAAAGTGTGACCTAAACTATGTCTGTGACTAGTCACATAGGTGCCAGCCCGCGCTCCCCCCAGACATAGGAAAGGGTTAGTGGTGTGACCTAAACTATGCCTGTGACCAGTCACAAAAGTACCAGCCCGCCCCCCAGACATTCGGAAGAGGTAGTAGTGTGACCTAAACTATTTCTGTGACAAATCACAGGGGCGCCTTTTCCCCACGACTCATTGGAAAAGGATAACAGTGTAACCTAAACTTTTTCTGTGACCAGTCACAGGGGTGCCTGCCAGCTCCTCACGAGACAGTAGGAAGGGTGGCGGTGTGACCTAAACTATTTCTGTGACCAGTCACAGTAGTGTTTTCCTGCCCCCATGAGATATTCTAACTGTTCATAAACTTAAAAAGAGGCTCTCTTCAAAAGTTATTTCATTTTTTTGGAAAGGGAAAGAGTGTGACAGATTTACTTGAAAGGGGGAGAAAGTGCAACAAAATTAATACTAATTCTTTAGAGTGGGGGATCTTGAAAAGGGAGATTCTAGCAAAAAATCTTATTGGAAACCGTCCGGTACTGACAGTGTATACACTTTGTTAAATAAAATTAGTTTTGCGATCAGTAACACATAATAAAAAAATTTTAATTTTAAAATTGTTGGAATAAAATTCAGTGATATTTTTCTGAATTCAAGCAACATTTGTCTGATTTTAAGTAAAATTTGTCTCACTTTAAAATTCAATTCTGATAGTCAGATGGTGAAATCCGAGGTGAAGTCTTAATTTTAGATTGATTTTGCTGAATTTAAGGCAAACCAATTTTAAGGTGTAAAAACATTAAGCATTTAGAAGGAGGGCTGCAAACGTACATGTACGAAATAATTATCGAAAGCAGTGCGAAGACTGAAGTTTTCAGTATAACGCATTATATTGAAAAATAAAATTGTACAGCCTTTTTAATAATTGATGTTTTATATGTGTATCTTTACATCTCTGATACAAAATCTTTCGACACATGATCGACACATAAGCTGACCACCTTGTAGGTTATAATTACCACGTGACCACGTATTGTTTTGTAAATTTGAGGTTAATGTTCGGTTGGTGTTCCTTCCGCGTGTAAAGTACTTATAATGTGGTTCATAATTGAAAAATAAATCTTCACAATCTTATAGTCATGTTTTCGTTATCTTCTACTCTATTTTTTTAAAACTTGGTATATTGGTAAGTAGGATGACACAACCTATAAATTGTTGGAGAAAAGCATATGAAATACATGAAACGTATATAAATGTGCCAATAATTTACGTGAAAAAATTTTTTAATTCCTTAAAATGCTACTTCAAAGCTAATCTTGTGTTTATTCTTTTGACTAAGTGAAATAATAATCGAAATGATTGACCAGGGGGGAAAGTCATTGCTTATCTATAACCTTTAAATACTATCAAACATGTTTATTGGCAAAAATTTGTTATCAGTTTTGATATAAAAATTTAAGCTATCTATTGACACTGTTTTCATTATTTTGTATTTGTATTTCTGAATTTCAGAAACATTTTAAACTTTAATCGGCTCTCCTAAAAAATTTGCTAAAAGTGACAGTGGAGCCTTCGAATTATTCTACTGAACTGCAGATTAAAGTGTAATACGTAAACATTTTCCGTAGATTGCAAAATAAATGGTTCTTTTCATTACGAACAATGCCCTTACTAAATAATTCCTGGGAATAAAGTAATAAAGTGCTGTCATATTGTTTACCTTGATTTTCTATCATTTTACCTGATTCAACGCATTTTTCATACCAGATATTGAATGAGAATATGAAATATAACATCCATATACATAGTATCGTATAAGGAAAACGTGCATAAAATACGATGATTACGGCCGATATAAAATCACGACCTCGATTCACCTTTGCGTTTAACACTGTTCAACACTATACGTGTACACGTATCGTCAATGCAATTACCATTCATGAATATTGCATATTGCATAAAAAATCGATGCTTCTTTATTCAACCTACAAGACATATTTCATAAAGCATGCATTATAATTTCATTTATTGAATTAAGCATTAAACATTTGGGGTTTTAATCTTGGTTATAGATTTTGGATAAAAAATGACAGAACTCATGTGTTTATTCTGTCAATCTGTTTAAATTGTATTTGAATTTTATTCGAATTAAATTAAATTAGATGTGAAACATATTATGAAATGTCCAATCACTGTGAGGGGAATTCAGATAATGAAAATTGGATCATAACATGAAAGCAATTAAAGGTCACGGTTTTAAACTGAAGCAAATTTTAGCCTTTAAAACTGAGTGGGGAAAGTTAAGTTTCCGGATCGTCACTAACTTGAATATTCATAGCTTTTAGGAAATAGGGCATTGCTCTTAAGGATGTTCTCGAAGTACAGTCAAGTTCAAAATTACTGAATCTTTACTTGAATTATCAAATCGACCAAAAAAGGCCCATTGATAATTGTAACGAATTTTTTATAATTCTATTTGTTACGTTTTTATGAAATATTATTCAGGAGATATAGTGTCATTCACATGATTTGTAACTAAAATCAACTATACCAGGGTGTCTACTCACCTGGAAAACTTGGATTTGTCAGGGAATTTGGCGTGTCAGGGAGAGTCAGGGAAAAGTCAGGGAAAAGTCAAGGAATTTTTTCGAATATGCTCAAATTTAAAAGGTTGATTTAGAACCAATCTGTTCAGATTATTCAATTTTTCAAATGAAAAAGGTGAAAATCCGAACGAATAACACGTTTCTAAGAATTGCTAATTTGAAGAAAATTTTATTTCTTCATCAAAAATTTACTCTATCTTTTTGTAAATTGAGTCAAGCTTTTTGATCTCAATTAAAAGAAGTAGATTTTATTTCGATCTTATGAAAAATTATTTTTAAAAAAGAGAGATTCCGAGTCAAGTTCTGCTTTTTATTGAGACTGCCTACGGTTAAAATTTGAAACCTACAAAAATTCATTACTTTGTCACAATTGTAATTGAAAATTACATAAATTATGCAATATATTATTTTCAAACAAATCTAACTACCTGTCATTTATTATAATATTATTTCCTACACATCTTTTCCTTTCTAATTTACTTATTTAACTCACATCTTAAGATCTCTATTATTTTATAAATAAAGGTTAGGAAATAGTAAAGGTTAGAAATAGTAAACAACAAACCAGTCCACCTGATCCACGCGCACGCGCAGATATAAGCACTCGTTCGCCGTCGTACGTGCCGTACGGTAATAACGAGAGAAAAATTAGGAAGTTTATCCTTTTTTAATATTTTTAAAAGGAAAAATCATTTTAATCATAAATAATCTCCTAATTATGAAAGAAAATATCGTTGAGTAGGTAATGGAATGGTTTTTATAATTTTTTGTCACTCCGAAACTGGTTTTCAAGATACGGACGGTAATGATATTTTTGTTGTCAAAATGTGTTTTTCATTTTTAATATCGGATTCACACAAAAAAATTGGGAAGTTGGGACACAAAACGGTAATGACGTTTGGGGTGTTCTTATATTGAATTAAAATAAATAGAAACAAAAATGAAAAAAGAACATGACAATTTTGTAGAGAATGATAATAAGTATTCATTAAATAGAAACAAAAAGCAATAAGAGTTTCTAATTTAATGTTATATTACTAGGACTTCAAGTTTGCCTTCAATTTGACAATAACCCATATAGAGGCACGAAATTTAATTTGCAAAATTTTTTTTTAGCTTTCAAAATTACGCAAAGCTTTCTTTTAAGTAAAGATGTAACTAATTATTAAAAATTACACTGATCTGAAAATTTTAACGTTCGGTCGTGCATATGGGAAGTGACTAGGTTTTTTCAATAGATTTTTTTGCGCTGAACACGAATCTGGGCTCAAAAGTTTTCTATCACGTAAGGTTTTTGAGAAAATAAAGGTTGAAACCCCCCAAAAAAGGCGTTTTTGGCCAGTTTTGGATGACCGTGGGTACCAAGCCCGAAGTCATAGAACCTTCCAAAATGTCTCAAATTGAAGCTTGTCAATTCCCCTTTCGACCCCAATAAACCAAAATTCAGTGGATGTGGATGTCTTCATCATACATTCGTTTATCAATTCCAATAGAGATTTAGTTTCTTTAACGTTGAGTTTACATCTTCAGCAAATCTTCCACTAATTCCAAAACTAATTTTGTGGAAAATTAGAGCCTTTTAGTAAATACTTAACCATTTAATAGTCGTATTTGTTCACAATTTGACACAATTTGTGATACTTTACACTCTTAGAAACTAAATTACACTAGTACAAATCGATAGCCGCTGGTTAAAAGTCGAGATAACTCTATAATTGACAATATAGACAATAAATTTACACATTTAAAAGAATAAAGACACTTCAAAGATAAGCTTTGAATTTTAGATTTATACGTTTACTGGTTTTTAAGCGATTTTTTAAAATCTCAGATTATCATTTCGAGGATTATTATAAATAAATACAAATTGCTCACAGAAAAATATCATTTATTGCAAACAGGCAAGAAACATAAGATTAAATCACTTATAAGTTCGTCTTAGTAAATCACTTTAGAAAAAGGAACAATTATTTTTCTTAGTAATAAGGATATTCAAAGACATTATTAGCATTAAGTATCACTTTTGAAACACAAGAAGCTTATCTTCTATAATCTCTCCAAAGTCTATCTTCAATTTCATTTTCTGCAAAAAATTTGTTTTAATAATCACGAATCTTCGAATTAAATAAATCATTTACGACAAAGAGAAATCGTCTAATTAGATTTCTTACCGTGATGTTAGTGAAGTCCCTTTAGTAGTTTTTTTCTGGAGCGTAGCATTCGCTGAAAAATAATACAATTAATTAATTAAAAAAAGAAAACTGAGTGACAAAAATAGTTCATTAATTTTTGGATGACTTACTTTTCGTATATTTATCAGCAGGCTGTTTTCTCTCTTTACTTCCACAAATTATATCGTTTATATAACGTGGACCCTTCGACTCTTTCGTCTTTGTAGGTTTTGAAAGCTTTTCGTTTTTCATGTTGTAGATTGCTGTTTTGTAAACAACTTCTACCGGCTTTTTCGTTCTGCAAATAAAAAAGGCATTTTCTAAATTCAAGTAAAATGATTAGATACAATTTTCTGGATAAAAAATCTAAATTTTACTTTGTCGAGTCCGTGGTTTCAACTTGCGGACTTAATTCGGTGCCCGAATCCGACTGTTTAGAATTACGTGATTTAGATCCAGTTCTTTTAATATCCTTTTTTACTGAAGATGTCCTAAAACTTTTTAATTTTCCATCTGCTGTATTTTTAGCTTTCCCTCGTGACTCGGATATTTCTGATGAATTTTTGTTGCCAACTCGTTTTACTTTATCCAAGTCCTGAATTTTCTTCTCTTTGTTAACAACTATATCCTTCTAAAAAAAAAACGAGAAAACAGCAATTAACACTAAGTATGTACCAGTAATTTCTAGTCGCCAATTCTTTCCCTTGATTCCGTTTTACTTCACTCGCTTCTGATAATTCTATTATAAAAGTTACATAAATTCTATAACTACCTCAACGTCTCGAAATAAATAAAAGAGGCGATATATACTTCAATGTTCATCCCAAAACACTTAGTCAATCAAGACTCAGATGAAAATTCCTGGGATTTACCCGGTTTTCAAACATTTTCCCCGGTTATTTTCAAATTCAAAACGTCAAAACTGAACTTACAATTTAAAATATTCGAAAAATATCTCCAATTTCTAAATTTGAATCGCTTGAAATAGAAAATGAAACATTAAAAATTGAACGATTTAAAACTCAAAGGTTCAATATTGATTAAAATAGAAGATTTAAAAATTATACAATCTCTAAATATAAAAAGAATTTTAATTGTACAATTCCAAAGTAGAAGCCATCAAAATTAAAATAATTGTTATTTCGAGGTCTTGAAGCAGAAAAATAATTTAAATTGAACATTTTCAAACCGAGTTTATAATTAAAACATTAAAAATTGAACAATTATCCATTCAGGACAACCAAAATTCGACAGATTGAAAAAGAAGCACTGAAAATTATTCAACTATTAAGACTTTCAATTTGAAATTTTAAGGGAGAGCAGGTACGTTTGGGACAGCAGTACGTTTTGGATAAGGTCAATTTAAACATATTAAATCAAGTAGAAACTTTTATATTTATTGCTTGAACATGTTTCTTTAGACTCCAAAGAAACATGTTTAACCAGTAAACAAAAGTTTATACTTTATTTTATTTGTTTAAATTGACACGTACTGCTGCCCCAAACATACCGTCTTCCCCCTACAAGATTAAGCAATTGAAGCCCTTCAATTGGGAACTGAACTATTTTGAATAATTAAAATTTTAAGCCAAACAGTTTATTATGCTTCATTTACGAATTGTAGTTTTACTGTGGATTTTGTTGTTTTTACTAAAACTAAGAATTAACCAAATTTCCGGTCAGAAAATAAATTCATTGTCACTTCCCGGTTATTTTCCGGTTCAGTGGCCACCTTGCGAAGTTTTGAATAAAAAAACATCTTCACATCTTAAAAGAAGCCTTTTCAGAGCATTGTATTATTTGATTAAGTTTTACCTTACTCCGCCTTATTGGTGGACTTTTATTAGACTCGGTCCCACTTTTGTTCTTACTTCCAGAACGAGTTCTACCTAAAAGAGACTTTTGTTTAACCTGCGTTTGTATTTTTTTAGGTACTTCATCTCGTTCCGCTGTTGAAGATTCTACTTTCGCCTCTGGTTCTTTATCATCTTTTATTTTCTTGGGACCTAGCTCTCCATCAGATTTGCTTTTAGCATGGAAATTCTCATAAATTGGCTCGTTCTTCCTGACAGAGTCAAAGACGTTGGCATAAATAGGAGTGAAGATACTAGGATCACAGATTTCTTCTTTCGCTCCAGGACTAACATCACAGAAATCTTTGGCTTTATGCGTAAGAGGCACAGTTTCAGGACAGCCTTTTTCAATTTCGTTCGATTTTATCAAACGGGATGACGTTTTTTCTACCTCGTTCGATTTGGCCAAACTGGATGAGACTTTTTCTACTTCATTCGATTTTGTTAAACGGGGTGATATCATTTCCACCTCGTTTGCTTTGGCCAAACGGGATGTCATTTTATCCACTTCGTTTGATTTTTCCAAAAGGGACGAGATTTTTTCCACCTCGTTCGATTTTACTAAACGGGGTGAAATCATTTCCCCATCGTCCATTTTATTTACTGAATACAAGGATGAAAGGGTGTCTGGTCTTTTAATACACTTGTTGATCAATTTTGGCGAGTGGTCAAAATCCACTCTGGCGATCATTGGCATGTGAATAGCCACAGGCTTTAACAGTATTTGATTTTCTCCTGCTATCACTTCTTCGCTACGTTCTGTTTCTAGAGAACGGGGTTTAACATTGAGCTTTTCCACTTTATGATCATCTTTTCGAGTCATCAAATCCAGGGCAGATATTATTTTGGGGGCTTCGAGTGAAACCTCTTCCACATTACTGAGTTTTGAGGTATCATCTGGAAAAAACTTGAATTGTCAGTTTCGGTAAGAAAACAAAGATTGTTCAAAATTAAGATATAATTTGGTAGAATTCAATCAGTTTCATTGCTATTTAGAAAAATTTGTCTCGGTCACTTAAATTTTCAAATTCGAGTCTTCAAAACTGTAGAATTTATAACTCTAAGTGTTATAAAAAGAATTTCCAACTTAACGAATCTATTGCAAAGCAATAGTTTATAAATTTGAAGTATTTAAAATTGAAAATTAAACATTCAAAATAGTACAATTTAAAACTGAAACATTCAGGATTCTACAATTTCAAATTGAAAGTCTTCCAAGTTGATTGATGGTTTTAATGGCAAGATCTTTAAATATAGATAGTATTTCAAAATAAATCATTCTAAATTGTACAATTCAAAGCCCTTAAACTTTGAATAAATTCAAATTAGAAGCTTTCAAGGTTTAAACAATCTCCAGATAAGACATTTGAATTTGTACAATTTTTAAACCGAGTTTCTTGAAAATTACAAAGTTAAAAAATGAACAAATGTACAGTGATGGCAATCAAAATTCAACAGATTAAACAAAATTTTTGCAATTTCAATCTTAATCTTTTCGATTTTGTATGTCGTGAATTTATAATATTGTTCAAGTATCATAAGTCTAAATTTTTAATTGCACAATTTTTAACAATTCAAATTCGTACCAAAGAATGTCCAATTTTAAATGAACATTTTAAAGGATTCAAGTAAAAATGATTCTATTTCAAAAGCTACTAGTTTAAAATTGTCCAAATAAAGAATGAAACAGAAAATTTTAAATCGTTAGTGTCTTCAATTTAAAATTATTTGTAACTATGACGGATTTAAATCAGAAATTGTACTACCGGGTGACTTGAAAAAAAAACGAATTTTAGAAACTAGAAGTGGCGTAGTGCGGAAAAATTGTCTTTGGGAAGCCAAATTAAACCAAAAAAAAAAAATTGAAATTGGTTAATATTTGACTCGCGCATCGGGGTCAAAGTTTCCATTTTTGAACTTTTTTTGACCAATTTTATAAGGGACAAAAAATCATGGCGAATTTTATGTAAGTACAGTCTTTGTTAGTGACAAGTAATATAAAATTAGAAGTATAAAAAAATTGGGTTGAAGTTAAAATTTTTTGAAAATGCGCAAAAAACACATATTTGGATTTGGTTAATTTATATTTTTTTGAAAAAAAATTAAATTGTTGGGCTAAGAATTTCTTTAGCTTAAACCGAAGAAACATGCAATTATCTAGATATCACGAGAAAAAAATTTTCTGTCATAAAAATCAGGATTTTTTCCTTTTTTGAGCGATTCTCACACCTGACAGGTCATGAAACAATTTTTTTTTGTATAGTAACGAAATAATGGCATGCTTCTTTGATTCCAGTTGAAGAAATTTGCGACACTACAATTTGCATTTTTTGCAAGAAAAATGTGCAATTATCATAAGTTTTTTGCTATAGAAAATTGATCGAAAATTGATACTTTGACCCTTATGCGCGAGGGTCAAATATTGACCATTTAAAAAAATTTTGGCCTCGATTTTTCTTCTCCAAAGTCAACTTTTCCACACTGCGCCGTTTTTAGCTTCGAAAATTCCAGTTTTTCGGCCCACCCTATTGTACATGTTCTAACTAAACACTTTTGAGC
The DNA here is from genome assembly GCA_032362435.1 of Melikaiella ostensackeni. Classification (NCBI taxonomy): domain Eukaryota; kingdom Metazoa; phylum Arthropoda; class Insecta; order Hymenoptera; family Cynipidae; genus Melikaiella; species Melikaiella ostensackeni. Next base: position 47,981,166 of record JAUMHM010000085.1, read on the forward strand.
GTTTTTATCTAAAATTATTCAACACTATTTCAAAAGCTTTAGGTTTCACATTATTCAATACTGGACACTGTAAATTCAAAATTGTGTAACTATTAAGGCTTTCAATTTAAAATAAATTTTCATTTAAAAATTTGGAAAATTATTTTTTTTTTCAATATTGATGGCTTCACTATTTACTTTGAAAATTATACAACTTCAAGAAATCTAAATTTGAAACCTGCCAATTTTGCACATATATTTCCCTTTAAAAGTATTGAATTGTAAATCTTTTCATTTCAAACCAAATTTGAAATGACGACTAAAAGTGATTTTTAAAAAAGCGACCAAAAAGCCTTCAGAGTCAAATGATTTTACAGTTAGGCTTCAGAATTGAACAATTTAAAATTAATGGCGCTTGAAACTAATGACAAAATTCTTAGAATTTTAAAGAATAAATTTTAATCTTCAATAATGAAAAACGACCAAATTTGGACAAACACACGCGCAAATACTTCCATTAAAAATTTAAAGTTTCCAATTGGATTCATAGCGGTTTTAAACTATTTTATTAGTTGAATATTTAAAATATGTTAATTACCTCTCACTACACTCCTCAAATTGCAAAATCCATTAGCACCGAAATTAACAGTTGTCGTGTGCCCTCTATGCCTCTGATCCACAACTTTATCGTGAGTATTTATCTGATCGTTTTCAGTACTGAAGTCTTTCTTTAAGACACTATCGTTTTCCAAATTTAAATTCGACTTCAAAGGCCAGTCTTTATAATCTTCCCCTTCCCTCAACTGTGTCGGATTCGCCACTGTTTGTGGCTCTTCAGAAACTCGTTTCTTACTCGCTCCAAATATATACTTTTCATATGAAGTATCCCCAAAATGAACTACTGGCAAATTTTTGTTTGCAGAAATCCCAAGACTATTGCTACTGATATTGCTATTACTGTTGCTGTTCCGACGTCTTCTTCGAAATCGATTTGTCGGAGGAGGTTTGCCATCAGTTTCTACAATATTCACCTTTCCAGAATCCGCAACAAAGTGCACTTCAGTCTTGCAAAATAAAACTTTCTTCGTCGGTTTTGCCGAGCACTCTGATAAAAATAAGACATTGCTCTCCTGAGAGTTCAAGTCTCTCGTGGCATCATTCTCAGAAAAATTTTTCAAATCTATAGTCACTTTTATGAGACCTGTTGATTCCTCTTCTGGTTTTCCCAAGTGCACTATCGTTTTATTTGAAGCAAGAGGTCGACTCGTTTCTTGAGCACAGAGTCGAATCGACGTTGGCTTCTGAATTTCAACTAAAGATTCTCGATTCTTTTCGAGAGGATCCTGGCAAAAATAAGTCAGCGGCTTGGAATTATTGACGATATTGGCTTTGCTGGAAATTACAGTTCCTGGTGAACGCGACCTGGAAATGTTAGAATTTCTACCAATGTAAGTGTTTCTTGGCGAAGATTCAGACGAAGAGTAAGAATCTTGCACATAATTATCTTCTTCTAAATGAGCTTTTGTTCTGAGTCGGATTTCAGAGTTCCTCAACTCTGGAAGTTTTGAGTTATTCAAATCCGACGGTTCTGAGTTTATATCTGGAACTTTCACATCTCTGGAGTAATTCGGATCCTTGGGATTCTTTTTGTTCGACAACTGCAAAGAGCGTCTAACTCTGTAGTCTCGGGTGAAATTTAATGAGGGAAGAGAATCCTCTTCTTCGATCAGATTAGCGAGATCTTCGTTCGAATTGCTTTTCTTCTCGTTCAACGTGGATGTCGTGTATTTGTTTCTGTCGACGACATCGAAAGTCTTGCTTAATTTCTGGTCAGTCAGAAGGGCAGAACTTTGCCCGAATAGTGGTAGGGAATGACTACTGTTGACTACTTCTGAGTGCAATTTTCGACAGAGGGAAGACAATGGATCCAACATTAGGCTATCCTTGCTCAAACCCCAATCGTTCAGTCTTGATTTTATGCCACTGTCGACTTCGCTCGCGTGGTGCTCGGTCTGGAATATAAAAGATAGTATAGGATTTAATTTTGTTCTGAAGTTCATTTTAAAAAAGGCAGGCTTTTATAAAAGTTTGTTTTTGATATATGTTCATTCAGAGTGGCCACTAGATCGGGAAATGACTGGTAATTATTTAATTCTTAGTTTTAGTCGAAAAACCTAGTAGTGAAAGTGACTTTAAATGTCACTTGATTCCAATGAGAAATTTTACAGTTTGAAGCACTCCTAATTATAAATTGTTCAATATCAAAGACTAATATTGTGAAATTATTTAATTCTGAAGACTTGAATTTCACAATTTTAACTGTTAAGACTCTAATTTTTTTAATTGTTTAATTTGAAACGTTCATAATTCGAAAGTGTACAATTTTGTGTTCACTTCAAGTCACTATTTCACATTTGGAAAAATTCAATAATTTTAGATTAAAATATACAAAATTGTTTGGTTTCAAATTTAATGTATAATATAAAAGTATTATAGTATAAAATATAATTTTAAGTTTGATATCTTGAATACCAATAACAGGAAAAAAGCGTTTGAAGTGCAAGAAATTTGAATTGAAAGTGTTGAGTAATAATTTTATGTAGGTTGAAATATTCAAAATTGTTTGGCATTAATTTAAAATCGAATAATTTCAGATTGAAAATGTTTAAATTGGACAATTTTTAATTAGGGGCGCTTAAAATTTTCAAATGTGAATCTAAATCTTATTATACAATTTTCAATTAAAATCCTTCATATTAAAGTAATTTTAAACTGAAAACGCTAAAAATTTAATTATTTCAGTTTGATACTTAAATTGGACAATTTTTAGCTTTGCGACCGAAATGGAATATTTTTTATTTAATATTTTAAAATTATAAAATATAATTTTAAATCGAAGGAACAGTTTTAAATAGAAAACGTGCTATTTATAACAATTTGTTAGATTGGAAAACTCAGCCTTTTTTGGTTTTAATTTAAATCGTTGAAAATTGTGGAATTTAAAAGTTGAAGTTTTTTAATACTCAAACGATTATAAATTCACCACATCCAAAATAGAATAGACTGAGATTGAAATTTCGAAAATTATACAATTTCAAATTAAATACGCTTGAAATTGTACAATTTTTAATTGAAGCATTAAAAACTGTGTGGTTTAAAATTTAAATTGTTCAAAATTATACAGTTTTGAGAGTAATGCCTGAGCAGTTGAATAATTAAATTAAAAACCCTCAAAACTGAATAATTTTGGTTTGAAAATTTATAAATGGGACAATTCTAAATTTTAGTCGCTCAGTCTTGTACAATTTGAAATTAAAAGTATTCAGTTTAAACTATTTTTCTGTTTGAAGACTTCCAAATAAACAATGTTCAAATGTGACGGCTTTTTGGAATTGTACAATTTTAAATGTTTTCATTTGAAGATTCTCTCATTTTGAAAGCTTCGGATTTGCACAATATTAAACATCAGAGCTTGAAATTGTTCAATTTTGAATGTTTAGTTTTCAATTTTAAATGCTCTAAGTTTATAATTGTTCCGCATTTTGAATACATACTTCAAATTATAAATTCTTTAGTTTTGAAGATTTGAATTGGAAAATTCAAGTAAAAGGGGAAAACCCCAGAAGTGATTTGCAATTTTTTCTCTCTCAAGTGGCCAGCCTGGCCAGCTTGACGGCGTCGATTCAAGTATATTTGCGCCAAATTTAATTTGCCAAACGTATCTTTTTTTGCTTTCAAAAATACTTACTACCGATTTTGTTAGGGGACTACTGTGAATCAAATCGGAAACTCTGGAGGAAGACCATTGAGATGCTCGCACGACTTGAATCGATTTTCCTCCTACCCCTTGGCTTTGAAATATCTCAACTTTTCGTTGAGCTCGTTGGACCACATTTCCATCAGCTGAGTTTCGTTCCCTTGAATCTATCACCTATTACAAAAGAAATATATATATTTTTGTAAAACAGAAAAACAACATGAAAAAATAATTTTTTTAAAAGTAAATTAATCACCTTGCCATATGATTGAGCAGCACCTTGATTTTTGGCCTGCCACCTTCCCGTCTCAATTCGGGCATTTTCGAGCATGCCCGTAAGACGATCCACGTGTGACCATTCATGAACATCTTCGTTGTGAAACGGAGATCCATCATTGTCCCCTATATATCCAGAAGACAGTACTAATTCCATTTTCTTGTTAAGGAAAAATCAGTCTTTCATTGAAAACACGTCTTTGTTTACCCAATGCATATTATGCACTCTGTAAAGAAGAGAATTATTATTTGTCATTGAATTTTAAGTATGGCCTTCATTCTAGAATAGCATCGATAATTAGGCTTTGAAAAAACTCATTTTTTTCAACTCAGAATTTATTTCAAATATTTTCGGCTTTTTTTACTAGTAATTATTTTCAGTCCAAATAAATTGGTACTTAAATTTCGAACCAAAGGATATTTTGAGAAGCGAAAGGAGATAAATCTAACGCATGTAATTGATTGTTCTTTGATTTTATCGACTTCTTGTTTCGACCCCAATTGTTCTGATTGGCATTTTTGTTCCAGGATAACCATTATAATGAAATATATACACGAAGTGGAATTTCAACTTTCTTAAAGCCGGTACATATATCAAAGAAAAGTTTAAATTAGAACACGTTTTGCAACTTGTTTCTTATCGAGCGGCTACAAAAGAACAGCTTTTCCGAAAAATTGTAGTGTCGAAATCAGAGTAAGATTTTAATGATGAAATCGAAACAGAGTATGTGCGTAAATTTCAGACGAGCCCAGATTGTGACCTCGATTTCTGGACCTTTCTTCAGCCATCGAATAGACGGTGTCATAACTCTTTATTGTGAACTGTGATATCTAATAATCGACCTCCTTATCTTAAATTCTACTATTTTAAATCGAAGAAAACTAAGTCAACTTTAAAATCACGAATTTATTTCAAAATCATTTCTTTCATTTTTTTAATTGCCCTCTAAATGATTTTTCTATTGTCAGATGTGCCAGATATTATTTTTAGAACCATTTGAAATCACTCGAAATTTAAAGCAAGAACATTTTTTTAATTATTACTTTTTAAATATTTGTTCATTTCCTTCTGGTATTAGTCATACTTTTTGCCGCCCACGTTGGAAACCGTAAACGTTCTTAGGAAATGAATACTTACGGAAATTTTTAGATCACACAGAAATTTTGCAGAAGAATACAGAAGACTTTTGGGGACGAAATAAATAATGAAAGAAGAATAATCACGTAAAATAAATTATTTTTCAGCATACATTTATAATTTGATTGCTTTTAAGTATAAATCTTCCCAATTTTAATTATCATGTTCAACAATTTTATCAGTTACGTCGAAACGTTTAAATCGATTATTCAGTTTTATTGGACCCTAAAGCTAAACTCACATTAATATTCTCAAACAATTGTATTAAAATATTAAATCAATTATTTAAATTTTACCCAGTTCAAATGCTTTAATTTAGCATTTTACTTCATTTCAACCTAACACACCTATAGTTTCAAATGTCACTTGATATCATATGAGATTGTGCAATTTTGAACGAGTTTGATTTAAAATTCTTAAAAATTGCATCGATTAATTCTGAAATTCAAAACTGCACAACTTTAAGCACATAATATTTAGAATTTTTCAGTTAAAAAAAAAGAAAATTTATTCAGTTTCGAATGCCTTATTTCAAAATCTGTCTATTTTTAGAAAAACATACCTTAATTGAACGATTTAAAAAAGAGAATTTATATACAGTTGTTACAGTTAGGTAACAAAATTATTCTGTAACAAGTAGATAACTTTGTTACAACTGAGTTATGTAATTATACCAGAACTTTTTTATTTTAAATGTCACTTGATATCATATGCGATTGTGCAATTTTGAAGAGTTTGATTTAAAATTCTTTAAAATTGCATCGATTAATTCCACAAGTCAGAATTGCACAACTTTAAGCACATAATATTTAGAACTGTTCAGTTAAAAGAAAAACAAAATTATTCAGATTCGAATGCCTTATTTCAAAATCTGTCTATTTTTGAAAAACATACCTCAATTGAACGATTTTAAAAAAGAGAATTTATATACAGTTGTTACAGTTAGGTGACAGAATTATTCTGTAACAAGTAGGTAACGTGGTTACAACTGAGTTATATAAATGTACCAGAAATTTTTTTATTTCAAATGTCACTTGATATCATATGAGATTGTGCAATTTTGAACGAGTTTGATTAAAAATTTTTTTAAAGTGCTTCGATTAATTCCGCAATTCAAAATTGCACAACTTTAAGCACATGAGGTTTAGAATTCTTCACTTAAAAAAAATTATTCAGTTTCGAATGCCTTATTTCAAATTCTGTCTATTTTAGAAAAATATACCTCAATTGAATGATTTTAAAAAAGAGAATTTATATACAGTTGTTACAGTTAGGTGACAGAATTATTCTGTAACAAGTAGGTAACATTGTTACAACTGACTTATATAATTGCACCAGAACTGTATTAGGTACTTTTCTGTAAAAGTTGTTGTGTATCAGTTACAGAACGTGTGTAACAGCTTTCTCGATTATTCCAAAACTATTACAAAATCGTTAGGGTTTTCTGTGATAAAATTTTGAGTTAAAGAAAATGTTAAACTTTCTATTCTGTGACATTAACAGAACTATTCTGTACTCGCGTTTGCTGAGTAGATCCTAAAATTTTGAATCATTGTGTTTGATTACTTTAATCTTTAACTTTCAATATTAAACTTTTTCAAATTAAAAAAGTCATCTGATAAATTAATAATTGCCATTGCAGATCTAAAGGTAAGAAAATCGAGAAAAAATAAGTTCATAATAATTGTTAAATAAAATTAAAAAACGTTTTTGCGTTGGCGACTGAAGAAGGAGTGAACAAATTTTGAAAATACTGTATCTACTTTAAGGAATCAGAAAATCTTACGTCCCACTTAAATATAAATGTCGACAAAAATAAAAGATTAACAACCCAAAAAATAGTACCTAATTTAATCAAATATTTTCTTCAACAGTAGCAATAAAATTTAAAGAGTGGGTATTATCAAAGGAAGTACAAAAGTGGTCGAGAGCCCGCACGCGGTCACTTATTCTTCACAATTATTTCTGAAATACCATAATATAAAGCATCTGTGTGCAAACTTGTTATGTAAGATTTAATAGTTATAAATTACATATCCATTATAATCTCATTGTTTCGCGTAATGTCTCGAGAACAAGGACTTGATACGCACAAGCCACGCATGTGGCTACATATATTGTTGTATATATATAATCATCTTATAATTCTTGACTTATTCTTGTGTGTTGGGACTCGTAGGCAAACACTGAGAAACTTGGAATAGTGTTCAAGTTGTACATAATTTTATTCTCCTTGAGGATTCTCAGGCGGAAGGAAGGTGAGACGTTGAGACCACCACTAGGTTTTCTGTGAGTGGGTGGACCATCGATGTAACGTGGTTTGTCGAGTGCGTTGGCTGACTTCAAGGACATCTTAACCCACTGGTAAACCAGGTTTCTTACATGACACACCATTAACAAGAAATTTATATATTCCCTTACATTTTCCTTCTCATCTACACTTTCTCCTTGCAGACATTTTTATTACTTTCAAGAAACTTTTTTCGCGAGGGTCTCTGAAACCTATATCTCTAAATTTGAATCAATGGCCTGAAGATTAATTGAAAATCAGTGATTTCTTTTTAAATATTTCCCTCTAAATTTGAATCAGGGAAAATCAACTGAAATTTCAGTGAGCTTTCGCTGATTCAAATCTTGAAAAACGAATAACTGATTCTCAGTGAAATTCTACTGTTTCAAACAAAAAGAGTTTAACCAGTGAAAAAGCCATTGGGAATCAGTAACAAGTCACTTAGAAAAAGTTACTGAAGTTTCAGTGAGTATTCAAAATTCCAGTCGTATTTTTACTGGGGAATCAGTGCATTTTCACTGATTGAAATATTAAACAAGTCAAAGAGGTCGGCAAGCGCCTTCAAGGAAGGGTTTCGTAGGCTACAGGATGAAAATCTTCCAGCATAGGGGTCTAAAAGCCAAATTTCTTAATTTTCCTTAGCTTTTAACTACTAACATCAAAAGAAGAATATTACATAGAAAATTTTATTCCTTATCGCAATTCTTCATGCCAAGAGCTTTAATTTCATCCATGCCCGAGGATATCAGACTAAAAGAAAAGCTTCCAGCATGGGGGTCTGAAAACTAAATTTCCTAATTTTTCTTATTTCTCTTATTTATTAATTACTGATATATATATAAAAAAAGGATAATATAACATAGCAAATTTTATTTAATATCGCAATTCAACATGTCAAGAGCTTCAATTTGAGCCGTGTCCGAGGGAGATCCGACTAAAAGAAAAGCCTCCACCATACTGGTCTGAAAAACCTTCGCTCGAAAATTTGAGCGCGCCTAGGGTGCGCGTCTGTCGGATCTCGCGCTTCGCTCTCGGATATTTATTCCTTTTACTCGGAATGCTTTCCCAATTGTTTATTTGATTAATTATTCATCTTTTCTTTTTTATTAATTATTTATCTCTTTTAGATCCCAGTTTTTCCATGCATTTTCATATTTTGATTTTTCTACGTTATTAAGTATAGGTAAAGATTAAATTTATCAAAGCTCTATAGGCGTTGAGGCACACAATCTCATCGTGACATTTGCGTTTCGTTACGTAGGCCATTAACTTTAAAGTAAACTAGGTACTTGAATGCTACATGAAAAAAATAGATTAAAATTTGATGTAGTCTGTATGAAAACTGACTATGACTGTTATTATTTAATTATTAGTATTATACTTCGGTCTAGAACTGCTTATTTGGATGATGCAAAATAAAATACGAACAACATTTTTTTGCCTTTTATTTTGCATTTATCTGTATTCGCAGTTACCCCTAATCTTTTTTATAGAATTTTCGATGGTTAAAACCAAAATCACGAGTCCTATCCAAAAATGGTTGAAAGCAAATTTGTAGATCTTTTGAAAAGCTAAAATTCCTCTTTTAGACATTTTTGCGTATTTCGCGTCGTTAGACTCAAACTGGGAATTTTCAATGGTTAAAACCAAAACCAAGAGTCCTATAAAAAATAGTTCACAGCAAATTTGTAGGTTTTTTGAAAAGCTACAATTCCTCGTTTAAACGTTTTTACGTATTTCGCGTCGTTAGGCTTAAAATTTAAATTTTCGATTTTTTCATAGTATTTCGATGCATAAAACAAAAACGACCAATCCTATCAAAAAACGGTTAATCGAAAATTTGCATGTCTTTTGAAAAGCTACAATTTTTTCTGCAGACGTTTTTACGCATCTCACGTCATTTGGCGTAAAATTGGAATTTTCCATTTTTGCGTAGCATTTACGATGGATAAAACCAATACCGTTGGTCGAGGAAGGGTGGTTAACGAACTTGTTCTTCTTTTAGGAGCAAAAAAACTGTGACAAAGCCCAATTTGATCCGTTCGTTTTTTCAGGAATTATCATGTTTAGGGGCGGACGGACAGACAGGCAGGCGCCGTCGCCAAAACTTGATTTTCGGTTTCAGGGGGTCTCAAAACGTGGAGATGTCGAAAAATGAGGTGTGAAATTTCGGTCGATTCTAATACTTTCGCATTTATAAACGATGAGAATGTAAAAAAAAAGAATATAACGTAGCAAATTTTATTTCATATCGCAATTCTACATGCCAAGAGCTTCAATTCGAGCCGTGCCCGAGGGAAGTCGGATTTAAAAAAAATCTTCCAGCATAGGGGTCTCAAAAACAAAGTTTTCTCATTTTTCTTTTTTTCCTTATTTTTCAAGACTCGTATACAAAAAAGGAGTTTTTAACCACTGATGAAAAAACATAATAGATAAATGGATGAAATTATTTTTCCTCGATTATACTCATACTTCGGTTGGTTAACATCCATGCCAATTTTCAACCCCCTAGCACAAATATTGTAGAATATCGAAAAATGAGTCAGTCACTACCGACATTTTATTGAGCTTTCACTGATTCAAATCTTGAAAAATTAGTAACTGATTCTCAGTTAAATTCCAGTAATTTCAAATAAAAGAAAATAGTAAAAATGCACTGGTAATCAGTGCAACCAGTCACTGAAATTTTCGTCGTCAGCATTCCCTGATCATTCGTCAGTAGAAAAAGGTACTGAAGTTTCAGTATAGTGTACTGAGAATTCCAATGGTTCTTTTTTACTTGGTAATCACCGAAACACAAGTGAAACTTCAGTGAATTTTCACTGAGTCCCAGTGGAAGACGTTACTATAGTATCAACGGGCACTCAAAATTCCAGGCTTATTTTTACTAGGGTTTCACTCAGTGAAACTATGAAAAATCAGCCATTGATTTTCAGTGAAATTCCACTGATTCAAATTAAAAGAGTTCAATCAGTGAAAATCCACTGGGAATCAGTGAAAAGCGACTGAAATTTCGGCTAATTTTTACTGATTGAAATAATAAATGAGTCACCGATTCTCAGTGAAATTCCACTGGCTCAAATTAGGAGAGTTCAATCAGTGAAAATCCGCTAGGAATTAGTGATATATTTTTTAATTGTTCGCTTTTGAATGGTTTTCTAAAATTTCAAAAACGAAGCGAGATACCGAAAACAGAAGAAAAAAAGTCTTTTTATAAAATAGAAAATTTGCATGCATTTTTCACCGTTTTACTTAAAAGTTTATGATCTAAACTATTTATGAGTTTATGATGTCTCCGTTATACGGGGCGCACAGAAAAGTAAAGCATGCGCAGATAATTTATTATATTTTTGAATTTGGTGACTTTCAACCATAATATATTATTTCATGTTAAAATATCTCTGATATTTATTCTCTGATGTTATGAATAGACATTTCCACTCACGCTTCCGAAAGACATGGAAAATTATTTAAGATTTTGAGTAGTTGAAGATTTTGCGAACGCGCGTAGGAATAACCTTCCATCATGGACTTCAAATTTTTGACATTTTAAATGTCAATAAATGTTGACACTAAGTGTCGACAGAAAAAAGAATTGAATGTGCAGACACGCGATTTTTTCAGAAATACTGAATAACCATTAACCAATCACTGGCAAGTCCTACCCGTATAGCTGACGTCACATCAATCATAAAATATCCCATTCCCGCCAGTTTTTTTCCACTTTTAAAAATTAAATTAAAAATATTTAAACATAATATTGATTTATTTCTTGTTCATGACACATGCATATTCTCTATCCTCTGACACCACGAAGGTACAAACAATTTTGTTTGATCTTTGTAATTTTTAATTTTAGAATATATTCGTGTATAACTTTTTGAATGTAGGCCGAATCGAAAATATGATTAGGAATATTTGTACGTTTAAGGCAGCTTAATTAATTTTAGGACCCTCTCCATTTGATTTTAATTTTTTGATTAGGACAAGTAGGACAAGAAACCTGAGATCTATATTTTTGAATTGTCAGACCCTTTTTGCAAAAAGGGTTACTTTTACTTCTTCTTCTTCAACACAAAATTTCGAAGTCTCTTTTTTCGAAAAAAACTTTTATTAAGACTTATTGACCATTATTATTTTTTTATTTAATGCTGTTGGAGATTAATTTACGTTTATTGAATGAGTAATAAATACCGTTAACTAATCAAATAAAACTAAGGGAGATCTTCATTTCAATTCTGCATAAATGATTTAAAGCTCAAATAGTAAAATTTTAAGCCTCAATAAATTCAGAATCGTATAGACTATTTTTGCGCAATTCAAAATTAATTAAATATTCTTTTGATGCACACAATGCCCACCTACTAACGGCATTGTTGTTGCATATTTAGTCAGACAGATGCAAGATGAGTCAGCTAAGTAAAAAAACTAAGAAAAGGTGTTTGAACAAAAGATGAGTAATAAACACTTCTTTGTATAATCGATGATCATATTTTCATAATTCCATATTAATCGTCTTCTTGTCTCTGATTTATTTTATTCCTGCATGTCCAGGGCTGCCACACAGTCACTTAAGTCACTTTTAGTCATTTTTTTGTTTCAAGTCACTTTTTAGTCACTTTTTAAAGAAAAAATCACTATCAGTCACTTTTTTAAAGGAAAAGGTCACTTTAGTCACATTTCTCCATCTCATTCTAGATTTTATCTAAAAGAAGAAAAAAAATCTAAGTAATTTATGTATGAAATCTATATAGCAATCTATATTATGAAAATGCTATTCAATAATAAAATTCTAATTACTTGAATTTATGATTTTCTGGTTTTCTAGTTCCAGTTGTGAAGCATCACACTAAATCTGCAGGTATAAATTTGATCTGCAACAAAATGATCCAGCAATGTAACAGTCTTTTGTTTCTTTATATTGATAAAAGTTTTCATTACTTAACTATAATAATACTTATTGTTTTTTATAACTCATTTATCACATAAATGTATTAAATTACTTTATTTTCATTTAGAAATTAGATTTTCAAAATGCAAATGTACATAATAATGTCACATTAATTGTGTGCATTATAGAATAGAGAAAAACTCGTAAAAAGTGTGGATTACTGGTCTAAAAGACTTATTCATATGAAATTCTGAGATATCTCTAAGTACTTCATTTCCTGTGTTTCGGCCACACGTCGGTAGCCCTTCTCAAGTACACAATCGTATGAGCTTTGCATAACCTTTGAGTATTTGAAATGCCAGAGAGTTAAACAAAGAAGATTATTCTAAATTTGAGTCATCAAAAAATACATTTTTGGTTGATAATTATAATTGTAGATCAAACAATTTTCATAGATGTGCTGATATAGAGTTAAAAATTAAAAAGAGAGTCAGGTCTAAAATTGTTTAATTTTCAAATCTATATCAACCCATCTAAAAAATTGTTTGATCTAGAATTATAATTATCAACCAAAAATTTATTTTTTGATAACTCCAGTTTATAATAATCTTCTATGTTTAACTCTCTGGCATTTCAAATACTCAAAGGTTATGTAAAGCTCATACGACTGTTTACTTGAGAAGGGCTACCGACACACAGTGATTCAGGAATGGATTTTCTCGGACAAATTAAGCTGCAGGTCGCAATTCTCAATCGATTCACTTTTTTTTTAATGACTCCATACAAAATTCCTAACAAATGTAAGGTTGCCGATTTTTTATTGTCTTTATCTAAAAAATATTCACAAAAAATTATTTTTTTCTCACAAGACTGTATATGAATGGCTATTGTTGAGAAATGTTTATTTTTAACAAAAAAAATGGATAACTAAAATTACAAATTATTATCCCTGTTTAGTTTTCTAATCATATAGTGTGTCATATTATTATTAATAGTAAAGTTTTTGCGGGGAAAATTATGATATTGAGGTTTGTTTACGAAATTGGTTTATAAAAATTATGAATATTAATTTTTCATGAATATTTAGGATTAAATATCATAAAGCTTTAAACAACGTTTGATCTTCATCTTTAGAAACAATTAACTCTAAGAAAGAATTAAATCTGGGCATTTGTTTATGAACATTTTTAATAATAATCTTTTTTTTTATCAAACAAATTATTTATATTTGGCAAGCATTTCTGAATAAATTTTTTACAATTCTAAGTTCATTTTTAGTGTTTTGAATCCATTAAAAAAATAATACTTTGATTTTTCATTTTTTCCTAATTTATTTATTAATATAATATTTTGTAAATACAAAAAAAAAAATAAAAAATAGGCAACCTTACGTTTGTTAGGAATTTCATACTGAGTAATTTAAAAAAAAAGAAAAAGTGAATCGGATGAGAATTACGACCTGCAGCTTAATTTGTCCGCGAAATTCCATTCGACCACTGTGCGACGTGTGGCCGAAACATAGGAAATAAATTACTGAGGGTTCTTTCAGAATTTTATATGAATAAATCTTTTAGCCCGGTAATTCACACCTTTGACCATCAATTTATTAATTTATACCCTGGTCGACACCTATCACTGTAAAAAAAGGACTTATTTCACGGCTAATTTCAGGTACTAAAATAAGACGCAGAACAAAACAGTCTCGAGTGGTACTAAAATGAGACCACTGGTGGAATCCCAGCGTCATTTGTTTCATATCAAAAATAGCAGAAAGTTGTCCTATTCAAAATCAGGACATGCAAAAATGATACCGAAAAAAAGAGATCTCTAGTTTTTACAGTGATGATATCAATTTATCTACAATGTAAAATTGAATTAAATAAAATCGACGTGTTCTACAGTCTTTGAACTTTTATTTAACTTGTGAAAAAGTAATTTTATTTTGAAATGATGGAAGAAAATAGCCCAAAAGATTGCTATTTTGAGGTTTGATTAAACGAGGTAATGACTAAGTTGAAATTGGCTAAATATTAAAAAATTCAATTTTCAGGGGGATAAAATGAGGACCGAGTGAGGACCTGATTTACATGTTCTGTAAGACCTAATTTTTTTCATTTTTCTCCCTAAGAAATATTCATCCGCGAAAGTGAACAAAACCTCCATTTTCAATTTGAAAACGAAAATTTTTGTATTTCAGCATAAAAAGTTGAAAAAAGGTTACAACTAAGAAAAATCTGACCAAAAATAAACCTTACGAGGTAAGTTTTAATTAAAAAAAAAACTAAACATAACGTTTTTAATAAGGCTCTGGAAGGGCTGAAAAATGGTTATGTTTTAGTTGTTGTTAAAACACAATTTTCGTTCATTATTTCCCAATAAAGTTACTTTTGCGGTTAAAAGACTGTTGAATATGTCTGATTTGATTCAATTCAATTTTACATTGTAGAGTTTTTCTCTATTTTATAATACACATAAATGTGACATTTTTCTGTACCATTGCATTTTGTAAATTAAATTTTTAAATAAAAATAAAGTAATTTCTTGAATTTATGTGATGGATAAGTTCAAAAAACATTGAGTATTATTTAGTATCAACATTTTTTAAAATTAGGCCGCAACCGACTTCTGCGAAATAAAATGGAATGATCCTTATTTAGCTTATAATAAAATTAATTATACAATTTGTCTGAACATTACTCGCAAAATTAATTATAGCAATTATGACCTTGGTATTCATCCGCGAATTCAGAAATAGAATTTCATCTAATTTTTTATGTGAACAGTAATCACTTCTAGTCACTTTTTAGCTTAAATTAGTCACTTTTTTCACTTTTTTCAAGTGCTTTAGACTGTAGCAGCTCTGTGCATGTCAATTTAAACCCTAACGAGGGTGAAACGATTCAAATAATAGGTTGTAATCGAGAGCAATAAGAAAGACTTGATAAAAATTGGCTTCAAATGGCAAGGCTATCGAGTTCATTACTTAAGTGGAATTTCGAATGATTCAGAAATTGAGTAATTAATACTCCGAGGTACCTGGAGAATGGCTATTACTAATCTATGTATATTTTTCACGCTTACTTGCCTCTAGAGTTTATGTGGATTTTAATGAGACAAAGAAAAGTAGTTACTATTCTTAAATTGGGATATTTTCCACTCTTCAGTTAAAATTTTTCAAAATAGATATATTATTCCTTGGAACAGATTTTAAATAATATATAGAGTTGAAAAAAAAATTAATTTCAAAGATCAGTTTCGCTTTGGATAATAATTTCCGTATGACTCCAGGAAAGAAGTCAGACCTGAATAAAATATTAGGCACTAATCAAAAAATAACTTTGCTTTGCGCACATGCAGTTTTCATTTAGAATTTTTAAGGGTTCCCTTTTTGCTATAAAAAGAGTGCGTAGGTACATCATCTCATATTGTCTTTAGTGCCTATAAAGTCTTTCAAATACACACACATATAGTTTTTAAAATTTATATCCCCATTACAAATTTTCTTCCTTACGACAAAAAATTATGACTAGTACCTACACTTCAATTTTAGGCTGGATTCTCATCATTTTAAATTTTCGTCCTCAAAATGGACTGAAACAGGAATGACCATCGATGGTTAAAAATGAGCTGAAACAGGAATAATGACCGTCACTGTTTTAAAGTGAATTGAAATAGGAATGACCCTCTATATTTCAAAATCAACGAAAACAGAAATGATTCTATATGGTTCAGAATTAGCTAAAGCAGGAATGACCCTCTATGTTTCAAAGTGAGTTGAAACAGGAATGATCCTCTATGATTTAAAATGAGATAAAACAGGGATGACCTTCTCTGGTTTGAAGCGAGTTGAAACAGGAAGGACCCTCTGTGGATCAAAATTAGCAGAATGAATAATGACCTTCTACTGCTCAAAATGAGCTGAAACAGGAATGATCCTCTATGACTCTAAATGAGCTGAAACAGGAATATTGACCGTCAAAGTTTTAAAGTGAATTGAAATAGGAATGACCCTCTATATTTCAAAATCAACGAAAACAGAAATGATTCTATATGGTTC
>JAUMHM010000085.1:48010052-48020819 GCA_032362435.1 Melikaiella ostensackeni
GTGGCCATGGGTGTGATTTACCGCGGTTCTACTGGGAGCCGGTGTCATTTTCATGGATGGTAGTCGCTCCCAGGGGACCCTGCGGTGGTTGTTTAACCAATTTTTTTTTTAATATATATATATAAAGCTTCAAACAGAAATGATTAAATTTTGAATTTTTTAAACTTATAATTGTTAACGTCTTAAAAATATTTAAGCTTCCGATTTCAAATGTTCACACAGTTCAAAGAGTTTTGAACAATTGCAATATTAAACTTTCCATTTTTTAAGGTTGAAATTTAAAACTTTTAATTTTAAGCAAATTTGGAATTTTTTATTTCTGAAATCTACCATACTCAAATATTGTTAAATTTTAAATATAGAATTTATAAAATATTAAAAATTGTTCAAGTTTCAAAAATTTGTGTATTCAGAATTGATAAATTACAAATTATACCACTTTAAACGTTTAAATTTTTAAATTCAGCAACTCAGAGCGTTTTCAAGCGAAAAATGTTCAATTTCATTGAAATTTTCCAAGCATTAAGAATTGTGTTTTTGAATTTGTAAACAAACCATGAAAATGAAGGAACTTAGAAATGAAAAATTTCAATTACATCTTTTTCAATTTGAGGCCTTAAAGATTAAGCGATTTTCGAATTAGAAATACCGAATATTTCAAACTCGAAGCGCAAAGATAAAAAATGTTAAGTCCTTTCAATTCTACAATTTCAAATTGTAACATGTGAAAATTGAAAGATTTCAAAGAAAAAATGACTGCTAAAATTTTTTTAAATTTCTGGTAAAAAATTTTTAGCAATCAAAATCTATGTTAATTACATAATATCCACTTTCATTTGTTATTCTTATATATCTTCTCATTAATATGTATTCAATTAATTCATTATTTATATTATTTTTGATTCCCCCCACAATTTGAATGTAACGCATAATTAAAATCAGTAATTGTAAGGCAATTCACCTTCCATGTCCTTGTCGTGATTGACTTTATTGGACTGAATATGGGAGGATGATAAGATATGATCAAATCGATTTTCAGATCCACAGCTTCCAGCATCACGTCTTCGGTTAAATCATTCGTTAATAAAACCTGAGAGATTATTTTCGGTTCTGTAGGCTCTATCAACAATCCTACATTATCCCACGAAGCTGCGAGCTGTAGATCCGCGAAGCTGTTCAACGAATCTACCACACTTTTCAAAGGCAATCCCATTGTGTGAGAAAAGCGAGCAGAATTTAAGAACTGTTTATTGAATAGCACTTTTCGATCTATTCCTGCCACAAGAAACTTACTAATCATCATTAACCCTAGAACAAAAAATAAAATAATCCTGAAATAGTCACTACTGGAAACTGACATGTTTTAATTCCTTTCAAGTATTTTAACATCTTTATTTTTAAATAATATCTTGTAACTTAAATTTCGCGCCACAATGAGTGACGTCAAAATCGTGATCACGTGATGTGATTAGCTGGAAATTCAAATGCAATACATTTTTTCCTTTATAAACAACATTAGAAGTATTAAGATCTTGGAAATGTCTTGAAGACAGGATCACAATAAAAACTCACGTTTTTCTAAAATACAAGTACGTATATTCTTATATATTACATCGCATGTTTGTAGACTTGAATTACAATTTCAATCACTGTAAAACCAAATCTTAACCTCTCCATCATCACTTGCAGACGCCAAGAGGCCAACTTCAGCAGGATTCCATTGAACGGAATTAACATCCTGCGTGTGAGCGCTTTCCATCGCACAAACCATAGTAAATGTCGGCTGATTTGGGTCAGAATCGCTTTCTTCTTTAAATATTCTGATAATGTCGTCACCACAGGCTGTGACGATCAATCCAGTTTTTTTACACCAATCAATATCGTAGATAGTTCTCGTGTGGTAGCCGGAAAGAGTGCAAACGCACTTCCAGACTGGCTCATCGTTTGGGGTAGGAATCCCAGCTTCGTTTCCTGGTTTGTACTGTTGCCAAACCTTTACAGTTCGGTCGTCACTACAACTCGCTATTCGATCACCTGTGCTGTTGAAAGACAAACTCCAGACTGTTGATGTGTGGGAGCTGAGTGTGGATACGCAAAGCCAATCAGAGTCAGCTTTGTCTTCTTTGAAAATTTTCACACTATTGTCGTAACTCGCTGATGCGAGAATGTCACTGGTTGGATGCCATCTGACCTGAAATTTTAATTACGAATAGATTGCTATATGTATATTTATTTTAGAGAAAGAGTTGAAGTATTAGACTTACAGTAACAGGGTGGACACTCAATACTCAGAACAAAATTCCCGCCATTTCCCGCTTTTTTCAGGGTTTTATAAAAAAAAATCCTGGTTATTTAAATTTATAAATTCAAAATTTAAAACTTAACTATTAATAATTTGAAGTATTTTTTGAAAACGTCTACATTAACGAATGTAATTCGGATCTTATTCTAAATTAGAATATTTCAAAGTTCGACAATCTTCATATGAAAAACATTTTAAATTGTAAAATTATTCTAAAGTAGAAGCCATCAAAATTGAACAATTTTTATTTGGAGGTCTTGAAACACAAAAATAACACTTTCCGACATGATTTTTAACCTTCAAATAACAACTCCGGATGATTCTTATAGGATTTTTTGCGTATATTACGAATCCGCTGAAAAAATGCTCTTGCATGTGGAATTCTTTATGTAAATAGGATAAAAAAACACGTTTTTGGCCATTTTTGAAGCCCATAAGACATTAATCAATACATATTAAAAGGTTTTAATTTTTAAATCGTACAAATTTGAACCAAAAAATTTTGAATTCTCCTATCTAACAATTATTCTAATTTCAACGTTTTCTATTTAAAATTGTTGCTTCCAATTTGAAATAAAATTGTAAAATTTTGAAAGATTCAGTACAAAATTATTGAATTTCACAGCTACTAGTTTAAAATTGTCCAGCGATAAAGTATCATAAATTAAATTATTAAATTTGTCACATTTATTCGATTTTAAGCGCTCCAAATTTAAGATTGTTCCAAAATAATAATAACAATAATAATAATACTAATAACAATAATAATAAATTTATTAGAATGCTTTCATTTTTGATTCTGCAAATTGAAGCGATTTAAATTGAAAACCTAACAATTTTGAATGTATCAATCTAAAATTATTCAACACTTTCAATTCAATGTTCTTCTATTTCAAACGACTTTTTTCCATTATTTAATATTGAAGCCATAACACTTAAAATCGTAGGATTTCAATTTGAAACTATCAAATTTTTAATAAAATATTTGAATTTGAATATTGAATTTGCAAGAAGCGCTATTCTAGAAAATATCTGTTTCATATTTGATTATTTTTATTTTTTTCTAAATCTCTTATGTTGTTATAACTTGCCGAATCGTTCCTATCGCAAAAAATGTATGAAACTTGATGAAGTCATATTTAAAATGTGTATCAGGCGTTTCTTCAAATTAATCCTCAGGATTTAAGAATTCACTGAATGATTGATTTGACAATAATTTATAAGAATTCAAGAGAAGAGAATTCAATGGGATTCAAACGAATTTAAAGGTATATATATATAAAGTAATTTTAAAAAATACAAGGAATTCAAAAGCATTTAGAAACAGGTGTATACCTGAATTCAGTAGTGCTTAATCCCCGGATTTTTACCTAAAATTATTAAATTTTGAACGTTATGATTTCAAAAATTCGGTTACTATTAAGGCCTTGATTTCCAAAGTATACATACAATTTTGAGATATATAAATTTGAAACAAAACATTTTATAATTAGTCTTTAAAATTCAACAATTTAAAATTAGAAGTGCTGCAAACTTTAAAATTTCCTATTGGAGTCGTAGCCATTTGGAAGAATTTCAAAACGAACTCCCAGTCAGGAAATAAATTCGCTGTCACTTCTTGGGTTTTTCCCAGTCAAAAAAAGTTCTCAGTCCCTTCTCAGTTTCCCGCTCCAGTGGCCACCCTGAATAAAAAGGATAATATAAAATGAATATACCTTTTTAACATCTTGGGAATGAGCATTTATAACAGCAGCACATTCATATTCATCGTCAGTGACTTCCCAGACCCAGACTGATTTGTCACGACTGCATGTGGCCAGTAGTTGTCCACCGCAAGACCAAGAAACACTTTTAACTTCATTTTCGTGACCCTCTAAAGTCGTGTTGCACTCGAATTGACCTGATTTTTTATCCCAGATAGCTACGGTAGCATCGAAGCTCACGGAGGCTATGTAATTTCCGCAAGGAGACCAGGCAATCTCCCTTATTGTTCTCGTGTGACCTTCAGTCAAGATGGTCTTTATGACCCACTGGCTGCCCTTCGAGACCCAGATCCTGATAGTTTTATCTTCACCACAAGATGCGACGCAACTGCCAAGCGGATGCCAACAGACATTCCACACTCTCCCCCTGTGTCCGGTCAGGCTTTGTCTTAATTCCAAAGTGCCCATAACTACCTGAAACAGTTCAACCGGTAAGATGATGACACAAGGGTAGAGGAATGTCTGTGCATCCATGATGAGTGAATGAGAGTTTTTTTTCATTTTTCATAAGGAAAACACTTTCAAGTTGATAAAGATACATTAATATCATTTACAAAACTTTTTCATTCGATAATTTATTATACTTGTAAGCAAAAATCATCATTTATTTGCAGCCAACCTTTCAATCATTTTTTATGAACGACATACGACCTTGAGAAAAATGGATATTAAATTCGTGGAATTCTTAACCAATTCTTGAACCAAATTTTAAAACGAAACTGTTTTGTTATTTGTTATTTTAATTAAATTATTCACAATTTTGTATTGGAAAATACCATCTTAGAAAACAAAGTACAAGGTAAACGTCCAAGTAATCGCGACCTTAGTCCCAGTAATCGTGACTGTAATTTTCTTGCTTTTTATCTAATTTGAATTAATTGGAATTTCATTTAATACCGTAAGACGGGGCTAAGCGGGACATGTTTTTTTACTTTTGTCAATAATATACACGAAAAATTATAATTAGATATTAATGCTTTAAATATATAATTTCTGACCTTTTTTTTGCATGTCGTGAAGTTAAAACATTTAATTTCGGTATAAGTAACTAGTTATTGCAATCCAAAGTGTGTCTGTCTTTACTCCTCAGGGTAGAGCTAAGATATCCACTTTCAATAAAAAGGCCAAAACCTGTATTCTGTAATAGTGAATGGCAAAATATCATAAATTATAAGTTTTTGTTGTTGTTTCAAAGTAAATTTAACAAATATGATAAGTAAAAATTAAAAAGTACGTACCTATTTTCAGTAAAAGCAAAACCCATAATGATATTATAATGTGTTGCTTCGCGTCATAACGTTTCAAGTATAAGCACACAAAATAAGAAAATAATTTAGGACATTCTACCTGTTTTTATTTTGGGAATGCATTTTTAAAATTCGCAATGGATTATTTAAAGAAACGGGACGATCCCACATTCGGTATATAATTTCTGACCATCTCCAACTTTCCCCTACAAATTCGGAACTTTTTATAAGAATTGTTCTACAGCAAAAACCAAACATCTTATCTTGGTTAAAATTTGAGATAATTTTTTTAAGACGATATACTATATCATAGGTGACATAAAAATCAAAAAAAAATTGCAAATAAAGTTTTCCAAGCATTTTTTAATCGACTTAACCAAAATAAGGAAAATAACAACCTTATATAAATATTATTTTTATGAAGACTTCCTAACGTAACTAAACCAAACAATTTCTTAAAGAAAATTTGAGATTTATTTCACAGAAAACAATAAAAGATCTTTCGGATTTTTATTCAGAGAAAGAGAAATCAAATTATAAAATATGAAATTATGAGTGGCCCGGTTTCCCCAGCATGTCCCGGTTAGCCCCGGCTTACGGTACAATAGAATGCTCAAAATACACGAGTTTTATCATTAAATGTTACTTTTAATATATCTTTTAACAGTATATTCAAATTAAAACCAAGTTTCACGATTATGATTACTGTTATGAGTACCGTTATGATTACTGGGACATCTACCTTAAATTTAGAATTAAAAAATTTAGAAGTTTTTAATAAATTAGGCTACCAGCGTGTCTATACTACTTTTTGAAGAATTATTTTTTAAAGAAAGACATTATATTAATTTTTCAACAAATTTGTTGCGTTATAATTATTTCTGAAATTTGGAATAGTAAGTACCTACATATAGGTAGGTACTTTCTGAAAATCAAAAAAGAAACCCGCACAAGATACATGGGAAAGTGGCTTTTGTGGATTTTACTGACACTCATTTATTTTATAGCTTTTTAAAACTAGAAGAAATTTTCCAAAAGGACTTGGACCAATTATGACTAGTTTTTCTTGTGCGGGGTCTTTCGTTCATTTTTGAAAATTAAAATTAAGGTAGACCGTGGCTGCGGAAACCGAAATTTCCGTACAAATAGCCAGATTTTTCCGGTACGTGTAGACACTTCCTTGAAAGTAAAATACAACGCACAGTGCAGTGGGGCAAAAAAGTACTTGTGGATAAATCAATTTTTAGCCTACACTTTTCATCCAATTTTGACGTTTTTTTTTTAAATGAAAGCATATCAAATTTTGAAGAAATTTGTGTGTTTAGATTTCTAAAAAATTTAATCAAAATTTATTTATTTAACACACAAATTTTGAAAAATGTTTTGAAAAATCTAAACGTTCCCAGTTTTATTCAGATTAGACATCCGAACAAAAATATTGTTATACCGATTTTTCAACTACAACAAGTTTCTTATTCAAATTAGGATTGAACGTATTTATAAGTGTGCAAAGAGATGATTGTAAAACCCAAAATTAATCAGAAGCAACTGCAATACATATTTCCAAAATCTCAGAACAAGTCAAAAAATTATATTAATAATCCCTTTGTTAAATTATACAATGTAGTTTTAAATAGAACAACTTTGTCTCTACATAAAAATGCAAATTTTTATAGCTTTTATGTAGTTCTATATTTCTATTAAAATTTATGTTCTTTTGACAAATGATTCTAGAAAAATGTAGGTATAACCATAAACAGCTTCAAGTATACGTAAACTTCAAAATATTATCTAATACTATAGCAATATTTATTGTAGTTAGATTACAATTTATTGTATTTCTTTAATTAACTTCATGAATGTATCTTGATCTCCTTTGTGTAAGATTGGGTAAGATAGGATAAAATTGATAAAATTATAAGCATTTAACACTTTTTAAAATAATTATGTATAGGATTTTGAGATCGTACAACATTTGATTAGGGGGAAAAATAATATTTACCCAGTGTTATTCGTTTTCAAATTGAAATACCTAATATGAAAGGCACAAAGAATAAAAATGAATGAGCACCATCAGTAGGGTGACCACAGCTGATTAAAAAAATTTAGGACAAGTGGGCCTCAAAAAAAAAGGACTAAGTAGGATGTAGGGCTTAAAGAAAGGAAAAGTAGGACTAAAATGTTAGTCCTACATTGTCCACCAACACTGAATATTTCAACGTCATTTCCTGAAATAACAGAAGATTTCCACTTTATTTTTTTTTACAACGCGATAAGAAAAAGATAAAAGTGAAAATAAATTCAATAAATTTTGGAAAATAATGTTAAGAAAAATATAAAAACAATATTCAATTTTCTAAAGTTTTGAAATGAATACTTTATTATGCTCTGTCACTTTGAATTTCCAAGCTATATAATTTGAAGGAAGTGTAATGTACCAAACTTTTTTGACACAAATTTCAGCTTGCCATTTAGAGAAATAAAAAGAATAATCATTAAAGCATGAAATTAGAAAAATATATTTCATTTGCAGGGATGGCAGCCCGTCCCCCTTTTTACCTAATCCCTTTTTCCCTTTTAATTAAAAAAATCCCCTAAAATACCTAAAATCGAGAATTCTGACCCTTTTTCCCATTTTTTTCACAAAATCTCGATTCGTTTTTCAAGAATCATGAACATAAATTGAAGAAATTAGAAAACAAGACACTTTTAAAGTGATTCTTTTGAATGATGCCGATTTCAAGTATTTCCTAACGATTTATTTGCTAATTTTGTTGATTTGAAGAAGAATGACAGCAAAGAAATGGCTAAAGATGTAATCTAGTAACCAAACCCGTAAAATAAATAAATTCTATAGTTGAAAATATAAAACATCTTATACCCTTCTTCAAGAAACATTAAGAAAGTCATAAACATTGGGTAAACATTAGTTAGCAAACTTCACACTTGAAAAAATTCTTATCTTCACAGTTTTGTTATTTTTGTTAATAATTTTGTTAAATTTATGATTTTTTATACACTACAATCTTTTTTTTTAGCTGACATTAAAAAAGATTTTGAACATGTATTTGTCTTTTTTCCAATTATTTCTTTCTAACTTACTTAGAAAACTATTTTGAACAATTCAGGGTTCTATACTGAAAAGAATACACTGGAAAAAAAATGATAAGAATAAGGAAGGAAAATCTTTGTCAAATATTTGAAATATTTGTGAAATTTTTATATCTTTTGGAATCTTTGCGAAATCTTTGTAAAATTATTTCTAAACCCTTTAAAATCATTTAAAATCTTTGAAATCTTTTGAAATTTTTCTGAAATTATTGAAATCTTGAAATCTGGTTTACTCTTAAAAGTCCAGTGGTCAACTCCTCGAAATATAAGCATTTTTCTGGGATAAAATCCCCTTTTTTATACCTAAAACTGAACTACTGAACAGCTGTGATACCTGTATCTGACAACAAATTTGAAGAAAACCATTAGATTATCAATCAGACTCAATGTTTTTTCTATTAAAAGGACTAAAAAATCCTACTACGACAAAGGTCGCATATGTCTCAAAAAGAGGATATGTCCGGGAAAATCCGGACGGATGGTCACCCTAATCATCCAGAAAGTGCACCGCATGCGTTATAACCTCTCAGTACGATACCGATGCTCTTAAAAGTTCAACAACATAAATATTATATTTTTAAATTTATAATTACCTGGAATAATCGTAGAAGGTTCGAGGTAAACTCAAAATGCAACTAAAAACCACATTGAAAACCTTTGGAATCAAATTTGGATTTTCGGATTCACGTTATACTATTATATCTGCTGATAATCGTATTCGAAAAATATATATATACTATTTTCCATGCACTAAAAATGAGAAAAACTAATAAATAGTAAGCCCGCACTCTAAAAAGTAGAAATATCAGTTGAAAATAATGATTTTATTATAGTTAACTTCCCTTGTTCTTGCAACTTTCATTGCACATTGACAAGTGTCATAGAGGTTACGTGAGATTAGGTTAGTCGCTAGAAATCCGTAAACACGTGTGTAACAAGGGGAGTTGGGGTGGCGAAACTTGGGAGAACAAGAAAGATAAACAATCATTGAATATGAGTGTTACAGAAATTAGAAACGTATGTACCTAATTTCGCAATAATTACTGTTTATAAAAGTATAAACGTTTGTTTGATTAGATCCGGTAATATAATACATTTTTGAGTCGATTTTTTGGAGTAAGGTATGTATTCGTTTTCTGACAATCTTATAATTATAATTATTTTTTTACAGTTCAGAGACTTTCTGCTTTTGTACAATCAGATTTCGGAAACGTGTTTTAAACATTGTGCAAACACATTCATTACCAGAGAAATAACACCAGATGAGGTAAAATTTTCAAGCGTTTTGTATGCTTTTATAGAGAATTGAATACAACTAGGTGGACGATGAACCAAGAAAACGGGAAATGACCGGAAATTTCCTGAGACCGGGAAAATCCGGTAAATGGCAGTGAATTTATTTTTTGACCGGGAATTTCACAAATTTATTGAAGAAACATCTATCCAATCACTTGAAATATCACAAATTTCGCATCACATGATATAATGTAATTTAAAATAAGTTTGATATCAACTTTTTTTTTAATGTTAAGTTCAATTGTTAACTTTTTCAATTATGAAATCATTCAGTATAAAATGTGTAATTAATAATTCTAAAGTATTTTTCTTAAAAAATTTTTCATTTTAGGTCTTCATTATTAAGCCTACATTTTCAATTAATGAATTTTAAAATGCAGTTTTGAAGACTTAAACAATAAAAAATTAAAACCGTTTGAATTTAAATATTTTTGATAAAAAACGTTTTAAGTTCGTCAAATGTAAGTAGAAATTAAATAATGATTATTAAAACAGTAGTTCGAGTATCAAAAGTTGAACATTAATTGATTTTACAAGACGATTCGGAATGTGTTCGAAAGTAAACAATTTACAGATTTTAACGTTGAAAATTGAACAGTTTCAATTTGAAAGACTTAGTAGTTGAACAAATGTTAAAAAAATAAAACAACTAAAAAGCCTTGAATCGTTAAAATTTCAGAGTGCTAAATTTAAACTTTGAACGTTACAATTTTAATTGTTACATTTTTTGAATGTGTAATTTGTGAGTAAAAGTGTTGAATTTTGATGTATAAATAAAAAAATGAACAATTATTAATTTCAAACGACTTGAAATTAATATAATTCGACTTCAAAAGATTCGTGTATAAAAAACGTTTGAATTTCATAATTCCAATTATTAAAAAAAGGGAAGGAAATTTGTTATTTAATTTTTTTCCGAATTTGAAGAGGAGCTTTTCTGTTTCTTACTTTTTTATTGAGTTTGAAACGAGCAAAGAACCCCGCACAAACCTTATGGGAAGCTGCCCTCCGTCAAATTGGCTGAAACTTTGGGAAAATGAAGTTCTCG
>JAUMHM010000085.1:48028639-48040467 GCA_032362435.1 Melikaiella ostensackeni
CAAGCGACTAGTGTCGGAGCGACGTTGTGAGATTGATCTAAAACCTTTTCCTTCTCCTACTAAACATCCCGTACCTAAATTTACCATACAAATTCCTCCATCCCCAGTAGTGAAACGAGATCAGAACCGAACGAGTTACGCTTACCCCGAAAGGGATTTGGCCTAATGGTATAATAATTTTAAAAAATACCCTCAAATTGAGGATAAAATTTTTGATCACTTCAGTTTAATTGATTAATTTCTCATGCAAAGAGTACCATTCAATTTTTCGTGAATAAACTTTAAACTTTTATTACCAAATTGTATTTTTTTTAAATAATAATTTTTCATTCATCCAATTTGAATTTTCGCGGAACTTTGACTAGAGCAGCTAGCGCTACCTAGTGGCTGGTAAACTCCCCTAACAATAATGAGATCTTGAGGTGCCAGAATGCTAGATAGAAACCTGTGATGTTCTCCTCTCATCAGAAGCATCATTTTTCACCGCGAAAATTCAAATGCTGAATTGAAATTAATCAAATTCTGATCAAAATAGCATTAAAATACATTTAAAAAGAATGTGGGTTAAAAATAAATTAGAGTTTTCAATTTTTCATGTGGCAATACTTTAATTTCAATAAGTATTTTCACTTTAATCCTTGAAATGAAGATAAAATGAGACGAAATACTACGCATGCGCAACTACTGTGAAATTTTGAGGTTATATTGAGTATTTTAATGCAACGTCACGCCCTGTTGGTAAGATCAGTTTCTTCGTGCTCGTTACCCCGTGGTCGGTAGGCTCACATTGCTGACGTAGGCAATTACGGAAAAAAATATTTTTTAGCGCGTGAGTAGTGAAAATTCCGTCGTAATTTTTTCTCAAATTCAGAAGTTATTTTTACAATTGTATACTAATGTATCGTCGATCGACGACTACTTGATCAAACAAAAAACGTTTTAATGGCTATAAAATTTGAGGTTAGAGTGTCTGAACACCCAGGGCAACCTAACCTCATATTTGAGCCATTATAATGTGTTTCGTTTGATCTAATAGTCGTCGATCGACAATACATTAATATAAAATTGTGAAAATAATTGCAACACTTGAGAAAAATTCACGACGAAATTTTCACTACTTACACGCTAAAAAATATTTTCTCCGTAATTGCCTGTGTCAACAATGTTAACCTCAGCCTCCCGCAACTGTGAGTTGAAAATGTACCATGTGTTGACCGTGACCGACAGAGCGGCGCCACCTATGCCGTGGTGCTGCTCCCGACAGACTGCATGACAAAATGTAAATATTGATACATTTTTGTTAAATAAATAATTCCTAGTGATTATATCGCGGTTTTTTTTTGGCGCCCTGTCGGCTTCGGTCAACTCTCGTGACACTTTCTATCCACAGACCTCAAGAGAAGTAACAAGGGGCTGACTGACGCTGCCGACCACGGGGTAACGAGCACGAAGAAATTGATTTTACTGACGGGGCGTGACGTCACATTAAAATACTCAAAAAAAAGTTAGGAAAGTTCTGAAATTAAAGAAAAAATAATTCAGCTGCTGCCTTTAGGGATAAATAAACTTTTCCAATTGATATACTTACTGCGAAAAATAATTTTTCTTTATAGAGTTAGAGAAATTGACTGAGGAACAAATTTTTTCAGTTTTTGGATATCTAATGAATTTTGTTCAACGCCTCGATGCTCGTGGATTTTCGTGACGCGTCGCTGAATTTGGAAAGGACGGAAAAAACTGAAGACAATCAAGCGGCTGCAGATTTTAGAGTTTTGACTCTAACAGTTAAAAGCTTTTGGAGTATTTAACGTGGTTTTCAAAGTTTTCAAAAATACCGATCAAGGGGAATTGTTCATGTGGTTGCCTGTGATAATTTAAGTCAGTTCATCCCATTTTGTTCAAAATGAGCAGGAGAAGACCTCACGATGATGACGATGGATACGGTAAGATTGAATAAATTATATATATTATATCTATTTAATAAATTAAAAATCTAGGACTGTAAGGATAACAAAATATTTAGTTCCGTGATTTTGTCTACAATTTTGTTTCATTTTTTCGTATATATAGTGATATAAAATGTCATCAAAATTAAAAATCGTCAATGAAAGTATTCCCCACTGAGAAAAAATGGCTTTATACAGTTTATAAATATGTTTATAAACAAATGAGTTCGATTAATATCCAAGTTATTTATTGCTTTCTCATAGAGGAAACGTTGTAACGATGAAAATTTTCGAACTTCATTTTTTGACATATCTTGACATAATTCGACCTCAGGAGTCCGAAATGAGGTTTTTAAAAAATTGTGCGTGTGTGTATCAACAATACTCTTTTTATAATAACTCGAAAACAACTAGAGCTAGGGTCATGAAATTTAGTGGGATTTTAGTCCTAAATAATGTCCATTATATATATTAAATTTAGAGCGGGATCGGATAAGAATACTTTTTTTTTCGATTTTATATTTTTATCAAAAATCGTTAGATGTGAATTTTTTCGCAATTTTGATTATATTAAGAAAAAAGAATTTATACGTAGATTTTAACGAAATACATCCTTTTCTAACAAAACAGTTTGAGGTTCATTCATTAGATATCGTGAGAATGGCAAAAAATGAATTAGGAAAATTTGAAATTTTAAGAATTTTTATCACAGTATTGCCAGTAATACCAGGTCCTGCAACCCGAATTTTTCCAAACATGGGGTGGTATTTAGTTGAAATAATTCAATAGAATTTTTATAGCTACCTCCATATAAAAATTTTCATCTTGAAGAATTTTTGAAGTTTTTAATTTTTCGTTTATAAGTAATTTTTTTTAAATATTTGGAATATAGCAACATAATAAGTACCCAATTTGTTCATTTTGACAACAAGGATCGATTGATATATTTAGAAGCACTCTATGACCAAATCAGGTTATGTTTTTTTTCAAATTTCTAAATTTTGTCTAACATTTGTAAAAGAAAAACTTTCTTTATTTCGAGAATATACCAATTTTGAAATTACTAAATTTATTCGTTATGATGAGACAAATCGATTGATGTATTTAACAGGCCTTTATGGCAAAATAAAATTATGATATATACAGATTTGTCGGTTTTTTTTTAACGTTTAAAGGATACAAAATACTCCATTATTGAAATGCACCAATATTTTGAGTATAAAATTTATTCGTGTTGATGAAATGAATCTATTGAACTATATAAAAATCTTCTATGACCTGTGAAAAATAAACAATGAATAATAATAAGCAATAAGAAATAAATAATAAAAAACGCAGGCGAAATTGCCTTTTCCATCCCCTCTGGCTCCTTTTACAATCCAAAATACTACTAGGTTCAATTTAAATATATATTTTGCAAGTTTAAAGACTTTGGAATGTACCTGAAAATTGCAATTTTTACTACACTCTTGCATTAAAAATTATATCACAAGAATCAGACGAAAATATTTTTTAAGAAGTACCAATTCATTTCTTAACTATGTATGAACAATATTAAGTTCACTAAGATCGGAATTCTAGAGTATACCTTATCTAATCGAAAATTTTCTTCAGCTGGCATCCAAATTTAAAATTTTTCGTTTGCCATTAAATTTAAAAAATGCATAAATTTGGTCTGAGTGAAGGATTGAATACCTTCTATAAAATTAAATATTATCAGTCAGCGATTTTTTACGTTATTTCTGAAATATTTGGAACAAAATACCGTATTACGTAATCTTTACGTATTGGCATTATTATTCGGAAAATATTATTTCAGAGCGCGTTTACAAGAAACGCAGACGCGTATCCGAAAATCAGGAGATTGAGGATCGCCTCGAGTCTCTTATTCTGCGAGTGGGTGAAAAGTCTACTTCATCTCTCGAAAGTAACTTGGAAGGATTGGCTTCAGTATTAGAAGCCGATTTAGGACTATTTCGTGGCAAAATATTGCGAATCTTGACCGATTGTGCGATTAAGATGCCAGAAAAGTGCACAATTTACACGACTCTGGTTGGACTCCTGAATGCAAAGAATTTCAATTTTGGTGGAGAATTCGTTGACTATATGGTGAAAAATTTTAAAGATGCTTTGAAAGCCGGAAAATGGGACGTCGCGAGATATTCACTTAGGTTCTTAGCGGATTTGGTTAACTGCCATGTACTTTCTTGTGGATCCTTAATGCAGTTATTCGACAGTATGCTCGATGCTGCGAATGAAGACAGTGTGCCTCAAGTCAGACGTGATTGGTACGTTTTTGGAAATCATTTTGATATATTTTTCAAGGTTACTTGATTATAGATATCTTCTAATTTTGTTTATTCTAGGTACGTCTTTGCCGTTCTCTCAACACTTCCCTGGGTAGGGAGGGAACTCTACGAAAAGAAGGAGCAGGAATTAGACCACTTGATGGTGACGATAGAGGTTTTCCTGAACAAACGTAGCAAGAAGCATCAACCGGCTCTCAGAGTTTGGTCGAGTGACACACCTCATCCACAAGAAGAATATTTGGATTGCTTGTGGGCGCAGGTGAGGAAACTGCGGCAGGATAACTGGGCTGAGAAGCACATTCCGAGGCCTTACCTAGCATTTGATTCCATTCTATGTGAAGCCTTGCAACACAACTTGCCCACATTAATTCCCCCACCTCATCATGAATCGTATGTGTATCCTCTGCCGTATGTAGTCTTTCGAATGTTTGACTACACGGATTGTCCAGCGGAAGGACCACTTTTGCCTGGCAGTCACGCGATAGAAAGATTCTTGATTGAAGAACACTTGAGACAAATCATTGATACTTACTTCTTCGAAAGAAAAGACTGGTATGTTTCTACTTTCAGTGGAAATAAGGTTGAGTTTAGTAACGTTTTTTCGTAACAAGTAGAATATGATGAAGTTTGAAGTTGAGAAAAAATTTATAATACAATTTGAATTTTTAGCGCTGCGCACTTGTTGAACTTCCCATACAAGCTGAAGATTCCTCTGGATTATTGCATAGTCGAAGTGATGTTCGGAGAATTATTTAGACTTCCAACTTCGAAGCACCTCGAGATTTGCTACGGTTCAATTTTAATCGAGCTTTGCAAACTTCAGCCTTCGACAATGCCACAGGTATTGGCTCAAGCAACCGAAATTCTATTCCGGCGAATTGACAGCATGGCTGCTACAGCTTTCGATCGATTCGTCTGGTGGTTTGCTTACCACTTGAGCAACTTTCAGTTCCGTTGGTCGTGGGAAGATTGGGACTCATGCCTGCAACGGGAGGCAGAACATCCTCGTCCGAAATTCATCCGAGAAGTGCTCTTGAAGGCTTTGCGGTACATAATACTAATTTACGTTAATATTTTTAATAAATTCTTATTTCACTTTAAGAAATATAGTTCATAAAAATTGTCAATTTTTTAGACTATCGTACTTCCAAAGAATTCGAGACATGATGCCAGAATCCTACGGTGAACTGATACCAGAACCACCAGAGCCGATTTATAAGTACACGGCAGAAGGTGCAAGTAAGTTATGGTGAATTAAATTTTTCGATGTTAAATATTTTTTGAACGCGGTTTAATTCTATATTTTTTCAGATGCTCTTTCTGGAACAGCAGCTGCTCACGAGCTTGTGGTTGCCATCAGGAGAAAGTGCACACCAGAAGAAGTTTTGACTGTCCTCAACACTTTGCCTGGAATCGGAGAAGAAGAAACATTCAATCCTCTAAAGATCGACGTCTTTGTTCAAACTTTACTAAATCTTGGATCGAAAAGCTTCAGTCACAGTTTCGCTGCAATCGGCAAATTCCACTATGTTTTCAAAGTATAATATCTTCTGCATCTTCTGTTTATCTGAGCTTGCGAAATATTTTAGACGTAGATTATCTGTAATTTTATTTGCAGATTCTTGCTGAAACGGAAGAAGCTCAAATCTGCATTCTGCGAAATATGTACGCACTCTGGAGGAACCATTATCAAATGATGGTCGTTTTAACGGACAAACTTCTGAAAACTGGCATCATCGAATGCAGTGCGATCGCTAATTGGATATTCTCCAAGGAAATGGCGTCGGAATTCACAAAGTGAGTGTATTTTCTAAAATTTTACCTCGTGTTACTTACAGAAAATCTTAATAGTTAGAAAATGAACTTGAATTTTCTTTTCAGGCTCTACATTTGGGAGATTCTTCACCTGACGATATTGAAGAAGAATAAGCATGTCATCAAATTGAGCAAAGAACTCGTTGAGGCTCGGGAAAAACTGCGAAGAGCAGAAAGCAGGTCTGGATCTTCTTCAGAAGACGAGGACAACAACAAGGATAAAAGTGGAGAAAGACCATCGGAAGATGTTGTGGAACGCATGGAAGAAAAACTCGAAGCTGCACAAGCAGATCAGAAGAATCTGTTTCTTATCATCTTCCAGCGTTTCATCATGATCCTTTCGGAACATTTGGTTCGCTGCGATACTGATGGCGTCGATTATAATACGCATTGGTATCGGTGGACAATTGGTCGTCTTCAACAAGTATTTTTACTGGTAAGTTTTGTTAAAAAGAATGATTAATAATAATAATCTTCATCTCTTTTCGTTCAGAGTATTCATTTTTTTCGCAGTCATGCTTAAAATAATTCAAATTGGTGTATAATGAATTAACTCTTTAGGCTGACTCAAGAGTAATTTCACTCAAAAAAATAAGAAAAAGTTAGTATCGCTAATTTTTTAGCACTAATTAAAATTTTTGAAAAGAAATTCTTATAATTAATAATCTAATTTATAAATAAATAAGAGTTCGAAATTAACAGGTTTTACATTGAAAGACTTGATATGTAAAGAATTATAAATGGAAGTAATTAATCCCATAATTGATAATATGCCACAACATCTTAATTTGTATGACTTCAAATTTAAGTTGTTCAAAATTGTAGAATATCAAATTAAAAGCTTCAATAGTTACGCAATTTCCGTTTGAAGTGTTTGTAATTACGCAATATTGAATTAAAAGTCTTCGAAATGAGACACGCTAGAAATAAGAAACATTTAAAACTGACATTTGACAAAGAAAACATTTTTAAACTGAAATGCACCAAAACTAACAATTTTAATTTTCAAATCTGCGAACTTAAATAATTTCAGTATATTAAGCATTACAAGCTCAGGGTTGTTACAAGCCCTGGAAGACCAGAAAAAGTCTTGGAATTTTGAAAAAATCACTGGAAATTTTTTAGTCGCACCTATTTCAAAGTCTTAATAATTATTTTAATAATTTACCGCGAATTTTCAATTTACAAATTGATAGGAATTGGTTTATTTAATAACAAAAATAATATGATTATAATTCCAGAATTGAATTTTTTTAACTAATATTAATGAGAATTGTTTAGAATTCAATAAATATTGAAAAGCTTTTTACATATTCATTGATTAATCATTATATAAGAAATTGTTGATAAATTAGTCTGCGATTAGTATAATGTGTTGAAATTGAATAGAATTCACAGGATTTTTTAAAAATGAGACCTAAAAACCTGCAAAAGACGTGGAATTTTGAAACCGGACTTCTGCAGCATCCTTGAAAACTAGAAATGAATGAATTTGATCACTTAAAAATTGACCCATTTCAATCAAAAAATGTTCAAAATTGAATAATTTCTAATTTGAAGTGCTTAGGATTGTACAGTATCAAATTGGAGGTTCTTAATATTATACAATTGAAAATTCAAAGCTTTTAAACCTTAAAAAATTAAAAACTTTTAATGTATGTTTTAAAAAATTTAAGAGTTTTAAACTTCGGACTATAAAAATATGACAGATTCAAAATGAAGCTTTAACAATTTTACACTTTTAATATAATATACAATTTTTGTGGAACACAATAAATTGAGTAGATTTTTTTAGACATGCATACGTAAATAATTTTTGTCCATTTAAAATTGAATGACTTTTAATTGGGAAGTGTACCAAATTGCATATTTCAAACGCAATTCCATCCCATTTGAAAAAATTTTAATTAGAAGGGCTTAAAATTGTGCAATTTCAAATTGGACTCATAGTAGTCTTATTTTTATTTTTTCCTTTTCTTTATTATTAATTGCCAGCGCAATGATTTTCATGCGCTGTAGCGCGCTTATACTGATGCTAGTTTTAAATAATTAACATAATGATAATAAATAATTTTGTTTGAAATTTTCTTTTCAGCATCACGAGCAAGTTCAAAAGTACTCATCCACTTTGGAAACTCTGCTCTTCACTTCAGATCTCGATCCTCATATTCTCGACGTTTTCCATCAGTTCGTCTCACTTCGCGCGTGAAAACGTTTGCGTCACGTTCTGTCCTTTAAAAATCGCCCGACCAAAACGCCTCTTCAAAATCAAACTGCAGTTTCGTTGCGTGATAGCTTTGTTATCTTTACAATTTTATCTGGACTGCTACGTGCTATTTGCGATCTTGGAAACGATTTCGATTCGCACCTTGTATTTCCAATGCGATCCAGTATTACGAACAATCACAGTTATTTTAAAAGAGTTATTTTCAATTATTAGCACCGCATGAAATTACGTTCATCGGTGCAGATTATTTATTCTTTTCGTTGGTCTGCGTTTTGAAATATCTTCAAGAATTTTAATGTACAAGATGTAAGTTTCTTTGCAGATACTTTAAATATTTTCCCGTCTAAGATATTTAAAGTTCGGGTAGATTTTTCGGTAAACATGAGATGATTTTTTAGTGAAGCTTAGTTTCTTCTTTCTCGTGGTAAGCGTTGCCTTTGAAATGTAAACATATTAATGCAAGTTTGTAGCTTTCGATATTAGGTATTTTTTCGTAAAGTACCTACAAAGAAAACATTAATTTTCGGAAAATCTGCAGTCTATCATTAAACTAAACATTTTTCGACACTTTCATCTGTACATATTTATTCTTATGTGAATATGTATATATGTTACTTTGTGAATAAAGTCTTCGTAAACTCATAATAGAACTTGTAATTTGAATACCTTGTGTTGTGTGTGGGATTAATAGTAATTTTAGGTTAAATTAATAGTCAATTTCTCGAAGTGTAAGTTCGGGCGGCGTTGTAAAAGGGCAGGACCTCCTAAAAGGTTGATTGAAATTCGTTAATGAAGAACGTACTTTTAGTTGGCCATCGTCCACTTGTTGCTTATAAAATGAATGGATGACTCCGCCGTATAAAGGATATTTTAATTGTTTCTGCATTTATGAAAAAAATACATAAGCATTTTTGTAGCAATCTTGGAAAGTATTTTAATAATTAGTCTTACATTGATGTCATCAGAATGTTCTACAGAAGGCTTGAAATCAGGATCACAAAAATTGTCAATATATTCCGTAAAGCAGGAATCGGCAATGGGTGTGTCGTCAATTTCTTCTTTTACAATCTCTTTTGCAGCTTGTAGTTGAAAGTACTTTTTCATCAACATTTTTCGTTTACCTAAAAGACATTCCAGAAAACAAAAATCACATTAAAAACATCAGGGTGGCCACTAAAATCTGAGAAAGGAATTTCCGGTTTTTCCCCGGGTTGCGATTAATTTGGAAATTCCGAGGGATTGTCCGCACTAGCAATTTCGATATACCTGACACGGTGTGCCCTAACCAACTTTAAATGAAAGGTCATAGCCCCCTAAATTTTTTTCTTGATTTCGATTTATGATCTCAAAGAGAGTGTGTAAAATAAATTTTATCAAAATCCCCGAGCTGTTTTTGAGAAAAGTGTTTTTTTAAGGGTTAACAATCGATTTTTTTAAATAAATGAGATAAATTCGCATTTTTTCATTTTATTTATAAAAATGTAGTACCTAAATATCTCAGTCCTCATGAACGAGTAAACAAGAAACTGAATTAGTTTTACAGATGTCGAGCATTATATTCTTGTGCTGCTATTATTGATTTACTGGAATAATGAGGATGTGTGCTTGAAACTTTGTACGTAAGCCAAGTTGTTTAAAAATCCGAATGTGCAAATTTCATGGCCTGTTCGCTGAAAAATCCAAGGACTTTTCCTATTTTTCGACAAAAATCGGGAACATGAAAAATAACAACGTGAACTTTAGATGTGATTGAAAGGTTCAAATCGCAGTAACTTTGCTGAAACTCAGAAATACAGTCTAAGTATTTTGGTTCTAGAGTTGTAGAAATACAAGAATCAACTACGGCTTGAAAGTCGTTAAAGCCCCTAACATATTTTGAAGAGTCGGTGCCACAAATTCTACGCAGTATATCAATTTTGGTCAAAAGCATTTTACAATACGAGGGTCGTTTGATAAGTAAAGTTAATTTTCCGTTAGATGGCGCCAAGATGAACTTTGTAGTATATATGGCCAAGAAATAGCACTTTTTGAACTAACCTCTACCAAGCTTCAGCCGAAACCGATGCTTAGTTTGCGTTTGGCACACGTTCGAAGTGAGCGTGTCAGTATTTTTCTAAAAAATGAAGAAAGGAGAGTTCCATGCAGTGATAAAACTTGCTCATTTAAAAAATTGGACGGTCGCGCAGATCAAAGCTGAGTTAGACGAAGTTCACGGGGAGCCTGCTCCTTCATTGAAAACCGTTTACTTTTGGATAAACGAATTTAAAGGTGACTACATCGGATATGGTGGAAAAAAATTTATCAGTTGGTTATGGACGATCGCCGAGTCAAGGTGCGTGAGATTTCTATGGCTGTAGGCATCTCCACTGAACGAGTCTAACATCTTGCATGAAAAGCTGGAAGTTAAGAAGGTGTGTGTAAGATGGGTATCGCGATTGCTGACTGCCGATCAAAAGCGCAAACGAAAAAACATTTCAGCGCAGTGTTTGGCGAAGTTTAATCGGAATCTGCAGGACTTGGAAGGATGACAAAGAAGGCGAAGACTGTTTGGTCAACTGGGAAGATGATAATCAGAGTATTTTGGGATTCCTAAGGAATTATCCTCATTGACTTAGAGAAGGGTAACACTATAAGAGGAACGTAATATGCATCATTATTGGACCGTTTGAAAGCCGAGCTACAAAGAACAGCCATAATTGGCACACAAAAAAGTGCTATTTCGTCACTGCAACACACCAGCTCGCACCTCCTCGCAATGGCAAGAATACACAGACTGGGCTTCGAATTAATTCCTCATCCACCCAGGGCAGGTGTCACACTTTTAGCCCGAGTGGGTTTTAAGGTGGGGGGGGGGTGTCAAGTGATTTTTCACAATACCCTTATATGAATTTTAGATTCTGTTCGAAAGTTTCAAGTGGGTAATTACGCAAACGGATATTTTCGAGTGGGTAGTACTACCCATATTACCCGCGTCAACCGCCGGCCCTGCATCCACCCTATTCTCCAGATTTGGCTCCGTGCGACTTGTTTCTGTTCCCCAACTTGAAGACCCAGCTCGGTGGAAAGAGATTCTCGATCAATGGAGAAGTAGTTGATGCCGTGAATGCGTATTTTGCAGACCTCGAGAAATGTTACTTTTCTTGTGGGATGAAAAAATTAGAATCTCGTTGGACTAAGTGTGTAGCCATCGGAGGAAACTATGTTGAGAAATAAATATAAACTTAAAAGCAAAATTTGATTTGATTCTTTACCAAACTTATCAAAAGAATCTCGTATTTTTGTCATTATCTTCCGAAAAAATTATAAGAGTATGCGTGCAACTGGGTGATTCTCATCAAATATGCATATTTGTGTAACCGTTAAATATTTTATTAATTAAAGACGATAATATAATGAGTCTAGGTGTTTTCAATGCAGTATGTTGGATTTTATTAGGGGCATTTGTAAAGCTTTAAAAAAAAAATTTTCTATATCTAAAAATTCGCGAAAGTGCGAAATGTAATCTCCCCTGGCTGTAACCACCTATGGGTC
>JAUMHM010000085.1:48050773-48069299 GCA_032362435.1 Melikaiella ostensackeni
TAAAGTCATATTTTTTAAATATTTTCAGAAATTTCTTTTTTTCCTTGGATTTCTGATGTCTTTTATAATTATATGCATTAATGCTTCTTTGTTCAGGGTGGCTATTGTACTTGGAAAAGCGGCAAAAGTGATAGACATACAATTTATTTTTTATGAGCAGGGATTTGATTAATTCTGAAATCGTTTAATTTTTGAGGTCTCAAATTTGAAGTTGCTTAATTTCGAAAGGCTTGAACTTAGGAATTGTAAGTTTGATGTCTCTTAATTTTCATTTGTTTATTTCGAAACGTTATAAAATGAAAAATGGAATGCTTATTTAAAGTTCACTAGCGAATTACTTCTTCCGCCTTTTGAACATTTTCCCGATTTTTTTTACTTTTTTACACTTTTAAATATCACAAATAGTAATATAAGTCATCACAGAGTATCACCTATTCAGCGTTTGTCAGTAACGCGTTACTTATTTCAAAAAGTAACGGTAACGTTATCGCGTTACAGTTTTCGGGTAATGTTAATGTAAAGTAACGTACGTTACTGTACGTTACTTTATGAAATATGTTAATGGTATTTGTACTACATTATAGGTAGGTATTTCATGATAACCAGCCAGAAGAAATATTTTCTTTATATTGGCATATCTCTAAACTGCCGTGATATTTAAGAAAGCTGGATCTACAAAAAGAGCAAATCGAGGTATGTAATCGATGAAAACTGTTCAAATGATTATTCGTGTAGACCGCTCATTTAAATAACTTTTAAAATTTGTGTTGATTGTTCATGGGTAATTTACATATGATCTTCTCATTTCTGCAAAAAAGTTCGCAAGAAAGCAGGATCTACGAAATATTTGAAATAATTTTTAAAAGTGTAATAATTATTTTATTGTATACTATTATTACATACAATGAAATACGCATACATTAAATTTTTTTTTGTTAATTCAATAAAATTATGTTTGGTTGGCTGGATTTGGTTGATTTAAAAAAAAGCTTGGGCAAGTGATCAAAATTTGTATTTAGCAAATTCGTTTACTCTAATCAACTAAAATTTACGGTTGGCTTGTTTTATTAATTTTAGAAAATATTTATTTAATTGAACGAAATATTTCTTTGCTTAAACTAAATGGTCTTTTTAAATGTACAAAATTATGTATACTTCGTTAAATCAACCAAGCAAACTTTTGACAAAATTGTTTTAACTTTTTTAAAGAAATTGCTCAGTTAACTCAATGAAACTGTTTTTTATCCCAATATATGCAAATTCTTTGGTTAATTCCATACAAATTTTATCGATTCAACGAAACATTTTTCCGAGTTTATTAATTATATTATTATATTTTGAACGAAGGATGTAGTTAATTTAAGTCTTGTTTTTGAATCCTCATTG
Source organism: Melikaiella ostensackeni (assembly GCA_032362435.1). Taxonomy (NCBI): domain Eukaryota; kingdom Metazoa; phylum Arthropoda; class Insecta; order Hymenoptera; family Cynipidae; genus Melikaiella; species Melikaiella ostensackeni. The sequence goes on from JAUMHM010000085.1 coordinate 48,052,160, forward strand.
ATTTCGTTTTCCTTTCGTATTTTTTGTAAATAATTTCCAAATTATGGAAAAAGATATTTTAATATTCGGACAAAATCTTTCCGTACAGTTGTAGATCTTAATAAATATGAACATAATATTTTCGGTTATAATTATAATTTTCTTATGATTATATTACAATTACGATTACAATTTTCTAAAATTGTTTGTGTTCATTTTGCAATTAATAATTATTTTATTTGCAAATGCTGCTTTTTCAATATTAACACTCTTTTTCTGAGGTTCCATAACGTGAAGAAAGCTTGATCTTTGTAATGCTTTCTTACAAAATATTACGTCTTTATTAAAATAATTATAAAAAAATTATTTTAAATTCTATTGACACTTTAAAAAAGGATTTTCATAAATGGATGTATCTTTTTTCTACAATTCCAATGATATAAAAAACTCATTAAAAATTTTTTGTAGATCCGCCTATTTTTAAATTTCACGGCAGTATATATTGGACTAACAACCAAACACTTTTTTCCCCATGAAAATGGGCATGAAGTGAAAAAAATGTTTGTTTCAGTCATTTACATAAAATGATAATTTAAGCAGAATTTTTTTTTTGGTTTTTATGCTTCGGTGCTTTGATTATTGTTCGGCATACCAGAATCCATTCTTATGTTTAAAATATTTCGTTCGCGGCTTACAATTAATTATAGTGTGAACTAAAAACAATTTACAGGTTATTAATTTGAAATTCCTGATTAGTTTACTTGTAATGCAATCTACACTCTTTGAAATCCCTTGAAAAAACTTGAAAAATTATAAAAATTACTAAAATGGCATACAAAGAAAATTAAATTATGCCACTTTCTTCCCAAGATAAAACATTTTACAGAAAATTTTGGTTAATTTTTACATAAATCACTTAAATATTCACGTAGGCCTTGGAAAACTATATTTTAGCCACAAACAATTCCATGATATCACCAGGGTCAGACTACCCAATTTCATATTAAATCGGTCAACTATTAATTTTAAAAACACATTCAATTAAAAAAACAAACTGTTTAAGCTTGTGATAATTTAAAATGATGTATTAAAAATTTAATAAAAAAAGTAACGTTAAAATAACGCGTTACTTTTTCCGGTAGCGATAACGCATTACTTTTTTTTTAAAGTAACGGTAACGCGTTATTTTTGACTAGTAACGTGTCAAACAATGCACTTATTCAATCAGGACTCCAAGTGGAAAGTCTCACAGCTTCAAAAACTTCAAATTTTAAATTGTTGCCGGATATATATAAAATTGTTAGATATAAAATTTAAATTTGTCAAAGGTATATATTTTAGAAACATGAAGACCTTAATAAAAGCATTTTTTATTCATAACATTCAAGATTCAATCATTTTAGCTCGTAACATGATAAATTATATCATTTCAAATCTATAGTGTTTGATATTCAACAATTGTTATTTGAACCCTCCTATAGATTTATCACATTATTGAAAAATTCAATAATTTTAAATTCAAGTAGCCTAAATTGGCCAGTTTTAAATTGAAAAGCTAAATAATTGAGTAATTTTACGTTTAAATCCTTCAATACTTAAGAAGAAATAGAATTTTCAAGATATTGAAATTAACCTTTTAAGATTCTACAAATTTATTTCAAATTGAAAGCTTTAATAAGTGTTGACTAATTTTAGATTGAAACATGCAAAATTGCGTGGTCTTAAATTGAAATCGCTCTTAGTTGCAGAATTTAAAATTAAAGCCTTTTAATACTTCAATAACTATTATTGCCAAACGATGAAAATCGAAAAATTCCAGATTAAAATTCTCAGTATTGAATAATTTTCAATTGGGAGCATTTGAAATTGAAGAAATATGAATTTAAACGTTATTTTACAATTTTCATTTGAAATCCTTTACAGTTGAATAATTTTAAATTGAAGATGCTAAAAATTTCATAATTTTAATCTAATACTTGATATAAATTGCACAATTTTGAACTATAGTAGCAAATGAAATTGAATATAAATATGAAATGAATCCTGAAAAATAATTTCTGTTTGAAGACTTTGAACAGAAAAATTGTTAAATTTTGATTGCCTCTACTTTTGAATTATACGTACAATTTTTAATATTTTTTATTTCGAGAGTCTTTAATTTTTAATTTTCAATTTTGAATGTTTCAAAGTTCAAATGTAGAATTGTTTCGCATTAGATTTTTAAATTAAGATATTCTTATTTGAATAGGTACTTCAGATTATAAATTCAGTTTTGAGAGCTTAAATTTTCAAATCTAAATGATCGGGAACATTTTTTTGAACCCGGAAAATGAGTCTTGAATGGCCACTAGGGTGGCCGTTATTTTTCAAAACCATATTTTTTTGTTCTCACCCTCGCTTCACTTCTTACAAGTTTATTTGGCTTATACAACATTTGTTTTTGGCCATCTATCGTTACCCATTTTCGAAAAAATTCACCTATTCACCTTTCTTAACCCCAATAGGTACTGTGATGACTGATATCAGATTTAAGGCTTAGATTTACTCATTTCAAATTAAACGTTTTAAAATTGTGAATTTTAATTTAAAAGCTTTAAACTTGAAAAATTTTAATTATAAACTTTTATAAAATATTTTAAATTGGAATATTGAAAGCTTTTTACATATTGAGAAGCTGAAAATTGTAGAATTTTAAATTTAAATTACCATAGAGAAATAATCTAAGATAATTGTATGGTTTCGAGTTTAAATCGTTCAAAATTGTGCAGTTTTAAATTTAAACCAGAAAATTTCTCCTCCAGCGTAATTTAATGTGACAATTTTTAGAAAGAAAAGATTCATGTATTTCCAGTATGTTTGAATTAAAATTAATAATTGATCCGATTACGAATTTCAGATACGATGACTGTCGATGGAGCATCCGGTAGTGATCAAGTGATTTTCGTAACTGGAAGTTACGATCACACAATTAAAATCTGGCAAGCTCATACTGGAATGTGTCAGCGAACAGTCCAGCACACGGAATCAGTATCCTTATCAAATAATTTATTTTAAACTGTTTTTAAAAAATGAAGAATATAATTGCACAGCAATATGTTCCTTCATGTCGTTTCCAGAATCTTATAAAAAACAAAAAAATTATTTCAATTAGACACGGCTTTTGGAATTCTTCTCCAAAAATTAATTCAACTTTTTTCAGATAAAATAACAAAAGTTTCTTCGAACAAAAACTTCAGTACTAAATATCAAAACATTAAAACCTTTGACTATTTTCCTTAGCAGTAAAATTTACAGCAAGTAAATGCTTTAGATATTACACCTGATAAATATGTAATAGCAGCAGCTGGTTATCAACACATTCGAATGTACGATTTAGCATCTAATAACCCCAATCCAGTTATCAATTACGATGGTATCACAAAAAACGTCACAGGATTAGGTTTCCAGGTTTAGTATTTTTCCACAAATTTCTGCCTATTTAATTATAACTCTATAGCAATAAGTTTAGTTGTTTAGTAACACAAATTGAATCATTTTCAGTCTATTTTATCCAACAGGAGGAGGGGAAGTGGATGTACACAGGAGGAGAAGATTGCTCTGCTAGAATTTGGGACTTAAGGTATAAATTAATAAGTTTTATATAATGCTTTTTATGTAATCGTAAAAATATTAATTTTGTGTGAAAATTAAATTTCCACTGCATTAAGCATTTACTTTTTTTTCAATTCAGAACCAGTAGTTTCCAATGCCAGAGGATATTTCAAGTATCAGCACCCGTGAATTGCGTTAACTTACATCCTAATCAAGCAGAATTAATTGTCGGCGACCAAAGCGGACTCATACATTTATGGGATTTGCGATCTGATCACAATGAGCAATTGGTAATTAAATTGGAATAAAATATCGGAATTTCGATACAATGTCAAATAAATATTCATATTTTAAAACAATCTTGATACAGATTCCTGAAGCTGAAGCTTCAATACAAGATATCGCTATAGATCCGGATGGAACTTACATGGCAGCAGTAAATAATAAAGGTCACTGTTTCGTTTGGGCCTTAACTGGTGGTGTCGAGGAAGAACCAACTCGTCTCAATCCTCGCCACAGAATTGAAGCCCACAATCGTTATGCACTTCGTTGTAAATTCAGTCCAGATTCTACGTAAGCACAACAATTATTCAGAAAAATGACTAATACAGTTTTTTACTGCGTTTTACTTTTGAATTTAATAGGATTTTCCAAGTTTTGATTGTATTTTTGATATATTTTGCGTGGCAGTTATTTTACTTTATTTTTCATATTTAAAAGTTGGTACTACTGACAACCATTTATAATTGTTAACGAGTCTGTTTCCCGCCAAGAAACTTAGACATTCTTGGCATCGAATTACTGATTTAAACTTTTGTATAAACTATGATCTCTATTTTAGTCTTCTCGTAACAACATCAGCAGATCAAACAGCAAGAATATGGAAAACAATGGACTTTTCTGAAATTCAAGTTCTCCAACACGATGCTAAAAGATGGGTGTGGGATGCTGCTTTTAGTGCCGATTCTCAATACGTATTCACTGGTAATAATAACCAATAAATATTATTAATTGATTTTCTCACAAAATCTGAACATTGATAATTTACTATGTATATAACCATACATTTACAGCTTCATCCGATGGAGTTGCAAGGTTGTGGAATATAGAAAGCGGCATCGTGGAAAGAAAATACGAAGGTCACCAGAAGGCAATCACAGCTCTAGCTTTTCGAGACGAAATTCTCTCTCCGAGTTGAACGCGTGATTTGCCCTTTGTTTAATTTCTCTAATTTAAGAAAAGTACTTTGTTCCATTTTTATATCAGGTCATTGAGTTTTATTCTGTGCTATTTATAGCTATTTACATATATAATCATTTGATAACAAAATTACAAGATCGAAGACAAATCAGTGTGCAGTTGTATGGACTTGCGAAAAGTCGTCCGAATTTATCTAACATTAAAACTTATTTTCGCAAAGCATTTTGCAAATCATATACAGATAAAATGATTCGTGCTAAGCTATGTTTTTTTTTTTTTTTTGAATCAAAAGCTATAAGTACCATGTTGAAACGGCAGAGTACACATATACTTTAATTACAACAACGAATGCATGAATTCGAGGTAATAAAACAACTCAAGTCACGTATTTGACATTTCGTATTGTAACGCTTTTATTTATACTCATCTCGCAGGTTTATAGTTTGTTTTGCTAAACTTCTTTTGTCGTATAAGTTTCTCAAACTTACTGTAATTACTCATTAAGTTACCAGTCTTAAAATAGATTTATACGCTTCATAGTTAAACAACAGTTACGTAGTTAAACAATCATTGTAGCTTTCAGTTGTGATAACGGAAATAAAATTTAAAATCCCGCACATATGCCAAACAGGAATTCTTCCATGACTCTTCGATAATCACAATCTTAGTTTCTTTAATACACTTGGCTTTCAGGTAGTTTAATCGATACTGTGTTTTTCAAACACAATTTCTAGGACTTAATTTCGGGCTTAAACACCCGGCAATCTATCTACCTCGCCCATTTCTGTTACCGTTTCGTCGTCCATCATGTAACTTAACATGAATTTCAGGGACACTGGTTCCTAAAAAAATTATTTTTAATCATTATTATTTATTTTTCAAGTTAAAAATGATCAAATTGGTCTTATTAAAAAAAAAACACACACACACTTTCTTCACGAGACAGACGTGCTCCTTCATGTCTTTTATCATTTCTCAAAATTACATACTGATACATTATTATGAATTTCCTTGATCTCTCCTGAATTCTTTTGAAATTATTTTTTTCATTTTTTTTCATTTCATTATCTTTTTTTAAAAATCTTTTCAATTTATCTTGAATTTAAATAAGTAAGTTTGTCTCTATTTAAATAATATCGATTGTTTTCACTCGAATTCTAAGGCCTGTTACGTAAATTATTTGTCTCTATATCTGAAGTAGTTAAAAATGTCTCTATTTGAGAAGCGAAAAAGTCAGTAACTTATTCAATTAGTTATTATTTTCAGTTAAAACTCAGTTAAATTCACTCAAATTCTTCGAAATTCCACAGAATTCTACCGAATGCACTTAAATTCTTCTGAAATCATTTGAATTCTAATGAAGGTCTGTTATTATTAGGATTCTTGTAAATACACTTGAATTCTTCTGAATTCACTTACATTATTTGAAATTTCCTCAAACTTTGTTGAATTCACTTCAACCCCACTTGAATTGAATTTTCTTTTTTAAAATTCTTTAGATTTCTTGAATTTATGTGAGTTTTGCGTAATTCGCTTCAATTCCACTTGAATTCACTTTAATTTATTGAAATTCGTTTAAATTCTTCTGAAATCGCTTCAATTTCACTTAAAGTCAATTTACTTATTTTTTAATTCTTTGGATTATTATTAAATTAAATTGAATTTTTTGAATTCTTTATAAATTAAGCGAATTCTTCTAAAGTTGTTTCAATTTCATTTAAATTAAATTTTTTTATTTTATTTCTTTGAATTTGCTTAAATTTCACTAGAAATTGATTTTTTTGATTCTCTGGATTCTTTTTAAATCACGTGAACTTGTCTGAATTGGCTTCAATTTCAATTGATTTCAATTTTTTTCTTTCTAATTCTTTGGATTCCCCCGGAACCCCCTATCCTACGGGACTCCACCTAACACTCGGAACGTACTCTATCAATGAGACCCCAGCTATCCCATGGGATACCACCTATCCCTCGAGGCCCTTGTTATCCCACGGAGCCTTTACTAACCTACGGTAGCCCCCCTTCCCTTACATTCAGGACCAACATTATTCCACGGGACCCAAACTACCACTCGGAACGCACTCTATCAATGAGACCCCAGCTATCCCATGGGATACCACCTATCCCTCGAGGCCCTTGTTATCCCACGGGGCCTTTACTAACCTACAGTAGCCCCCTTATCTTACATTCAGGACCAACATTATTCCACGGGACCCATCCTATCCCTCAGGAACCCACAGAACCCCATCTATCCCTCAAGACACTTACTATCCCACGAGACCCAACCTAACGCACAGGATTCAACCTATCCCACGGGACCCCAGTTATCCCACGATACCCCACCTATTTTTCGGGGCCTTAGTTATTCCACGGGACGCAAACTAATCCATAGAACTACAGTTATCCCACGTGACCCAATTTACCCCACAGGACTTAACCTACCCCTTGAGATCCAATCTATCCCACGAGACCCCACCTATCCCTCCGGCCTATTCCACGGAACCCCATTCGTATTTGTTTGCACTGGATTTGGAAGCATTGAAAAATTCATTATACTATTCACGGATACTGGACTAGCCTCTTTGCTATTAAATAAAAATCATTTATTAATTTACACAAGTGACCCATGGGACCCAACCTATCCCACGGGACGCCACGTATCACTCAGGACCCAACGTGTACCACGGCACCCCACCTATCCCTCGAGGTCCCATATAGCCCTCGGAACCCCATCTATCTCTTGGGACCCAACCTGGGGCTCTCTTTATTTTCTTTCCGAATTCCGCTCGCGGTTAGAACTTGAAAGAATACAATGACCTACCATTTAGTGGGCCTCTTCTACTTTACTATACTAACCTACCTACATATAGTCCAGACGCCCTACCCATTCCCGTCGGGTGGACGAGACATAGTCAGTTTCTTTGATGATTCTGATGCACGATGATCTCTTGATTCCGAATCTGTAAGGCACGTCTCTGGCATTTATGGGGTTAGCGAGATATTTGCAGCACTTTCGGATATACAAAAAAGCTTTCTCGTTCAAACAATATTTTCTGAGATATTTTCGGAGATATTCTTTTCCATCAATTTTCCTTTTTGTTTATTTTCTGCAAAAAATATTCGTCTGATCGCAAATACGTTCAGACAACTTTTATTGCTTTTGATCTACTCTAATAAAATGCATAAGCAATTTTTGAAAAATATTAAATGCATAGGTAATATTTGGGAAGAAAATTAAAATTTATGTAATTGCAAATATCCCGCGAACCCCGTAAATGCCAGAGACGTAAACACAAATTCGGAATCAGGAGATCATCGTGCATCAGAATCATCAAAGAAAACGACTGGGCCTCGTTGATCCGACGGAAATGGGTATGACGTCCGGACGTATAATTTGTCTTTCTGTAACAGAAAAAAAGGTTTTATGTTGATCTGAAATACTTTTTTTTTCTATTCAATTCAAAATCGAATAATTCCAACTTTTTCATTTTCACCCTCATACGTTTCGAATACGCTTCGAAAAATATTCAAATATCATAAGTTCCTATATGGGGAACATAAGTAATTGTTTAAATAATTCGAACTTTCATTTTAAACAATAGAGCGGAGGTATCGAAAACATAGATAACATAGGTAACATAGATAACGATTCTATTAGAAAAAAAACTGACTTCTTTAGAAATGACAGTTATTTAAACAAATGGAATTTGTTTAAATAATTTAAAATTACTCTAAAATATTTATAAATATTCCACAAGACCAAGAATTGACATTTTTGGATTTAGGGGTACTTTTCGAGGCACCGAGGGGGTGTGTTAGGCTGACTGAGTGGGTAGGTTTATAAATAAAATGTTAATAAAAACATGTACTTCTTACCTGTAAAAACTCGAATGATAGATTATTCCCGCATAAAAATATACTTTAAAATAGTATTTTTTTCTGGAAAACCAAGTTGTAGGAAGGAAAGTAATCGATATTCCCAATATTTTTTAATTAAAAAATAATTTTAAATAACCTTACAGTTCTTTTTATTAATTATTTTGTAAATAAAAATAAAAATAAATCTTAATTTACGTATATAAAGGCATGAAAATCAGATTTAATTATTATTTCGAACTCCAAACTATTATTTTCAAATACTTAAGTTAAATATATTTGTCATTAAATTTACAAAAATTGAAATTTTAAATAAGGGTCTACAACTTCATCTAGCATATTATTATTCTTACACTTATTGTGAATTTTTACTCAGTTTTTAAACTAAAAGAGACCTGTCATGTTTAAAATCAAAAAATTGAAAAAATACAATAAAAAATTTATTTTTGAAAAAAGCGCTGCCACGATTTTTTCAGTTTCATATGAGAAATATCCGAACATCATTTGAGGAGAAAATTCTGCAAAAAATGGTTCAGTAATATTATTTTTCAACAACCTTTTGCACTAAAGGAAGATCGAAATCTTTGTAGATTCGACAGTTAAGATTTTACATCATTTTTTGTAGGACCTTTTTTACTCTATTTTTCACGCTCAACAACCCCTGTGTAATCAAAAATTTTTTATTAAAAAAAAAATTTTGTTTGAAAATCAAAATTTCAAATTGAAAAAAAGCGCTCCCACAATTATTATATTTTTTTGCGCGAAATACGCCCATACTATGACAGAATAATATTCCTAAAACAAAATGCTAGTAATACCTATTTTAGATTGAAGTTGGTTAAGGCTCACCGTGCCTCGATAATTGGATCCGTTACCCTAGTTATTTTGTCTTTTATGATCGGCTTTCTGTATATAGGCATGTCTTATTTCTTTGATTATTTTTGTTTTTAAACAAATGTAAATAAAACTCTACTTTGCCATTTAATTTTATAGTCAAAATATTAATAAATTTTGTTTGGTAATTAATATGTAGTTAAAGCATTATTTGTGTAACATTTCAAATTAATGGCCAAAACTTAAAACTGCAGTTGAAGAATTTAAGGAAATTACATTTTCAAGTTATAGGGAATTTTGATTATTTCACTTTTCTTCTAGTTTTAAAATGTTGATTACAAATTATTTAAACTTATTTGTTTTTAATACGATGTGCGAACGTGCAAAACATGATTTGAGAAAATATTATTTGATTTAGCTTTCTATGTATTTTAAAAACGGTCATAATCTTCAGTTTAATTCTAATTGGAGGGGAACCTGCAAACCTCTTGAGCGAATTTCGTGCAAACCGAAACTACCTACTTTTGCCCTGAGCGGAATTCAGGATTTAGATTCGGAGGGTGGTTGACCGCGAGCGGAGTTCGCGTGCGCCCGTTAACCTGCAGGACGCAATCTGACCCACAGGACCACACCTATTTCTTGAGACCCAACCTATCCCACGAAACCCCACCTATCCTCGTGGCCCTTCCTATCCGACGGAATTCCACCTATGCCACAGAACAGAAGTAGATTTTACCTTGAGAGGGTTCGCAATTAGTACAATTTGTGTGATCGCTGAAGGAGGTAGAAATGGATTATGTGCTGGAAGCTCAGTACCCGATGGCGGCTGAAGTCTGCATTTACATTTCTGGAAACAAAATGAAAAGGTTTAGAAAGAAAGAAGAAACAAACTGTGACATGAAAATAGCAAGAAAAAAATACCAAACAAATTAATTTTTCATTGTTACAGCCGGGAAATAAGATATTAATTGAACGCCTTTGACTAATAATAATACGAATAAACTAAAAGTTGATAGAAATCCTTCAAAATTAATTTCATAATTACCTTAGGCACTACAGCCTGGAATAAATAATTACTAAGTGCTTTAGAATTCTTACTCATCGTCGTAACAACAATAACAGAAACGTCTGGTCTTGGACTATCTTTTGCAAAATGTAGTACTACAGTAATTCCATTTTTCTCGTCTATTACTGTCAAAGCTGGAGTAGACCCTAGAAAAAAATTAATTCGAATACAATTTAAATTCAAATTATAATGTGAAATTTTAATTTATTTAATAAAATACCTGGTTTGATATTTTCTAAAGTGACAGAGATATCCGTCAAAGGTTTAATTTCCACTTCATCATTAACAGGTATCAACGGAATGTCATCTTCCTTCCTATCGATACACGTTTTCTTTTCTTTTTCATTATTCAGCAAATCTGCTTCTGCCTTATCAAAGCTGTCATCCCCATTGAGCAACATAGGAACATCGTGACTAGGCGTATCGTATTTCGCTTCAGATTCACTATTTGATTTTAATTCATTTTGAGAAGATTTCGACATTTCTTTACTAGTATTGCTCGTATTTGTTTGCACTGGATTTTGAAGCATTGAAAGTTTCATTATACTATTCATAGGCACTCGACTAGCCTCTTTGCTATGAAATAAAAATCATTTATTAATTCACACAAGTCCAATCATAAACGTTTATCAACTTAGATTATTATTAGATATTAAGCTAAAAATTGAATTGTACAATAAGTTTTCACCTTGAACTATTAAAAGTTCCCCTTATAGTCGACGAAGATAAACTTTCCTTGAGTAAAGACTCGCCTAGTTCGTTTAAATCGTCGAGAGCTTTTGTTTTGCTATCTACTTTTGTCGATACAATGACGCTTTCCGCTGATTCCATGTAAAAAGAATTTCGATTATGAAAGCAAAGATTTAAAAGGAGCCTTCAAAGTTGACAAACAACAACTGGAACAAATCGCGCGTACCTTTCTCCAAAATTATGCGAGTATCAAATTCAGCAACGTCTCAGGTGAACTGAAAATTCTAAGAAACGATCTTTTACAGAAAAATAGTTTTCTTCTATTTTCATTTCATGACTTGCAGTGTTAGATATGAATTTATTTTGATTAATTCATGCTTTCCTCAACATGCTGATCTATAAACTTGTATTTTTGAACGGTAATTTACATGTTTAGAGATTTCCTAGTTATTTTCGATTTTCGATTAGTTAAATGGAGAAAGTTATGCGCGAAATGGTTAAGAAGAAAAATGGATCAATCTCTCTCATAAATAATTAATCGGTGAACTTTAACCCATGATTTGAAATGCATTCAACTCTTAATCAATTAATGAATTCATTCTCGTGAAACAATCCACCTTATTAACCTGATTATCAACAACTGACCTGTCTTATTTGAAGCTGCAATACTGACTGGTTGCATGATTGATATATCAGGTAACAACGGAGGCGTATCTGGTACAAACAAAGGCCCTGAGTTTGTTCCCAAAGAATTAAAAATGTCTCCTAAAATGTCCATTTCGGTTTGAGGTGAAACTGCCGTTCTGTTATTGCACTCAGGTTCACTAGTAGTTAAATTGTTATTGGAAGAAACGATTTCATTTGGAACTGAAAGATCTAGTAAAGAAGGACTATTTGTTGTATTCGCATTCGACGTTTCCGTTCTTGGTCGATTAAGTACAAGAGTTGTTGTGTATTTATCAAAAACTTGGTCTAATTCGTCATTTGCCGTAAGAACTTCTTCTGCAATTAAATTGAAGTCATATCATTATCAATAATCTTTACGATGCTTCCATTTCATACTTTCTAAAAACATTATATCTAATCAATAAAAATTTCATTTTAAAAATTAACTATAATAATCTGTTATTCATTTATTCATTCACTTTGTCCACATTGAAGCTCCTATGCTTCCACTCGTTTTCGCGTTTTTTTTTGTCTCGCGACATTTCCCGTCATGTCAGTGTGACAATTTATTTTATTAATATACGTAAGTTTCATATCTTATAAAATTGTTTTCCCACTTGAAGCAACATGAAGTTGTTCCCCTTGCATGGGAATTCTTTAGTTTGAATTTGAATAACGATTGCCATAATGTTAGACATAATTATAACAATTTTCAACTCATTTTGGGATTTTCCGAATTAAAAAGTTTGTAATGGAACAATCAATTCGAATTATCCGTTCAAAATTGAAAATTCAGCTCTCAGAAAATTTAATCATTCACAATTAAACAAACCATACAGTTTTGAACATTTCATTTTAAAATCATTTAATTTCGAATACTTCGTTTAAAATTGTTTTTTAGAATTTTTAAGCTTTCTACAGTTGAATAATGTTAAAATTGAAATTTTAAGCGTTTGAATTTAACATTGTCAAATTATGAATGTTTCAATTTATAGTTATTTGACATTGTTTAATTTAGACACTTTTGAACAGAAATTATTCAATTTTCAACTTTTTAAACTTATAATTTTCCAACTATTAAGGTTTTCGATTTGAAATATGTAATTTAATTTGTTAAATCTTCAGTTTAAAATGGTTCTAATTTGCAGAATTTATATTTATAATCAATAAATAGCAATATGTACCGGAAAAATCCGGCTATTTCGGTAAATAATTTTCAATTTATAAAGTATACAAAGTAGATTAAACTAAAAGTCTCAAAGCATAACAAATTCAAAGCCTTAAAAATTGTTTAATTTCAAATCGACCTGATTCAAAATTAAATAATTTTATTTCATTCAAGCGGAATTCAAAGCGATTGGACAAATTTTTCTTTTTCTAAAAGTAAGAGTTGAACAAATTTCCGGTCAACAAAAATAAATTCACCGTCATTTCCCGATTTTTCCCAGCCTCAAAAAATATTTTGAATTAACAAATCATTTTGAAGACCTTCAAATTGGAAAAAAACCCAAAGTTTACAGTCCTCATGTATAAAATTCAATCAAGTTTCATAGTTTCGAATTGAAAATGTCTCCTTAACTTTTTCCGAAAAGGTTTTAACTGAGGACAGAAATTTATTTCTCAAATGATTCTTGTAGGTAGTTTTATTTTGTTTGACATTAAAATTGAACCATTTTGCCTTGAAAATGTTCCAAATCGAAAAATATAAAATTAAAATTTTTATAATTGAAAATTTCAAATTTAAACCATTAATATTGAACCTAATTTAACTAATTTTTTAAACTAATTTAAATAATTGAACCTAATAATTTTAAATGACTTCAACGATTTAATGTTACAAACTCACAATCTTAATTTGAAAATATTCTCTCATTTCAAAGCCCTAACTCTTATAATATAACACTTAAAACACGTATTCAAATTAGAAGGCTTTCAATTAGTAATAAATTATAGTAATGAAGCTTCAACTACTTTCATTTTCCATTTTCAATGCTTAAACTTTGCAATAGTTCTACTTTGAATGCTTAAATTTTTAGTTTATAAACTACAGTTTGTTTTGTCTCTAAAGTTTTAATTTTATAATTTTAGTGATCGGCAAAAAAGAGTTACATAAATTTATATCAAAGATTCTGCAAGATGAAAAAAAAGACTCACAAAGTTTCTTACTGAAGCATTTTTAAATGCGATGAAAAATAAAAAATTAGATGTAGGATTTTCAGAATCGTTGAAAAATAAGATATCAAATATATTTAGAAATTAACCCCATGCAACTTTTGATTAGACAAAGATTAAAAAAGTTAGATAATTTTTAGTAGATGGCAAAAAGATTTATAAATGATCTTAATGACATTTTTCCATAGAACACAATTTTGAAGAATTCTAAGATTTTTTAAAATATGTATTCCTTACAATATTTAATAGGGTGGCGCTTCAACATTAAAAGTTCAATTTTCAAAAATGGACACCCTCCAATTTTTTCCTCTTAGTGACAGAAATAAACTGGAATTTTTTTATAAAGTTTTTTAGTGCCGGAAAGTTTTTAAAACTTTTGAAATTTAAAAAATTTTCTTTATTGGAGCAAAGAATGGTATAAAAATTATTTTTGTGTAGTGTTTAAGGTACTAAGTTAGAATACAAAATTGAAAAAGATTTAAAAATTCATGCTGCATACAGGAATTCTTTATTTATGAAGAAAAAATGACTTTTTTGGATTCAGCTAAATTAAAATTGGTTTCAAAAAAGTTGATAATTTCTTTACCTGAAAATTATTTAGTTTAAATTAGAATAGCAAGCCATTAATTAATTTATTTCTCAACAAAATTTTTGTGCTAGATAATAGCACTTTGAAAATCACTAAAACTGGCGAAATTCACGAAAATTGAAAGTAAATTTAAAAAATATATAAAATAGTGGCATTTTACTCTAATTTAAACTAAATAAATCTCAGGTAAAACATTTTTCAACTTCAAGAAAATAATTGATTACCTATCTAACCGAATCATTAATAATATAAATTAATAAAATGAATCGATTATTCAACCTACTTGATTGATTTACAATAAATTTATGAATGATAAATAAATAAAATAAAAAAATCTTTAAATTATAAAAACTTCTAAGAAAGCTTAAATGCACGAGTAGTACACCTTGGAAACAAATTCACTGAATACAATTATATTCAAATTCAATCAAAATAGCTAAAAACTTTGTATTTATTTTTAAATTTAAATAATTTGTTAAACTTTGGCATAGCTAGTGGGTTCGAAGGTAGGGTAGGCAGTTAGGGAGGTAGGGTCTCGATTCCTGAAACAGCGGCAGCGGTGAGATGTTTTCAAAATATAGAGAGATGATATTATATTATCGAAATAAAAATTAGGTTTAGCCTTTTTAAATTTGTATGCATGTCTTACTTAGCATCTCCTTTCATTGACTCAGGATTTTACTTACTAAGCATTTCTTCGTTATCTTGTATCTCGTTGGCGAGTCTTAAAATAATAGGCTTGAGGCGACCACACGCGTCATGCAGTTCTTTCATTAATTCCAGATCTTCCGTATTTGCTTCACCAGGTGTGTAAGAATCCAACATATCGGATAATAGTCTCACATTACTATGAACAGATTCCAATTCCATTATTCTTCGAGATTTTTCCTGAACCCTCTTCTCGTCCTGCAATTTTCAATTCAGATTATAAATGAATATTTGGATTATTATGAACAAATCTTTTTATGATCAACTATAATCGTGAAATGAACTGAATTGGGATCAAAGTTGAATTTAAAGAATTTCAAGTTAATTAAAATTATCATCGACCTCTTTCACCATCGTCTTGATTAATTTATTCGCTGCGTGCAAATCATCCGGATTTTTACTTTGAAGTAATTTCTGAAGAAGCTTGGACTTTTCCTCATCTTCGAACATTTTATTTTTTGGCTTTATAGCTTTAGTCCCATCGTCTGTGGCATTCGTAGGTAGCACTAAATCCTCCTATTTTTGTATAATGTTTTTTACAAAAGGCTTAAAATATTCTACAATATTTTTTTGAGAAAAATTAAGGAAGGTATATAAAAATTGAGCGAACGTACTTTGACGACCCCCTGTTTTTTTAACATCTCGAAAGCTTCTTTTATTTTCATTTCACGAGGATAATCCACAGTCCACGTGTGTAATAAATCAAGTACTTTTTGACGAACGGCGACTGGAGTTGAATTTCCAAGGTACTTGGGGGAAACTAATTTAATCATTTCATTTAGAAAGCGAAATTTGCCAACCTCGGAGTGAAACGACGTTCCACATCTCCTCATGCATGTGTCCAAAAGCTATTCATAAATTAAAGAAGAAACAGGTCACATTAAGGGCATTACTGATATTGAAATTATTTTCATAGTAAATTATTTTGCCTAAATCAGGAAGCATCACAAGTTTTATTTATGACAAAGATTTTCTTTTTTTAAAGATGCACTTCCACTTTCATTATTTTCAATTCTAATTTAAATTCTTTTCAAACATATGTTAGGTAAATTAAATTTATAATGCCGATATAGATCATTGTCAAAGATTCCGAATTCAGCAATTGAATACTGAGAGACTTAAAAATGAAAACTATGCAAATTCAGCCTACAAAATTAAACAATTTTAAAGATGAGGCCCTAAAAATTAAACGATGTTGGAATTAGAATTTATGTTTCAAAGTTGTGCAATTCTGAATTGAAATTGTGGCAATTTAAAGAATTTTAAATGTATAATTTCGTGCAATAACAGATTAAATACATATTTCTAAAAAAAATTCCGGTCAAAAACTAAATTATCATTCTGGGTTTTTGCGCGTAGCACAAAAAATCCTCGTTTTCCTGGTTCAGTGGGCAACCTGATTGAAAATAAGATACACACTTTGATCCATTGAATCTTGTTTCGCATTCTAATTAAAAATTGCAATAAGAAAAATGTTGTTATAAACAGAACTTGTGTTTGTAAATGCGTTCTCTCATTTCTAAGAAAATAACATTAATGAATTAAATAAATTGATGAACGTACTGTAAGTGCTTGTAAAGCCTCCCACTCAGTTGTTGATTGAATATGAGTTGCTAAAAGTTTACTAGCAATATGTACACCTTCTGTCTCTTTTGCAAGCATTACACAAAAAGCCTCAATGGCTGCAATATCTGGTTTTTGATTTTGAGGGTTCGTTGCTCTTTCTATAACATTACTTATTAAGTCAGATGCAAACAAAAATTATAAGA
>JAUMHM010000085.1:48083368-48101671 GCA_032362435.1 Melikaiella ostensackeni
GTCAAGGGTTCAGCGACCTCAGCAAACTCGGGAATGAATCTCCTGTATCAGGATGCCAAACCCATGAATCTACAAAGTTGTTTAACGGTATGGGGAGCAGGATACGTATGAATTGGAGCCATGTTATCAGGGTCTGCTTTCTATCTCTGTCTGTTAATCACAAAACCTAAATATTCAACCTCGACACAAAAGAAATTGCTTTTTTCAGGGTTTGTTTTGAGTCCAGCTTCGAAAATTCTATGGAGGACCTTCTCTAGCCAACGCAGATGCTCCTCAAAAGTTTCGGTGACCACTATAATGTTGCCAAGGTAGAAGAACGCATTTCGATAACCCCCATTTTCTTTTCTATCCATTGTAATCGGAGCCGACCATTTAGTGAACGATTCAGTCATTCCCTCTTCAAAACTATTTTCCTACCTAACAAATTCTGTAGTGACTGGTCCTGGTTAATCGATAGCTCTACTATGCCACCACAGCCTTTATCGGAAATCACCCAAGAGTGGAGTGGATGAACCTGCCCGTCTATATCAGGCATCCAAATCTCCTTAGAACCCGCAGCAAAAACCATATCTAAGTCGGATTGCGCGTCGAGACCTAAAACGAACTCGGTAGCCAAGTTGGTGGCTACCCTGACTTCACATTCCTTAGTAATCCCACCGATGGTCAAGAGTACCTCAACCACGCCTAATATTTCATCTCTTGTACCGTTTGCCATAATCATTGAAGATCTACGAGAGTAGATTACGTCTCTACCCAAGGAGTCCAAAATTCCCGACACTGAATCTTTCCTAATAAGCGTCCTAGAGGAACCGGGGTCATACAAGGCATCGACCGTAAACGAGTTGATGGTAACTTTAAGGTGTACTCTACTACGTTCCAACTCGATGTGTAGGATTACAGCAATCTGCTCATCATCGGTGACAGCCATCTCAGATATGGAAAAATTTTGTATATACCCCTGATCAACCAGTATTTCGTCAAGGTCTAATGCTTCAAATCTATGTTTTTGGGCCCTCATCAGCAGACGCAACATCTAATCTGAGATCAGTACTTCCAGAGTACTCAATCCATGGAACGCAATCGTCAGGTGGCGCACTAGCATCCCTAT
Source organism: Melikaiella ostensackeni (assembly GCA_032362435.1). Lineage (NCBI taxonomy): Eukaryota > Metazoa > Arthropoda > Insecta > Hymenoptera > Cynipidae > Melikaiella > Melikaiella ostensackeni. The sequence goes on from JAUMHM010000085.1 coordinate 48,084,477, forward strand.
AATCATTTAAATCAATCGAGGCTAAAACGGAAGTCACGATGGGCTCAGAGACGTCTAACTCCGTTTTGACGGTCTCTTGAGGTTGAGAGGCAGCAAAGACTGATCTTACTGCTTTCCTTTCCCATTTCCACTGCAATCAGAGAAAGTCTTAAGGGTAAATCCCTCCTTCTTGCAGCCAACGCAAACCAATTTCCAACGCAAAGCGCAGCCCTTCTGATGATGACCCACCTGTCCACATCTAAAACAAATGACTCCGCCTGAAGCGTCAGGGTTATTATCTCGGGAATTTGATTGTGAGATAGGAGCAGCGGGCGTAGTCGAGCTCGGCTGCTTCCCTCTCGATTGGTCGATATTAATTTTGCCTCCGTTGCTAGTACCGCCACCAACGTTTCCACTTTTTCTACCACAACCATTCCTTGCGTTAGCGTTGGAAGGCTCGAATTTACCCTCAAGAACATTCTCCGCTGTTTTAACGGACGAAACCAGCTTCTTCTCCGCGATGGCTGGTGAACTATTCTTTGGCGATTCTTGTATCATCAGGTCACGGTACGCAAATTCTTAGAGTAAGGAATTCTCGGGGTTAGTGGGTGGCTCATACTCTTTAATGGCTGTCAATTCTTTCTTCCACCCTCTAACGAGTCGCGAGAGTTTATCAAAGGATCGGTAACGGGAGCGGAAAATTACCCCATGAAATTCCGGCCTAATTCCCCTATGAGCCCAATCCATTATTGTCGGCATATCATTTTCAAGTAAGTTGATCAAGCCCTTTAGGTTAGTTAGGTAGTCATCAATTGGTTCGTTTTTTCCTTGAGTCTCAAAATAAATCTCTTCCCTAACGCGTCTTTAAAAATGGTCATCACCAAAATGTCACCGAGTTCCAGGTTTCACCCTCTTGAAAGTACAATGCCCGTCCAATCTCAAAACTAAGTGTTAATTCAGCTACCCCGTCAAACGCAAGGAATCACTCTTTCTGCGTTTACTGAGTTGTAAAATCTAGTATCGTAGCGTGAAAAAACTCTTTCAAAACGTGGTTCACCCCATTCCTCTCGCGACCTACTACGTTTCCGGAATCCGAAGAGTCGTCTATTCTAATCGTTTCTGTCATAGGGTTTCGTTGCGGGGTGAATCTCTGAATTGTACCTGTTTGGACTCGGTGAAGCTCTGAGTGAGTGGCCGGGGTTCCCGGGGAACGAAAGTTGTCTAGCCTTGATTAAGCCATGCGGTAACTGAGGGTGCTGTGGGGAACGCTCGCTAAATTCAAAGAGATAAACTGAGTCGCTTGTGGAGAGTTTAAGGTGTTCCGTCGGGTATTTTTCGTAAGGGTAACATGGGGAACGCTCGGTAAGTTCAAGGAACCGACCTAAGTCGCGCTTGGTAAGTTCAGGGTGCTCCTTCGGATATCTTCGGGGAATCTAAAAGCATCGGGAATCCTAAGGTCGCCATTTATTGAAAGATAAGGCTGATCTGTTAGTGGGAATGAGTTTAGTTACCCGTAGAAGTTTGCATAGTTTAGGGACAGTCCGACATTTCCGAGGGTAATGTGGGTTGACAAAACTGCTGGTCTTGTACGCGGTGTCGCGATAATATTAAGGGAATGGGTGGTTGTCACGGTTTCCGAAAGCTTCACAGAGTTAGCCGCCCCTGTAGCCAAGGTCGTGGTGTTTACGGTAGTGACTATGCTTTCCTCGGTCAAAGTCCCAAGATTAGTGGTAACTACCGAGGTCGCCGCCCCGCCATTAAACAAATCTTTGTCATCTAAATCGGTGGCCTCGGTAGTTAGAGAGGTGGCATCTGATGCACGCTATGACATCCCTCTAAATAGTTTAACACCCTTCTCTAAGCGTGAGCATCTTTCCCCTCGAGTACCGGAAGTCTTCCATTGAAGGCATTCTAATGCTCCAGAAAGTTGATCATCGTGTAGATAATTAATTAATCTTTTCAAATTCCGAAACGTGTCCGCATCGAATACCGAGTTCTAAGGCGCCATGTTCGAAAAATCAGTGGTTTTCACAAAATCAGGAGAGCACTAGAGACGCTATATTATGATACTAGATCGTGTGATGCTATAATTAATTAGTCACTGAAAAAAAATATGTTAATCTTTCATGGGTATTGTTTAATGGGTAGGGTGGGAAGGGCGGTAGCAACGGCTGACAAGAAAAGCTTAAGGTCAATGATCACGAATTCGCAGACTAAAAGAATTAGTGAATAAATCAAAAAATGAAAGATTAATCACAGTGGGAAAAAATAGAATCCAGGGCGAGCATATCTGTCAAGAGAAAGCGCAAATAAATTCAATCAGCCACTTCGAGCGTCCGGAGAAATGTCGAATGTCCAAAAAATTTTTAATCGGACGACAAAATGAATTCAATGAGTGTTACTAATTTACGATAATTTACGGTAAAAAAGGATCTAAATCAATTTCGGGTTAAAGTTTGATACAAAATTCAGAACGATGGAAGGTTTGGTTGTATCATTTCAAATTTGAGACTATTCCACAAAATCCAAATTATCAAACTTAAAATTTGAAGTTTCCACTCATTATTTTGCCTTGAGTCACACGACCCCCCCCCACCACCCAAAAATCAGGAAAGTCGCTGCGAAGGGGAAACTTTGGTTGGGCATTTTGAAGGAAAATTTTTATTTCAAATAATCGAAGCCGAATCAGTGCGTAAGAATAAAGGCCGTTGTCTGAATATTCTTATAACATCCGGTAACCCTCAAAACGTTAGGCGCCATTTATGAGCGCATACTTGCCACAACGCTTCATAAATGGCAATCGGAAATACTTCAAATTTTTGGGCGCCAGCCAGGATCCTGTTAGAAAAAGAAAGTGTTGAATACTTAGCCTAGCATAATTTTGATATATAGCGAAAGTCAATATAAATGAGAACCCGAAAGCTTCACTAAATATCACAGGTGGTTCTCCAAATCACAGCGGCAAAGTGTGTTTTTAGTTATATCGTTCAGAACATTTATTTCGATAATAATTGAAAACAAAATTTTACAGCGACATGTTTTCCCGACATTTAAGCGCTGGACGAAAGGGGTAAAATACCTGAAAAAAAGTAGGAAATCAATTAACAGAGAAAAGAGATTCGACTATGGCCACGTGGCCGGAGGCGCGGAAAACTTTACAAGTGGCAACTCGAAATTAACCCGTAACACATAATTCAATGACGGAAGTTACGCACTGACTAGACAACCGACTGAATCAATCCAGTGATTGAAGAAAATAACGAATTTCCGAACACTCTAGAAGAGCTAAACTCGGCAATGGTTCAGACAAAAGAAAAGGACGGTACTACAAAGGAAAACCGAGAAGACCACCATTGAGTCGCTTGCCGAGATATAAAAGGAATTTACCTAGGAGAGTTTTTCTTTTGGTTATGTCCGAATATGTATCTGTGAGAAAGTCTGCTCGCACTACGGTAGTCGACTCAAGGAGTGATCGCATTCAAGGCGCATTCACATGCGGAAAGCTGTGTTACAGGATTTACAACAAGAAGCATTATATTGAAACAACTCCTGGGCCACTGTAATTTTGCAGACCTCGACGACTTGCACCTGACCGCTTGAAGGAAGCGAAAACAGAATTCGACATTATGACCCAGCAAGGGATCATTCATCCTACGAAGAGCCGGTGGGCATCGCCGTTGCTTTTAATAACAAAAACAGACGGCGGACTGGAGCCCTACGGAGACTACCGTGCGCTGAACGCACGAACTGTTTCAGATCGCAAATTCCTGTAGCGCCAAAAGACGTAGAAAAAACGGCAATAACCATACCTTTCGCACTATTTGAATTCACCCGCATGTCTTTTGGATTGAGTAACGCAGCACAAACATTTCAACGATTTATGGATTTTGTGTTACGTGATTTCGAGATGTGCTATGCCCCACATCGATGACATTTTAATCGCGTCCGAAAGTAATGCGGAGCACGAAGAGCATGTACGTAGTTTATTAAAAAGACTACAGAAATTAGGTTTGATGGTTAATTTGAGCAAAAGTGTGTTTGTATCGAGCAAAGTGAAACTTTTAGGATATACGTTCGATTCGCGGGGTGTGCGACCAGATGCCGAGCGTCTGGAAACAATTGTAAGTTATCCTCGCCCGACTACCGTAAATGGATCAAGACAATTTTTAGGGTCAGTGAATTTTTATCGTCGATTCAGCCCCAATGCCGCGAGAATTCAGTACCCGTTAAATAAACAACTCGGGGGTCCTAAGAAGAATAAATCTGCTATCAATTGGACCAATTATTCAAAAAACGCCTTCGACGATTTGAAAAATGCTTTAGCGAACGCGGCAATGTTAGCTCATCCGGTTGTAGGAGCGCTGTTATCTATCGATGTAGATGCATCCGATTACGTGGTAGGAGCAGTTTCCCAACAACGCGTGAAAGATGATTGGCAACCGCTAGCATTTTTAAATAAATCTTTGTCAACGCCGCAACGCAAGTATAGTTCATATGATCGCGAACTTTTTGCTATGTATGCAGCGGTCAAACGGTTCAGATACATGGTAAAGGATCGCGAATTCATGAAATTCACATATCACAAACCTCTTACTTTTGCGTTCCAACAGGATTTGAATAAATGTTATCCCCGACAGTTTCTGTACTTAGACTACGTTTTGCAATATACGACCAACATCAGACATATTAGCGGGATAAATAACATTGTTGCCGATGCGTTATTTCGAATCTAGAGTATCGAAACCCTTGATTATAAGAAACTCGCCGAAGCTAAAAGTGTTGATGACGAATTGCAAACAATTTTAATATCAGAAACGAGCGTATTACAATTAAAAAGAGTAAACTCTTCGAATCTAGGAGTCGATGTTCATTGTGATATGACACGCGATAACATGAGACCTTATGTTCTGGCTACACTTTGTCGTGCGGTATTTAGAATTTTACACGGTCTAGCTCTCCCCGGGATGAAGGCAACGAAGAAATTAATCAACCGTCGATTCGTGTGGTCGTCTATAAATAAGGATTGCAGAACTTGGACAAAGAGTTGCATACCTTGTGAAGACTTCAAATGATCAAGAAACATTACGAGTCTGGTAGGAGAATTTTTCGATCCAGGGCAGAGATTCGAACATGTGCATTTAGATATCGTGGACCCGCTTCCGAGTTCTTTGGGATCCCGTTACTGTTTGACGATGGTTGATTGTTTTCTTCGCTGGCGTGAAGCAGCACCCATCGAAGACATAGAAGCAGCCACCGCTGCACGAGCCTTTATAGGCATCTGATTCGCACGTTTTGTGGCACCATTACGAGTACCAATGGACCAGAGACGACAGTTTGAGATTGAATTATTCAATGAATTAACTCGAGTGATCGGCGCCACCCATTTACGCACAACTGCTCACCACCCTGCGGCGAACGGAACGGTCGAGAGGCTTCATAGATAATTAAACGCAGCGATTAAATTCCATGAAACGGAGGATAGGGCAGTAACTTTACCGATCATCATGCTGGGAATTCGAGTAGCCATAAAGGATGATATGAAAGCAAGCCCGGCCAATTTAGTCTGCGGCACGATACTTCGTCTGTTCGGTGCATTTTTCCCGCCCTCGAGTAGTACGAGCGTAACCAATTTCGTTAAAGACCTGAGGAGGAAAATAAGGAAATCAAAGCCGGTAAAAGGAACGAGGCACGGAACTAGAAATGTTTTGATTTTTAAAGAATTGTCCACCTCTCCTTTCGTTTTTCTACGACATGATGCAGCACGCGGCCCACTTCAACCGATGTACGACGGACCTTTCGAAGTAGTTAATCAAGATGAAAAACAGTATACAGTTCTTGTAAATGGAAGAAACTGTAAGGTGACTCTTGATCGTCTAAAACCAGCCTTTGTATTGAATGCGGATCTGATAGAAAATGAACGCAGCAACGAACAGGCAATTGAATTTTTTTTCGATGAAATGGATATAAGAATTTTCGTCATCATGAACTTCTCTTTTGTAAGGTTGTCACTAGTAAGGGGGTAGTGTAGCGAGTATGTTCATTTTGTATTTCTTATCTATAAGAAATATAAATTTTGTAAGCTCTCTAAATTTTGTAAACTCGTCACGTTTATAACTCAGGATAGAAATGATGGTCTAGTAGCAGATGCTCGCTAGCAGTACAGTAAAGCAATTAAGTACAGACCTTGGGCCCTACTTTCACATTTTCGAAAACCAAGTTCGTCACAGAGCAGAAATACCGTTGAGCATGAGTCATACTACCCTCGCGAACCTGTGGGAAGGACTTTTCTGAGGTACTTAGCACCAGCTGCTGTTCGACCGCTTTAGAGATCATTTCGACTCTTGATGTAAAATTTTCAGTAAAATATGTTGTTGTGTTGCTGAGAGCCCGTGTACTTAATCCTTAACCCTCAGATCTCATTTTGATTTTGAACGTACATTATCACTTCACTTTAACAGTCAAATCAAGTTGACAAATTCTCGTCTGGAGGTTGGAGAAAAATTTGTATCATTGTTGCACGAATTTCGTAGCAATTGCTCAGACCACGTGGTGATTTGAGGCTGAGAAGGAAAATAAGATTAAATGAATATACAACACTATGTACTTCATTTAAAAATATTAATTATCCGTGCACTAGAGCTGTTCACTTAAGTTTTCAAACTGATTACTGAAATTGGGTCGATTTTAATTACGGATCAAGACCTGAATAAGTACTTATGAATTTATTGAGGTGTAATCAAGTTCAGTTTTTGTTTCCACGGTAGCTGTACAACCCTGCGAAGTATTTTTCCTAATGCAGTTTTGACCTCTCTGTCGGTCAGACCTGGTTGATTACCCCAATTAATACTTTCGAATTTCTTGAGGTTTAATGATCAAATTCACATTATGTTTTCATGACTGGAAAACAGCTGATTATTTTCTTTACTGTAGTTAAACAACACCCAGATATACCCCCCTAATATGGCTTTGACGACTCGTTTAGTAAGATCTGATTAGTTAGCCCGAATAAGTACTTATGAATTCATTGAGGTTTAATCAAGTCCAGTTTGTGTTTACACGGTCCGAAAACTAACCGATTAATTATTTAACGGTAGCTAAACAACACCCAGATATACCCCCCTAATGTAGCTTTAACGGCACTGTTGGTAAGATTTGTTTAATTAGCCCGAATAAGTACTTACGAATTCATTGAGATTTATTAAAGTCCAGTTTGTGTTTGCATAATCGGAAAACTGCCGATTGATTTTTCTACAGTGACTAAACGACCTCCTAACATGGCTTTGAGGTCGCGGTTGTAAGGACTGGATAATTAGCTCGAATAAGTACATATGAATTTATTGAGATTTAATGAAGTCCAATTTGTGTTTGCATGTTGTTTAACTCTCGTAAAAAAATTAATCGTTGCTTTCCAGATCATGCAAACATAAACTGGACTATATTAAACCTGAATAAATTCGTAAGTACTTATTTGAGCTGATTAATCAGGTTTTACCAAGCGCATCGTCAATGATACATTAGGGGAAATATATCGGAGGGTTATTTGACTACACTAAACAAATTAATCGTTAGTTTCTGGATCATGAAACACAAACTAGACTTTATTAAAGCTCAATAAATTCGTAAGTACTTATTCAAGTTAATTAATTAGGTCTTACCAACCGCGTCGTCAAAGTCACGTTAGGGCGAGTATATCTTTTGGACGTTCAACTACTGTAAAAAAATTATCAGTAGTTTACCAATCATGCAAAGACAAACTGAACTTGACTGAACATCACCAAGTTCGTAAGTACTTGTCAAAGGTAATTAATCTGGTCCTATTAACCACATTATCAAGGTCACCTCAAGAATAGTATGTCTAGTGGTTGCTTAACCACCGTAAAAAATAATGATTAGTTTTCGGATCGTGCTAACATAAATTAAACTTGATTACACATCACCTAGTGTAGAAATACTTATTCAGGCTAAGTAGTCAGAATGATTAGACGTGAAATTAATCAAACATCGCCATGTGCATACGGTACATGTTCGAGCCAAAAAAACGGAAACCCGTTCGAATGATTGAAAGTTCGATCGGGTTCACTCGGGATGGTTAGGCTTCCTGTTATTTCCCATAATATGTGATACGTTAAGGGGGTGAGGGGGTCTGTCAAAGTATTATTTTACATTACATTAAAAATTACAGGTGTACTATCGACCAAGTGCCACCTTGACACGTTGAAATTTGGATGTGCGCAGTAATTTATCGAAACACTTCCACAATCATTAGAGTGTTTAGTTCACTGGAATTTTGATGAACTCAGTGCACTAGGGGATGATATTCTAACATCGCCAGGAAACCACCCCGACGTGGACACTATAGTCGGCAAATGTCGCGCATTTCGTTACGAATTTCTCCTAATCTTTCACGCAGGCAGATCAAAAAATTTCTTCACATTCCTCTAAGAAATCGCAGATTGGCATCACTGCGAGAGCGGTTTTTGGGAGGATGTTGGAATAACCTCCCTCAGTTCACTGAGTCAATAAAAAAATCTCAACGACTTTGATAATTGTGGAAATTTTTGATTTTTTGAAGTATGTGATGTAGAATTATCCCTAATACACCTGGAGACAAATGCAGACATGTGTCCTTATAGAGGGTTTTTTCTGGAGATGTTTGAACGTCACCCCATAGCTCCCTGAGTGATTTGAAATATCAGTGGGGCTAATCAATTTGATGATTTTGTGAAATATAGCAAAAAGTCATAGCATTTTTCTAGACAAATTTAGATCAGCTTCATCACAAGGATAGTTTTGGGAAGAATGTTGGAATATTATACCTTAGTTTACTATGTTAATAATTAAATCTTAAGGACCTTGATGATTGTGGAAATTTTTGGATTTTCTAAAATATCTGATGTAAAAATATCCCAAATACACCTTGAGGCAAATTCAGGCATGTGTCCCTATAGGGGTGGTTACCCGGAAATGTTACAACATCATCCTCTAGCGCATTAAGGTGATCAAAAAATCATGGAGATAAACAGCTTTGGTGATTTTGAAAATTTTTCGATTTTCCCAAGTAAAATATTTCGCACAACTCTGCCAGTGTACAGTTGTACAAATGCCATTTATGCACGTGCGCAGTTGGATACGAATTACTGAAACTGTAATTCTTTTTAATTTATTAATTTCATTAATCATCCGGTAAGAATTTGAACATAAACGAGCGAGCTTAGATTTCGCTTTGCTGTTCACCTGGAACGTTGTGAACTTGGCGCTGGAGGAGAAGTGGTGCTGACGATCGCTACTCACCATGCGCGTACACTGTTACACAAGCGGTACACCTACATACAGGTATAATTTCGAAGATCTGTAAGTCCCAAAATACGTATCAGACCCAAAAAGATTATGAAACTTTTTGACTTCTTTTCTTCTGTTCTACCCACTTAACAAGGAGAAGGATAACTCACGGGACATCTTGTACAATTACCAACAGTCTCATAATTACCAACAGTTTTACAATTTTTTGCCAAACAACGTTCTAGATCATCGCACATGATCTATTTTCAACTCTGAAATTATAAAACTTTACCCCTTTAGTAGTCATAACTAATGTTGTTACATACATAAAAGTGAAAGATACCGTATGTAAATAATCTTCATAACCTCCTCTGAAAAATGACTCAATTATTTTTCTGATGTTTCTCATTGAATTTTGAGAGAAAATAAACAGCTCTCAAAATTTTCAGGGCATTTTAACATACTTCATGAATCCTACGCACATTTAATTATGAGTCAATGAATTAAAAATGTCCTTCATCACAAAGACACGCGACATTTTGGTCTGAAATCAACTAACAAATTTTTAAAACTAGGATTACTCAAATTTCTTCCGAGGTCGATCGGAAGTCCAAGATGATCGCCTGTCAATCAGAAAACTATATGACAAACATAGCTGTCTAATCGAGAAGAATGAAAATGCTGCTCATTCCTCGGATCGTGTCTCTCGAATGCATCACTATTCTCGACCTCCGTTATGGGCCTTCGAAATCGTAGAGCAATCCCGTTTGTGAAACTGAGTCCAAACGGAGAAGCCATTTCGTCTAGTTTTTTGCATACATAATCTGAAGAGTAACAAGATTTGCAGAAGAGGCCGTTTCTCGGAAAAATTCTATTTTTATGTAAAAATCGAAATAAAAAATTCGTCTTAATTAGCGGCACCATAACGACACTGGTCATGACGGTAGATGAGGTGTTCTACTATTTGTCCAAAAAAGGACTAGGTAAAACAGTTTTCTCGGTTTCAGAACTTAACAAGTGTTTTACCGGTCGTGTCGAAGCCAGTGGGAACAAGATTTTGGCGAACCTAACGACAAAACGATAAACCACCAGCTTACATACAATGGACTCCGATGGGACCGACGTCGTTCAGATTTTCGTAGATTGAATAAGATCTCACTGCTGTTTACCAACCACACCCCTTGCACACCGTATATCAAGTCCGCAGTGAAGCGACACCAACGACTTGACTATAAGCATGGGCTGATTCTCATTCATGAAAAATTTACGCCGAATCAATGTGACTGTACAATTTTCGGCAAACTTAATGTCTGAAAGCCGAATACATTTCACATGGCTGGAAATGAGAAGACACGTCATGTTTGTCCTATTCGAGAAATAAAATTTTCCCGCGAAGTTACGAGTATTTGAATAATTGACCGGGCTAAACCGTGTTTGTAGCCAGGGTATGCTCGCATATGCGATATCTTGTATCATTTCTGGAAAAAGTTTTAAAATTATATTTCTAGGAAAAAAAGTTCTCTTAGACTCAACAATTGCTTAGCCCAAATTCTTGTACAACAAGGACAAAATTTTTTCAAATATTTGAAAATAAAAAAGGTAGGGTTTTATAGAAAATCTTCTTTATTTTCTTCTTCGTATTTCGAAAACATGAAAAGAAAATTTTCTAGAAAAGCCCACCCTTTTCATTCTTGCTAATATTTTTGACAAGCTTCTGCTCATATAAGGATGCAGGCTAAATCATTTTGGAGGTCGGGACAAGATTAAAATAAAGCATGGAAGATATCACCAAAGAGCAGAAGGTTTTTTCGATAGAAGTATTCTACATTTGCACACTTTCATATTGAAATCTTTTTCTATTTACTGTTACTTCCGCGAAAATTTAAAAATTCGATTTAATGAAAAAAATTATTTAGCCTTCATAAAACTGATAGAGTTCCTCAGATGAGCTGACGGTTTTAAAAATGATGAGAAAAATACTTTTTTATTCATGTAAATCTAATTTTTGACTCTTTCTCGTAGACGATGCAAGAAAAATAAGATCTTAATAGTTCTACAGTTGCACATTGCAGTCTTAATATAAAGGTAAGCGAAGTGGGAATCATGTTTTCCATGACTCCAAAATCAAAGCAAAATGTTCAATCCATGTTTAGTAGTCCATATTCTGCTCACTACTCTACTGACATGCCTTTTTCCCGAATTTTTAAGCGTTGTGCAGAGTTGCTGTAATTAATCTGTTTCAACTTGCATATCTTATACTAAACACGCATTGTTAAAAAGAATGAAAAACTTGCAGAATCATAACAACTGGAATAGTTCTACCAAAAATATCGCTTCCACTTTTGTGATATTTCGCAATGTTTACCTAAGAAATATGAAAGTGAGAAATTTTTAGGAAAAAAGTTTTTCCGACCTCCAAAATAATTTACTCCGCAACCTTCTATAAGCCAAAACTTTTGAAACATATTTCAAAAATTAAAATATGTGGTGTTGTGAAAAATGTTCTCTTCATGTTTTCAAAATTCGAAGAGGAGAATAGAGAACATTTTTTGTAAAACTCCAACTTTTAAATTCATTCCAATATTGTTTTAAAGTTTCTGCTTGCACAAGAAGGGCATCCTATTAATTTTTTGGGGGCTGAACTATTTTTGAGGCCAGGCGACCTTTGTACCTGAGAAGATAATTTTTGAATTTTTGTCGTAAGTGATGCCAGGTATCACATACGAGCAAATTTGATTCTTTGTGCAGGCTTTCTACGTGTCTAAACTCTTACAGCAAAATTTAAAAATAAATATCAGTATTATATTTCCAACTGGATCTTAACCATTTTTTTACATGACAACTTTTTTTTAAATTTTCTGGCGACTTTTGAGTGAAATTTAAAATTCATCAGTATCTTAAACATACGTGTCGCCTAATTTCATTCAAAAACCAATATATTTCGTCGTTGAGAGATTTTGCGTCTTGAAGTGTATAGAACCTGCCAGATCTTAGATGGCTTCGGCCTATATAATACATGTATATAGTAAGATGTAATCTCAATACGTAAAGGCACATCGATTAGGGATGATGTCTGTGCTGACTCTAAGATTGAAGCACAATATAAAAATGATGAAACTTGAGTAAATGAGTACTCATCCATCGTATACTACTCTGCTGTACTGACTGACTTTCCTTTATAATGTTAAAGCATTGCGCAGAAGTGCAGTGATGAATCTTTTTGGAACCACATATCCTTATGTAAACGTACATTATTCAGAACATTGAGTTTCATTTTATAAGGGCTTTTTCTTCCAAATAGAATCAAAATTATTATTTTCGGGTATGAGTGGAGTATAATACTTGGAGCTATGATGTATCTAGTGGCACTACACTTATGTCTCGAAAGCAAGCAGAAGTGGGTATATTTCATGTTCTAAGAAAAAGTGCAATGGGCCCTCGAAAGCATGGGAAAATCCCCTGGTGAAACTAAGGCCAAAGCAATGAACCATTTTGTCTACTTTTTCTGCAAACATAATCTAGAGAGTGGAAAGATTTGCGGTAAAGGATGTTTTTTTTCAAATTATATTTTTTTGTCATAATCGAAATGAGCTATGATCTCAATATAAAAACATCACACATGAAATCTTTCGCGCGGAAGTGGGGGGGGGGGCTCTGCACATCAAAAACTGAGATTTGAAATTTTTGTTTTTAGAATATGGATTTTAATATACCATAGAGTTGAATGCCGCATCTGTATTTCCTTTTTCAAAAAGTTGTGTCTTTAATAGTGTCTGAAGGAATGGCAAAAACCCTCTTTTTTATGCATCCATTTTCAATTTCATTTTTGTCTTAAACTACCGCTTAACTCTACTGTTCTTGGAATTTTGTAATGTAATTTGGAGACAATATGTTTCGAAGTATCATTGAAATTGATTCCATACCTAAAAGTTTTTATCTTTATTCATAACAAAATAAAGCATTATTTTGGAGGCTACTGCATAATTCGTTCCACATAATCTTTGAGCGCTTCTTTTATCGAGTAATGTTTATGCAAATGAAAACTTCCTGTGGAGAAGTTGTTCAGAAAGATACAAAAAGGTGTTCTGTAAGGCCGTTTTCCAAATAAAGTAATAGGTGAATAACTATACAGGTAGACGTTCAACAATCAGTGAGCGACTAGTGTTCCAGGGAACACAAGAATTGCTGTTAATATTAGATGACCGAAAAATGTCCTTGAAACTATTCTATTATACAAGCATTCAAAACAACGAATTCTTAATTCGAAACATAAAAAGATCATTCTCGTTGTGTCAACGACAGTGTGAACATGGGACTCGTATAGCGAGAGTTGAGTTCTCACTGCTGTAAAAATTTCCAATTTTAACTCCTTAATATGTTTTAGTATGTAAATATAGTACTTTCTGTTATTTCAACAGGTCTAAAATGTTGACGCCTGCTTCATTCGTATTTTTTTAACTCCTGTTAATACATCGTTATCTTAAATTCAACACAATTTCGAAAATAGATCAATGATTCGATGACATATCAAATGCATAATGCACCACAATAGATCAGGAATAGATATATTTACACGACTTTTTTTTAGATGAATATGCAATTCGTCATGAGGATGCTACTTCTGCTACTTCATGAAGTATATGTAATAAAACAAACATTTTATGAGTATCCATTCTGAAATGAAATAATTGTGAGGAATATTTATTTTTGACCTGGTGTATCATTGTCTTGGGGTTGAGCGGGGGGGGGGGGGCATTAACTAGGCGGGTGCGAAAAAAACTTTCTTTACATTTCGAAATAGACACAGGAGGAAAGAAAAAATCACTGGGATTCCGAAAAAGATCAAAAAAAGTTTATTCTGCGTAAAATTGCTGGGCTATCTTTTTTATATAAGCAGAAACTTTAAAAAAATATTGGAAAAATTAAAAAGTTGGGGGTTCATCTTCTTCTCATCAAATTTCGAAAACATGAAAATACCATATCCCATAACACCTGGCCTTTTTTATTTTCTCCATCATTTTTAAAAACTATCTGCTTACCTAAGGAAGGCACTCTATCAGTTTTATGAGGGCTAAACTATTTTTTTCATGGAATCGAATTTTCAAATTTTTCGCGGAAGTAACAGAAAATAGAAAAAGATTTTGAGATTAGGAGAGAATAAAGAAGATTTTCTATAAGACCCTACATTTCTATTTTCCAATACTTGAAAAAAGTTTGTCCTTGTTGTATAAGAATCTGGGCTAAACAATTTTTGAGTCCAGAAGAATTTTTTCTCCGGAAATATAATTTTTCAACTTTTCCTTTAAATGATGCAAGATATCGCATGTACTAACAAGTGGTACTTTTTGTGGAACTTTTCCGCGCATTGTTTCCATAAACGATGAGAAAATTCCATATTACGAAAAAAATCTCCTGGCTACAAACATGGTTCAGCCCGGTCAATAATTCAAATACTCGCAACTTCGTGGAAAAATCTTATTTCTCGAATAGGACAAACACGACGTGTCTTCTCATTCCCAGCCTCATGTGAAATGTATTCGGCCGAAAGATAGTTTTCAGATACATTTCACGCGAAAATAATTAAATATGCCTCTTTATATTGAGCTTGTACATATATTATCCTTTACTGCAAGCTACTACTTTACCACTAAGTTTGCCGGAAATCGTACAGTTACGTTTATTCAGCGTAAATATTTCATGTATGAGAATAAGCCTCTGCCTATAGCGAAGTCGTGGGTGTCGCTTCGCTACGGACTTGATATGCGGGGTGCAAGGGATGTGAGGGGTAGACAGCAGTGGGCTCTCATTCAATCTACGAGAATCTGAATGACGTCGGTACCATCGGAGCAGGGCCACCAAGAGCTTCTCTGAGCCCCGGGGCTCCATATTATTGCACCCCTCCTCCCCGTTCTTCTGACGCTGATTCATGAAAAATTTTCAATTGCCAAACCCTAGTTCCCAGTTAGCACATACACAGAATAATATTCACGAATTATCAAAAATTAAAATACTGGATGTATCATGCATTGCATGCTGGTTGTATCAAATAGTGAACTTACTTTGCTCTTAAATTTTAGCTTTTCTAGCCATCTTTGAGGCAAAATCGTCATAAATAGCTTTCATGTTGGCTGTTCTCGCAAGTAGAGCTTCCTCAGCTAGTACATCCAGACTGGACGGCCTGCCCTGACACATTGTGGACCGCAGGACGCTTTTAATTCGTTTTAGAGCAGAAAATGATCTACAGCACTAGCCACTGTTACGGAGATTGTCAAAAAGATGCGGAGGGCAATGCACAAATTTGGAAACAAAGAAGTGAGATTCGAGCTTTGAAGATCATTGAGTAACTGTGAAGATTGCAGACTTTCTTAGCCGAAATTTGCAACAAAATTGGATTTCAACATCTAAACTTTATCCAAAAGCTCATACTGCAGGTTAATGGAGTATCTGTTAACAAGATCAGTTGCTTGTTTTTTAATTCCGTCTTCCGATAAAATGCAGAACTCCCAAGAAACAGAGAAACTTTCATAAAGTTCGTTCGTTGCTTCAAACCGCTCAGTTACATTCTGAATTACATGGTCTAGGATAACGTAGTAAACCTCTCGTTTGAATTTCACATCTGATGCAACATTTTCTACTCTGTCATCTTCAGAGTCTTCGTGGTCGACCTCGTCTGCTATTCTCTCCCGCTTGCGACCTCAGAGAGTGGTCTATTTTTTCCTCTAGTACTTCCCATTTCTGTGGACTGGAACTAAATATTGTGTACAATTTTGCTATGACACCAAAAAATGTGAGGGCAGCAAGACAACTCTCAGCTGCTTGTACTCCACTAAGGTTGAGAGAGTGACAAGCGCAAGCAGAATAGGCAGCTAAACTTTTGGCAGCCAGTAATCTCGCCTAACTCCTTTGTAGGCACCTTTCATATTGCTGCCGTTGTCATATCCCTGCCCTCGACAATTTGCTAAAATAATTTTAAATTTCTCCAGTTTCGACATTATAAGCTGGGCAATGGCTTTCCCCGTTTTTTGAGTGCAGTCAACGAAGGCCAGTAGACACTCTTCAACTTTATAGGTTCCTCCATCTTCATTAGTGAAATTGTCATATCAAATTAAAAATGCAGTTTGTTCAACGTGAGCGGAATCTGGAGTTGCATCTGCAATCAGTGAAAAATACTTTGCTTTTTCGCGTTCTTGAATGACACAACTTATTAGTTCGAACAGACAACCATAAATTCATTTTGAATATCTGCTGATAAGTAATGCACCTGTAATCTTTTCCTAGTTTCTTGAGAGTGACGGACTTTTCGTAGGTGGTCATTAAGAAGCGGGTCATATTTTGCTAGAAGTTCAAGGATTTCGAGGAAATTGCCGTTGGATGGGTCTCCAATTTTGTCATTGTCCCCGCGGACAGTGACAGTGACGCGGTCTCTTTCAGCAAGAAACAAGGTTACATGTAGAAGTCTTCTTAGAATTTCTTTCCACACTTCTCGCTCGTGTTGTTTGTTCTCAAACAACAAGTCACTCAACGAAGTTTCTGTTTGTAATTTTCTCCGTTCTGTTTTCCATTGAACATAAGAATAGTTGTACGAGACACTACTCTCATGTTCAGAGACTTTGTCGTATAGCTTCTTCCACTTTCGTGCAGCGGAATAGCTTTCAGGTGATGCCAACGCTGATTTTTGAGCTTGCGGAAGTGTGCTGTAAATTCTGCACGGTAAACAATCGAGGGCTTCCTTCACTCTACTTCACACTAACCAGCCTCTAAGCAAAATCTCACCATTCCCTAGTTTCTTCTTGAATATAGAGATCGGTAGCTCACCACCTATACAATCTTTTGGAAAACACTATGGCAAACTTTCATGCGATTTTTTTATGTCAATGTCAATGTTAAAAGTGGGTGATCCGATATCAAAATATGTTTCAATAATGGGGGGTAATGAA
>JAUMHM010000085.1:48101771-48118079 GCA_032362435.1 Melikaiella ostensackeni
AGAACATATAACACCGAGCGCGAAGCGCGACGACCGAATCGCGCACCCTAGGCGCGCTCAAACTTGCGAGCGAAGCGCGGCATGAGAATGTGCCCGCAAAGCGGGCAGATTTTTTCATTTAAATTTGTAGTTTGGGCCAGGTGCGTGACCAGACATTTTTCGTACTTTTTTATTTATAAATTCTAAACGAAGTCGACTACAATTTGGAAACTCTTCTAAATTGTGCTTTAATATTAAGATAATTTTAAAAAATATTTTTAGAAGAGAAAGTGGAAAATGACTTTTTTCGTCAGGTTTTTGGCAATCACCTTTATATTTTTGTCCGGGTACGAGTGTGCGTCATCCATCGTACTGTTCAGATAAAAATTCAAATTACCGATAAAAGTTCAGGTCAATGATTTTGATGTTAATATTGACAATCATAGGTCATTACTGTTCAGAAAAATGTTCATAACAGGTACAATTTTCTATAGAATCTCTCGAATATTATTGATAACAATAAAAATTTAAAAAAAGTAGTTTATTCCTTATGTCATTATCAACCTATTATAATAGCTAAGTTTTTTAAGTTAAATAAAAGTATAAAAGTTAAATATTATAGAGAATATATTCAAGAAGTCTATACAAAACATTTTTTTGTTGGTGCATGCATAATTTTTGAAGAAGAATTTGGAAGTGTACGCTTTGATCGACTTTCCTCACTTGATTGTAGTGAAACAAAAATTTTTTTGAAACTTGATTTTGGGTGGGTGAAAAAAATGTTGTCTTCCATCAGGATCACTTGTGACTTTCTCAAAACTGCTTCAGGTTTGAGAAATACATTCTCATCATGACACTCGCGCTTCGCGCTCGACAATGCTCGAGCTTAAATTAAATTTTATAAAACTGACACTTTACATCATATTTTTATACCCAGCTGAAAAATTGTAAATTAAAGCGAAAATGAATTAAACAAAAAGCACCCAAATCGAATACTTTCCAGCATAAATTTGCAATATGGGAAAAACCACAAGAAAAGTTTTCTTCAATACAAAATTGCTAAAAAAGTGTGTTTTGAATTGTTAATAAAAAACTTGCCAAGTATTAGAACCGACGTAAGAAACAAAAATATTTTTTAAAGCATTTTTTAATTTCATTAATGCCAGCTTAGGAGTGAAATATAGATATAAAAAATGTTTACAGGCAATTTTGCCAGTCTTTTTGAGGTGAGCAATTTCGCGGTTAAATCTTTCATCGCCTCTTGCTTTGTTTAGCTATAAATTTGAATTTTCGATTTTCTTAGGAAATGTTCCACGTTTAAAACAAAATCTATCATTGCTATTGCAAAATGTTCAACAGCAATTTTCTATGACTTTGAGAGGCGAATAATATTGGTTTCTTGTCTATTTGTCATATCTAGCGCGGTTTCGTGGAAAAGTTGAATTATTATTTTTCTCAGTTTGATTTTTCATGACTGAAACCATAAATATTGGCAGTAGAAGGCTGAATAACGAACTTGACCTGTCTTTTTGAACCACAAATCAGTGTGCAAAAGGAAATTTGAATTATAAAATTCTTTCGTAAGTTATCGGGTCGTCAGACGGCAGACAGACAGACAGACAGACAGGCAGACAGACAGGCAGACAGACAGACAGACAGGCAGGCAGACATTTTCGTAAGAATCATTTTTTCTGACTCAGGGGGTCTCAAAACGTCGAGAAATGATGAAAACTGGATAGGTCCAAATTCACATGAATCTAAGACAAGACACATGAATCTAATCATCATAATTAACGAGAATGTAAAAAGGGGATAAGGAATTTGAAGAAATATTCATTAATGCAGAAGTAGTTCATGTTTAAAGAAATATTAAAATTATTTATTTTTGCACAATCTTCATACAAAGTTGACCAAACAAATAAAACTATAAAATGAAAATTGGTATCAGTATGTGTTAATATTATCCGCTTGAAACAAAACTTGACGAATATAAATATTCTTGCAGTTCAATTTGGCACTTTTATTTAAAATATGATCCATACGCTTGAGAAAAAAATATTTTCAAAACTTAAATTCTAATAAAGGCCGAAAGAATTTTTTCGTGGTGATGATGCATCACTTGCTAGGACATGAAGGTTTGCAACTCTTCACCTTCGTGGAATTGCCATCTGAAATAATGATTAATATTCATTATTATCTTAGAAAATTACAGGAAAAACTGAAGCAATCCCTTACTGTTATAACAATAATAACACTGTGAAAAAGTGATGTTAACTCTCAATACATTTTGCACAGCAGAACCAGTTACCGAGGGAGAACTATTTGTCGAAGAAAGCGTTGATTTATCTTAACCGAAAACTTTAATATGTTATTTTTTTAGTAGAAGTCGTTAAATAGGTTTCAGTTAAGCTTTTAAATCAGGAAAATTATTTGTATGTGCAAAAATAGTCATAGCAGAAAGAATTTCATCTTCGAACTCAGTCAATAGAATCCCCGTCGGTAGTTGGTTTATTACCCTCACAGTAAACCCCAGGAATAAATTCTATTTTCAAAGTGGACAAAAACGCTACATCACATTTATCCACTCAAAGATAATACTTATCTGGCAAAAATTAAATTTATCTGACGAAAGATAAAAAATTATCTGGCGAAAATATTTATGTCACATGCGTGACATTTGTCAAGTGGTTCTTCGATGTCAAACACCTCCCTATTGAAAAAATCCGGAGGGAAATACTCCTGTAATTTTCGGACACGATTAACACGAGGAATTTCGCTAGGATTTTCAAATTTCTCTACGAAATCCGTGAGCCAGACAATTGATCCTCGCGGATTTCTTCGTGCAAATCCTGTCCACAAATTACACGAGAATTCGCCCAGGATTTTTTCAATAGGGAGGTATTTGATATCGAAATGTCACTCAACAAATGTTACGCACGTGACATAAATATTTTCGTCAGGTAAGTTTTTATCTTTCGCCAGATAAATTTTATCTCTGAGGGGATAAATGTGCTGCAACATTTTCATCCAATTCAAAGATAGAATGATTAAGTGATTTTCTGTTTACCAACGATTTCATCTTATTCCCTCCTTATGCATAGAGGTAATTTTTCATTCAAAAATTCTTATAACTAGTTTTTTAAAATTATTCTTAATGAAGGAAAATATTCTTTTGCAGAACCTACAATTTGTACAACCTGTCACGCAATCAGATGGGCAGAGATCAGGACCGCAAGATGGTGGGTTTCCTATTTCCTGAAAATATATAATTTTTTTAATTAATTCAAATATTTTTTATAAGAATCAAGTTTTCAGTGCGAAAAAAGGAAAACGAAAAATGTTTTATACTTACATTGCAGACGTCCGTGCACCAAGCTTTCAGATCGGCCTTATCGTCATGATGGTTGGTTAGGAAGAACAGGAGTATTATTTAAGAAATAAGTTTTATGTTAACATGAATATTGCAGATGTTGATTATTTCGTAATTATATTATTTATAAGTACACAGAAACTTATTTTTTAGGCTAAGTGGTGAAAAACACTTAATGGGGAATCAAATTCATTGTACTCGTATGTATGAGGAAGAAAAATGCTCACAAAATCAACTAACTTCTTAGTGGGTTTTTAATTGTAATGACTAATTATTAAAAATCAGATTTTTAAAGTTAAACTTACTTCAGCACCGGGAATTGCAAAGACCAATAAAGTTGCAATTGCTTTAAAAATAAAATATGACAAAATTATTTCCCGGTATTTATTTTTTGACAATTGAAGGGTATCATGTGAGAATCTCCCAAACGCCAAAACCAAAAAGAGTTTTGAGTAAAAGCGATAAAAAATCGACTCCGACTAGAACATACCAACTACACAAAAATTAAAAAAAAAAACTTAGAAAAATTTCAAATCAAGTTTGAATTTAAAAAAAAAATGTTTCTAATCACAATTTCTTATTGAAGAGTGGAAAATATAGTGTGAAAATCAACAAATAACGATTTAAAGTCCAATATGTCTTAGAAGTAGGTACTCCTTTTCAACGCTTCCAACAGTCTTGAGAAAAGGAACCATATGGCATGTAGGAGGTTTTGATAACACAAGATTATATTCCACCCACTTCTGACACGAATTTGACCAAAACGTTTTATAGGGTCATGATTTAGGATCATGCGATAAACATAAGACAAAAAATGACGATTTTCCAAATTTTTGGTGTTCGAGAGGTTCTCACATGATACCTTTTAATGATCAGATATTTTTAAGATAATTCCAATTAATTCCGCACTGAAGTGAATCAAAATTATTTTTTTATTTGTATGCTTTTTGAAGATCACTTACTTAGTAATAACGTGATTATTATGTTTCTCCTCATGTTGAAGAATTGAGAAAAAAATTGAGCATAACTTTTTTGAATCAGAATATTCAGACAAAATGAATTCTTATTGAAATTTTCATGTAGATATAAGAGTATAAGCCGTAAAACAAATATGTCTAACACATTATCAAGCTTTCATTCCAAATGTTTATGATGCGAGCACGAAATAGGAGATGAAAAATGTCAATATTTGTTCATCTTCATTCCACAGAAAAAAATAAAACGTATAAAGTGTCTAATTGTGACATTGCATACAATTTAATTTTTTTTTAAATTTCAAATCAATATGAGAATTGAAATTCAAATTCTAAAAATCGTAAAACTTCAAACTTAAGGCGTTCAAAATTAAATGATTTCAAATTAACGAATTCGGAGTTACAAAATTAAAAATTGTTTGGTTTTAAATTGCAATCGTTCAAAATAGTCCCATTTTGGATTAGAGAATTTCAGATCTTTACATTTAATATCAAGCGATTTATAATTTATCTGCTTTGAATGATATCAGTTCTTCAAAATTGAAAAAGTTGTAATTAAAAATAGGGAGTGTCTAAATGTACCAAAAAAATGCGACTATTTGCACCGAAATTTCGGCACAAATAGCACCTTTCTTCCCTATGTGGAAGAATAAAAGTAACCATTTTGTGTTTCGTCAGGAAAAATAATAAAATCATAATATCCAATGATGGGTAAGTTACTTTTTAAGAGAATCTAGTCATCGTTACCGTTACATCACGAAAAAAGTAATTGTTATCGTTATCGTTACCGATTCAAAATGTAACTTTTTCTTAGTTACAATTCCCACAAAAGTAACTATTTTTATTTTTTTATTTCAGAAATATATATTCAAATTTAATTTTTAAAAAACTTTATTCATAACTTTCGAGTGATAGTTGTTACACTTTTTAATGAAAGTCGTAGGTCAGTCTTGACCGACATAATATTTCTGAAACAAAGAATGTTTTAGAAAATCTTGAATTTCAGTGTGGAAGAAAAATTTCAGCTTTCCTATTTTGAGCTATGAATCTCTTTGGCATTAAAAATTAATTATTTCTTTTTAAAAGTATTTTTTTAGATTTACCTAGTAACGATTTCCACCTCTAGAAGATTTACAATATTCTCAAACCAACAGAAAATTTTTTAAAAGACGTTGAATTTTCAACAAAATACGTAAATTTTCAACAAAAAAGGATAAATTCACAATCAAAACAGATATGTCTTCAATAAGATACATGAACTTTCAATTGAAAAAGAGGAATATGCAACTAAATAGTTGAATCTTCAACTAAACAATATAAGTTTTAAACCAAACATGGAATGGCTAAATTTTCATTTAAAAGAATAAATGTTTAACCAGAAAAATATGTTAACAGAATAGTCGATTTTTTAACAAAAGAGATGAATTTTTCACTGAAATGATGAATATTCAACCAAAAAAAAAAATTCTAACAAAGTATGTAGTTCAACTTTCAACCAAAAAAAGTGAATTCTCAATGAAAATGGTAATAGTTAAAATTTCAAACAAAGAAGATTTTCATTTTAAATCAATTGCAGTTGAACTCATCCAAAAAAGACGAATTTTCAACAAAATAGGTAAGTTTGAAACCAAAGAGATGGATTTTCAACCAGGAAGATAATCTTTTACCAAAAAAGACGAATTTTTAACAAAATACGTAAATTTTTTTTCAATGGAAAAAAAAAATTTTGAACGAAAAAAGACGAATTCTTAACAAAAAATGTAATACCTCATAACTCAACCAAAAAATAACTTTTTAACAAAATAGTTAAATTTCCAGTCAAGAAAGAAGAAAATCAACCAGATTGTTGAACTTTCAAGCCAAAAAAGCGAATTTTCAACAAAAAAGTTGATTTCCAACCAAATAATAATATTTCTATCCGAAAAAGTTCAATTCTCAATGAAAAGTGTAATATTTTGAATTTCAACCAAAAAGGACCAATTTTTAACAAAATAGTTGAATTTGAAACCAAAGAGATAAATTTTCAACCAAGAACATAATTTTTTACCAAGGAAGACGAATTTGCAACAAAATACATGAATTTTCAAGTAAAATAGATCAATTTTCAATCAAAAATGGGATAGTTGAATTTTTATTTGGAAAAATGAATTTTTAATTAATAAGATGAATCCTCAACGAAAAATGTAATAATTGATATTTCAAACAAAAAACCCTTTAATTTTAAATTAAAAACAATATATTCAAGCAAAAAAAAATTTCCATGAAAATAGTTGAATTTTCAGTCAAAAGAGGTATAAAATCAACCAGATTGTTAGAATTTCAAGCCAAAAAGGCGAATTTTCAACAAAAAAGTTGATTTTCAACAGAATAATAAAATTTTTATCCAGAAAGATGAATTCTCAATGAAAAAAGTAATAGATGAAATTTCAACCAGAAAGGATGAATTTTCAACAAGATCGTTTAGTTTGAAGCCAAAGAGATGAATTTCTAAAAAAAATACATGCATTTTCAGCTACAAAAGATCAATTTTCAAGAAAATAGTGCAATTTGAAACCAAAGAGATAAATTTTCAACCAAGAAGATTAATTTTTCACCAGAAAAAGATGAATTTTAAATGAAATATATGAATTTTCAACTAAAAAGGATCAATTTTGAACAAAAAATGTCATAGTCAAATTTTCAATTAAAAAAATTAATGTTCAACGAAAAAAGATGAATCCTCAACTAAAAGTGTAATAGTTCATATATTTCAAACAGAAAAAATCATTTTAAATCAAGAACAGTTTAATTTAACCAAAAAACTAATTTTCAACAAAACAGTTGAATTGTTAATCGAATGAAATGATTTTTTTTCAAAATCGTTCCATTTCGAACAAAATGATTAAATTTTCAACCCAATAATAAAATTTTCAACCACAGGAGATGAATTGTCATCTAAAATAATAAGTGAAATAACTTGAATAACTGAATTTCCGGTTAGTAAAAATTCATTATCAACCGAAGAGAAATGAATATTTAACTCTGAAATTATTTTTTTATTTCTTTCCAAATGTTTTTATAGATTTTAGAAAATTTTGAATCCCACAATAAATGAACAGCAACGAAAAAAGAGGGAGAAAAAGAGAGTCAACCAAATCAACCTCTCACTCTTTCTTTTCTCCGTCTTTTCTATACTACTGGGGACCAACGTGTTTCGAAGCCAATTTACTACCTCATCGAGGTAATTCATAGGGAAACTACAGTTATAAATGATGAAACGTATTCTAATTTAATTCAAATATTACCTAAGAATAAAAATAAAGAAATTAATATCAAGTGATGTTTGGTCGATTCTTCTATTCTCTTATTAATATAAAAAATCTTTGAGATCGAAATGTAATCAACTTTCTTATGATTTTTTTTTACTGAAATAGAAAACGCCGAAAAGTTCCGTGTATTTATAGGTGACAAACTTCTTTGATCAAATTCAAGATAGATTTCCTAAATTAATTGGTAGTCCCGTTAAAAGTTTCTTTGTTTCTTTTATTGTTAAAATCAAAGCAAATATTCAAATATTTCTTTATCTTTATTACACGTAAGAAAAATAAAAAAAGCTGTCTATAAATACCACCAGATTATTTTATGACAAACCTTTTAATGAGTTACTTTTTCATTGTTCGAAACTTAAAAACATCTGTTACAAATCGTATTAAAAATTTAAACGTTCAAAATTGGAAAACTCTAAACTTAAGACGTTCAATGGATGATTCGAAATTGAAGAATTTAAAATTTAAACATAAAAAATTGTTTGAATTTCCAGTTGCAGTAATTAAAAATTCAGCATCTCAGGTTAGAAAATTTCAGATCTCAATATATAATGTTGAGCGATTTATAATTCATCAACAAAATGATATGAATTTTTCATAATTGGAAAAGTTGTAATTCAAATTTAAAAAACACTTCCTATTCAGAGTTAAACAGAATTTCAGTGTGCACGGAGAAAAAATTATGTTTGCTCGTAACATCTATTTTTTCTTTCTAGGTCTCTGAGAATGAACAACTCCAAATAAACTTTTCAGAACATTTGTAGCTGAAACTTTTGTTGAATTAATGTATTATTAAAACTTAGGATTTAAACACCGTGTTTATGCGTATGGAAAGAATACCCTTCCCTTATCCATTCGGCATTTTCCAGTACGTTGTATCAGTACCTTTACCCTCGGCCATTATTCAAATAAAAATATGAAATATACGAAAAAACGTATTTTGTGTGAATTATAAGTTATAATTTTACAGTTAACGTGTTTTTCTATTGAAACGAGTTTCAATTCATCGTAAATGACTATTTTGCTTCGGTGCATTAATAAATCATAGAAACTGAGTTGTATTAAATTGATATGTGAATAAATTATATTGCAGTTTTTTCAATGCTTTAAGTTTTCTTCGATGTTTCAAATATGTGTGACGAATATATTATTAATGTTTTATTCCAAATTTTATGATGCGAACACGAAATATCACATAAAAAATGCAAAGAATGGTTTATCTTTATCGTGCAATTTCCTTTTCTTCTAAATTTATTCCAGCATGTTCATTTAAAATACTAACAATGTAATATTCTTAAATTTCTTCAAATTTTTTTTCAAATTAAAACCCTTGATTGAAAAATTTAAAGTTGCACAATTTCAGACTAGAAAATTTCAGATCTCAATGCTTAATATTGAGCGATTTATGAGTTATCAACCGTAAATAATGCGAACTGTCTACTAGTGCTTAATTTTCCGTAAGACATGCTCATTTCCAGCTTGCGCTGGACTAGTATACCGGAAAATTTCGTAATACAAGACAGTGCCTGAGTGATATCAATTCTTCCAAAAACTTTTTTACTTGACTCAAGATCGCAGTCGCGTTTTGATGTTTGGCAATGACGTGACGAGAATCATAGTCCATGAAATACTAGACTAAAACCATAATTTTAAAAAATGATTATTCTAGTAAATTAATGCTGTTATGCACGGTCAAAGATTTTCAACGGGAAACTCAGTTTATATTTATTCATAATATACTTTAAATTCAATTTCCAAAGTTCGACTAATTTGCCCCGCTTGACCCTCATTAAAATGGGATAAGGAACTTGAAGAAATATTCATTAATGTTTATTTTTGAAAAATTTCAATGCAAAGTTGACCAAACGATATTTAAGAAACATATATTTTCAAAACTTCAAAAAATGCTGAAAGAAGTTTTGCGTAGGAATGAGCCATCACGAGACCGAACATAATTTTTTTCGCAATTTTTTGTTTCGTGTATAATTTGAAGTGCATGCTCTGCGATGTGCCACGTATGAGGGATCGAAAATAATTATTAATATTATTATCAACCTAGAAAATTTAATGGAAAACTGAAGCAAATTTTTCTATTTATTAAGACAATCATTTTTTAATTCTTGAATAATTTCAATCTCCATCTCTGTGATGCTCTAAGCTGTGCTTATAGTAAGTACACATAAGCACATATAAAAATCAAATGTTATTGGCTAAACGATTAACTATTTACGCAAGATTTTGTTTATTCCTCTTTTTATAGGAAAAGGTAATTTCTCGTTTGAAGGTTATTATTGTTAGCTTCTTGAAATTATTTTAAATAAACGAAAGTATTTTTATGCACAGCTTGAAATGTGTACAAGCTTGGACGCAATTATATGTGCAGCCATTTGTGTCACAAAGTTCTGGGTTTACGAAATTCTGAAATCATATAATTTTTTTAAATCAATTCACATGTTTTTTGTGAGAATCAAGTGTTTAATGTGAAAAAGACGAAAATTCTTATGTGCTCACATTGCAGTTTATTGAGCACTGGTCCTCTTCTTCACCGGCCTTATCGCCATGATTGTTGTCAGGAAGGACAGCAGTATTATGTAAGAAATGAGATGTATGTTAGAATGGAAATGTAGATGTGATTATATCATAATTTTGTTATCTGTAATTGAGCAGGAAGTTATTTTTTACGCTTTAGGTAAGAAGTACTTTATGGTGAAGCAATTATGTACAATTGTACAGGGCCGCCGAGAGCTTCTTCGGGCACTGGGGCTCTATATGATCGCGCCCCCTCCCTGTTCTTCTGACGCGGATTTATAAAAAATTTTTAATTGACAAACCCTAGTTTCCAATTAGGATATAGACAAAATAATATTCACGAATTATTTTAAATTAAAATACTGGAAGTATCATGCATTGCATGCTGGTAGTATCATACAGGGAGCTTACTTTGCTCTCAAATATTAGTTTTCCTAGGCTTCCTTGAAGAAAAATCGTCAATAATAGCTTCCATGTTGGCTGTTCTCGCAAGTACAGCTTTCACAGCTAGAACATCCAGACTGGATAGCCTGCCCTGACACGTTGTGGACTGCAGGACGCTTTTAATTCGTTTCAGAGTAGAAAATGATCTCTCAGCACTATCCACTGTTGCGGGGATTGTCAAAAAGATGCGGAGGGCAGTGTACAAATTTGGAAACAAAGAAATGAGATTGGTTCTTTGAAGAGTATTGAGTAACTGTAAAGGTTGCAGAGTTTCTTTATCGAAATTTGCAACAAAAATGGATTTCAACAACTTAACATTAACCATAACCTCATACTACAGGTCTGTGGAGTATCTATCTGTTCACCAGATCAGTTGCTTGTTCCTCAATTTCGTCTTCCGATAAAATGCAAAACTCCCAAAGAACAGAGAAACTTTTATAAATTTTGTCTGTTGCTTCAAACCGCTTAGTTACATCCTGAGTTACATGGTCTAGGATAACGTTGTACGCTCGTCGTTTGAATTTTACATCTGATGCAGCATTTCCTACTCTGTCATCTTGAGAGTCTTCGTGGTCAATCTCGTCTGCCATTCTCTTCCGCTTGCGACCTCTCTTGGTTTCCTCTTGGAGAGATTCAGGCCATCCAATATTTCTTCCTACAGTGACAGCCTTATTCCAAATTTTCTCCCACCTTCCATCACGCAGAGCTTGCAACTTTACAATCAAGATGTTCAAAGTCTTACACATGACATCAAGCGTTGCACCTCGCCCCTCAATTACTTTATTCACAATGTCAATGGCTTTTGAAACTTTCACCCAAATCGATGCCATAAGTCAACAATTTAATGTCCGTACATACTTTTTGAGTCCATCGACATCGCCAAAACATGCTGCTGACAGATTCAATAATGACAACTCATCCAGTGCTTCTGCCACTCCTGGAAGATGAGCAGCAAGCGATTTCACGACGTCAGTCCTGTCCAACCAGCGAATTCGAGAGTTTCAATGCAAAGAGCAGTCTATTTTGTCCTTTAGTATTTCCCATCTCTGTGGACTGCAACTAAATATTGTGCACAATTTTGCTATGACACCAAAAAATGTGAGGGCAGCAAGACAACTCTCAGATGCTTGTACTCCACTAAAGTTGAGAGAGTGACAAGCGCAGGCAGAATAGGCAGCTAGACTGTTGGCAGCCAGTATTCTTGCCTGAACTTCTCTGTAGGCACCTTTCATATTGCTGCCGTCGTCAGAACCTTGCTTTCGACAATCTGCTAAAGAAATTTTAAATTACTCCAGTTTTTACATTGTAAACTGGGCAACGGCTTCCCCCGATTTTTGAGTACAGTCAACAAAGGGCAGTAGATGCTCTTCAACTTTACCATCTAGGTCCCTTTATTTTCATTAGTGAAATTGACATATCCAATTAAAAATGCAGTTTGTTCAACGTGAGCGGAATCTGGAGTTGCATTTACAATCAGTGAAAAATTCTTTACTTTTTTGCAATCTTGAAGAATACAATTTACTACTTCGTTTGCACAGACAAACATACATTCATTTTGAATATCTGCTGATAAGTAATGCACCTGTAATCTTTTCCCAGTTTCTTGAGAGTGACGGACTTTTCGTAGGTGGTCATTAAGAAGCGGGTCCAATTTTGTCACTGTCCCCGCGAAAATCCGAATATCTTCCAGCAAGAAACAAGGTTACATGTAGAAGTCTTCTAAGAATTTCTTTCTACACTTCTTGCTCGTGTTGTATGTTCCTAAACAACAAGTCTTTCAACGAAGTTTCTGTTTGTAACTTTCTCCGTTCTGTTTTCCATTGAATATAAGAATTATTGTGCGAGACACTACTCTCATGTTCAGGGGCTTTGTCGTGTAGCTTCTTCCAGTTTTGTGCAGTGGAATAGCCTTCAGGTGATGCTAACGATTATTTTTGAGCTTGTGGAGGGCTCCCTTCGCTCTGCTCCACACTAACCAGTCTCTGAACACAATCTCACCATTCCCTAGTTTCTTCCTGCAAATAGAGATCGTTAGCTCACCACCTATACAATCTTTTGGAAAACATTGTGAGAAACTTTCATGCTGTCTTTTTATGTCAATGTCAATGTTAAAAGTGAGTGATCTGATATCAAAATATGTGTCAATAATGAGGGGTAATGGAGGCAAGAGTCGAGATGAAAAAGTTGCAGATAAATTATCACTGGCAGTGTCATCCTCAGTGCTGGAAGTGGGTGATCCTACATCGAAATATGTTTCAATAATGGGTGGTAATGAACACGAAATTTGAGATAAAGAAGGTGCAGTTAAATTATCATTGACATTACCATGCTCGAAAGCTGTTCCTGGCAGAGTGAGTCTGTCAACGTTATCGGAAATAGGGTGGGCAGTGTCTTCGTGAGGTTACGAAGGACTTGATGTTAAGAAAGGTCTAATGAAGCTTCAGCTTTAGGACTAGAAACCTAAAAAAATCTGTTCAAGGAAAGTTGTCCTTTCGATGCCTTCTTTTCTCGGTCTTCTTTATCCTTCCGCTTATGTGCACCCGACTCACGTTTGTGGCTCATCTTGAGCACAATTCTGCGTATTTTACGCACAAACACACCACAAAGGAGTTTTCATTCACTGAATAACTTCGAAAACGACTTCTCATGACAAAGACAAATCGTAAACTTAACTCTGAATCAAGCTAAATCGCTGGTCTCGTAGGATTGAAGAATTATTCCTAACATATCCGCTATCGCTTATATGTTCATAAACGCCCACTGTTGCCTAAGTGTTTTTGCTAAGAACGATACTCGGTGTCGCTAGATGTTTTTCTGTTTATAAAACGATACTTATACCATAGAAGGAGTAACTTCAAAAACTTTTGAAGAAAACGTGACTATGTTCTGGCGAGATGTAAAAACGGGAAATGCTTGATGAAATCAACGCAATTAATTTTTGGTCTCTCTTGAAATAATTTAGAACTGAATGTAAGGAAATGTTATGAAGTCTAATTGAACTATCTAAATTGCTGGAGTTTAAGAATAAAAAATTCTTGAAATCATTAACACATTTTTCCGAAAACAGTTATCAACTATATTACGCTTCGCTAGAGTGCCGTACCTCTATTTATAAAAACACAGATATACGATACTCTAGCGAAGTAGAATATGGTTGATACGCTCTTTTTTCGGAAAATTTTGTTAGTGACTTATTCTTCGAGACAGTCGATATCAGGAAGCAAAATGCTCACAAAATGAGCAATTGCGCACAAAAAAAAATATCTGTAGCCAAGTACATCTTTGTGGTTTAAAAATTTTTCATGACTCATTTTGAAAAATATAATTAATAAAGTAAAACACACATTATATTCCACCCACATTGATTCGAATTCGAATCAACCATTCTCAGGAAAATCAGCTACGATCACGCGATTAGCACGAAAACCATTTTCCAAAATTTTGGTATTTGGTAGCTTCTGACATGACACCCTTTAAATCTCACACATTATAAAGTTAAGAAATTCTAATTATGTCTAAACTAAAGTGAATCAAAGTTATTTGTTATTTTGAAAATTGTATAAAGTATGAAGAGAGTATGAAAATATAAAACTAAGAGATCAATGAAAGTATTTGTGATGGATATGAGTTTTACACGTTGTTAAAGGTTGTGTGGCAGGGCATGCAATTATGATAAAATAGAAGATTTCAAGAATATTTCAGAAACATATGCAGAACAGATAAAAATATTATAAAAAATTGGATAAATAACTGCTTTCACGATTTATTTGATTTTAACTTCAGCGATTCAAAATATTCTCTCATTTTATACTATGATAAATTAATGTGAAGAGTTACCAGACATTTTATAAAAAATTTTAGGCAACAAAAGTGATCGTGATTTACTGTTATTTGGTATCAACATTGATAAATCGATTCTCAACTGTATTAAAATCTTTGTAAATATAAACTTAACAATTTTACCCGCATTATGAATAGTTTGGATAATTATTTTCGAGTTTTATTGTAAACTAGAAATGCAGCGTAACTAGAAAAAACTTTTAGGACAGACTTTGAAGTGACTTCTGGAATCCTGAACTCGATAATATTGAACTCTTCTCTTGTTGTATATCTTTCTCAACTCAATGTCAGTGATATCTGAGAATGTCGAATGTTTAAAAAATGTTGTTAATATTATTTAGTAATTGTCATTTTAAATGTGTAGCTTGTGACCGGTGCGTGACAAGACATTTTGCGTACTTTTTTACTCATAATTTCTGAACAAAGTCGTCTAAAATGTTTAAATTCTACTGAATTGTGTTCCGATATAAGTACTTCACTAAGATTATTTTACAAAAAGTGTATTATTTAAAGAAAAAGTGGCAAATGACTGGGACTTAAAGTGGTCAACTTTTTGGCAGTAACCTATATGCATTTCATCAAAATCTGAGGTTACATGTCTTGAGATAGTACATTTTATACCTTCTGAGTAATATTACTTCATGAATTCGAATTTGGGCACTTTTTACCATACTTCGTAGTTACAAAAATCATACATCTCTAGCTTACTTATACCATTAACCGCCTATTCATATAATATATTAAGTAAATAATTCTAGTTTTTCCATTTTGAAGCAACAACTTGTAAACACGTTATACAGGTGGAGGTGACGTCACCCACTTACAAGTTTCACGAAACTGCTTTCTTATTGTTTCAATAATGTTGAAAATATTACATAATCACTTTCATTATATCACAAAGTGTGGTAGAATCTAATTTCTTTCCATTTCTCTCTTCTCCATGGGAGAAGCAGAAAGTGCAACAAAAATAACGGTCTGCCATTTCAGCTACAGAGCAGCGAACCATTACGATATATAATAAATTCGCGTGAAAAAAGGGGTGGGGATAAGGGGCACTAACCACCGCCCCCTCTTGTGAGTTCTAAGCACGCTTGCTCGCGGTTAATGATCGCCCTGAAGAATGATGGGGCTGGATGAAGTTATTGTGCGCTGCCCTTTCAGCATTATTTACACAATCTGAAGAAAATTCGACATGACAGAAACTTAAAGTGACGTTTGTATGTTGGCAGGTCAGTGTGGCGTCAAGACGAGTCTCGGCATTGTACTGTCTCCCCGTCCCCGACCTGGGTGACTTGTTTTATGACGAAGTCTTTTGGCATCGCGTGTTTGCGAAGAGGTTCATAATTATATTTCCCTAGATAGTAAATATGTTCAAAAGGCGGTAGTGTTGTAGATTCATTGAATTTAGTGGCGGTTCCTTTGATATACTCTGGAATGTAAGGTAATTGAAATGCTCTGTAAAGGACGGAATTCAGCAAATTCAGCAAGCGTTATGTCCTCCTGGATGTTTAATATATATATATGGACAAATGTCTAAGAATGGCCCTCACAGAAGAAGAAGGTGTGTATCTCGGGACAGTGGAAGTACGTGAACTGGCGTTCGCAGATGATAAAATTGTTACAGCGGAATCAGTCGACGATTTGCAGATAATGATGAACAGACTGGATACCAGCATGACGAGTATGGATCTTAAGATTACCACAAATAAAACAAAAAGTATCGTTTTCGAAAGAAGGGGTGAGAAAACAGTATGCAACATTGCCTTAAACGAAGAGAGGATAGAACAAGATGATGAGTTCGTGTATCTTGGAAGCTTATTTACTGCTGACGGAAGGATTGATGCAGAGATATCCAGACGTATGAACG
>JAUMHM010000085.1:48163390-48191300 GCA_032362435.1 Melikaiella ostensackeni
ATATATATATATATATATATAAACAGGGGGGGAGAGTTTTCTATATATATATATATATATATATATATATATATATATATATAACATATAGTTTTGGACTCAATTCATTCATTTGAAATTCCTTCCCCGATTCTAGTGAGGCTTACTGTCCTCTTTTCAAGGTAGCTGCAAAACCTCAATTTCGAAATTCCCTGATTTTTCACTGGCCAGTTTTTGTTCTTCAAATCCTTGATATTTACCAGATTTCAGTTGACTTACGAAATTTCCTGATGAATGGGACAATTGAAAAATCCCGAAAAATATGTAAATAAAATTGGAAAATTTCCTATAGCAGAAAATTTCCTAAATGAATTACCGACATTATAAAATATTCAATATAATAAACTATATAAGAAGTATGTTTCTCAAACAGATTTATTTCATTTTATTTAATATTTCATTATTTTATTATTAGCTGATTCTGTAACGGTTTGGGTTCGGGAAGTTTATAATGTCGGCAATTTTATTTTGAAAATTTTCTATCATAAGGAATTTCCGAATTCGGTGATATAAATAGTAGGAAATTTTTTTATTTTGGAATTTCCCAGTTAAGAAATTACGAATTTTCGTAAATTTTCTAGTTTGTATATTTTCTTTTTCGGGAATTTCACAGTGTCGGAAATATATTTTTCTAGATTTTTCAGCATTCCCCCCTTTTTGTGCGTGTGAATTATTGAACGTTTGAATTCAAAATTTCTGAAATCATGTAACTTAAATCGATAACTGAATCGAAAATAAAATTATTTCTCAATTTGACTTTGAAGGAGGTACTCGAAGCACCTGAAGGCTTTGACTATTACATTTTCATTGCGATACTTGCGCTTTGTGTTGGACAATTTGGTTATACGGACGAATCTGTCTGAAAAATGAAACGTTGTAGACAAATTTAGATGGAATATAAGAAATTTGTACGTTTTTTGATAAGAAGTTGATAAAAAATAGATTTCCGTATCAAATAAAAAGGAAATTGCTCAAATAAGTTATACAAAAAGTAAGAATAGATGAGGATGAAAAGGTGGGCAAGGATAAAAAATTGTCATCTCATATAAAATTAAAATCAATCAAAAAATATATAGCTATCATAGCACATTCGCTTGACATCCTTTTGGCCTCTACGCTCAGAATCAGTCGATATCCGAAGCGTGATGGCATTTTTCATTCAGTTCCATCATGGCATTTAATTGTCAGTGAAAGTAATGCCGCGCAGAATAAAAAAGACTACGCCTATACCACATTAAAACTGATAGCATTTATTATTTCAAATTTTGTTCACCTTCTTAAAGTTTGCCACCATTTTTCAATTTCCATTACTAGTTTTTTCAATTGCAGAGTTGACAAGCAAAAAAAATAATATGAGTATAAACAGACTTGTCCTGCAATATAAAAATAATGAGGCTGCCCTGAAATTTGCCACCCTTTTTCCAATTTTCATCACTAATATTTTCGATTGCAAAGTTGACAAGCAAAGAAATATAATACGAGGGAAAAGAGACGTATTCTGCAATAATCGTAATGAAAAAAAATTACAAACCGTCGTGTCGCCTCTAAAAAATTGCGGCATTAGACCGTGGCCTTTTTGGCCCCTGGTATAAACACGGTACTTCAAGTATAGAAAAACACTTCTCGGGACACTGATACATAAGTTTCATCAAATATTAATTTTTAATCCAATTTAGTGTGAAAAATATGAGTAGGTGAGCAGCACAGTAGTGGTCAGTGTATAGTAGTGGCCTAGGAAATACTTTGGAGTCAAATTAAATATTTTGTATAACGAAAAAATGTATTCCAAAATAATAGCTTGAAAGCTGCGTATTCCATGCTTACGACAATTAACCATACGAGGTTGAAAAGTATCTTTATATGGAGAAAGAGATTATTCTCTGTCACAATCCAAGAAAAACACGTTTTCGCCGCGTACCATAAGGCATTTTAATTTTTTTGAAATCAGTACATGCGTCCTCAGCTACAACTCGGAACAGATTTATGTGTCAGGATTTTCGATAATCGTCAACTTAAACTTGTCGCCTACCGACGCTATC
Organism: Melikaiella ostensackeni; assembly: GCA_032362435.1. Classification (NCBI taxonomy): domain Eukaryota; kingdom Metazoa; phylum Arthropoda; class Insecta; order Hymenoptera; family Cynipidae; genus Melikaiella; species Melikaiella ostensackeni. The sequence goes on from JAUMHM010000085.1 coordinate 48,165,469, forward strand.
CATTCAGGAAGCGCGTTGTCTGACAATCATCTTCTGTTTTCTTTTCCAGCTGTCTCGTGCGTGGCTGGAAAGGGGGGGATAATTTGAATGTATACTGTAACTGAAATTGAAATAAACAGTGGTTCCATTTATCGGCTCGATCTCGATCGTCGGTACAAGCAAAGAAACGAGCCTATCATACGCCTATCATACGCCGGCACGGCGTACCAGTGGTCCCAGACTGGCGCAGTCGGACACCGCTGTGCGGCTGACTAAAGCCGGTGTGAAGTACTGAGGGTACGTGGCACTATGACGAGTCAGTGGTCCCACGTCGTTATGGTCAGACATCAAGGCTTTTCCCGTGTGTGCACGATTATAACGAAGTTATAAGCCCCTCGAGTCATACGGCCCCGCGGATCAGAACAGCGAGTGGGGAGAGGACCCGAATCAGGGTCTTGTCCCCGAAGTCTCACCACCGTCTAGTCAGTGTTGTGATAATCCCACTTGAGCCTGGTTGTGTGCCCTAGCGCTCTGCAGTGACATCACCACCATCGCATCCCCAGGAATTACCCTGACGCCTCTTCCGGCATTTCACCAAAGACTTGTTTTTCAGGCAAGGACGAGCCGACGAGATTTAACATCGCTCGGGGGCCAGCAGTTCCCTCACTCTCTGTAAGTAAATCAATAAACTCACATTACCCTCACCTTGGCTTTTCAATGACTTTGCCCACTTTTGGCTCTTCCGCCTCCTTTACCCATCCTTTAGTTCACGAAATCCCCCTCACACAATATGAATGAAAATAATAAGCGATCCTAAATTCAGCTAGGTATATAGATTTGAAGCTTGTGGGATTCATTCAAAATAAACTGATAGTCCTGTTTCAAACGTTGATTGAATTGAGATTGTGACACGCTGCGGCAAACGCAGACTGACTGAAGACACTGAATCGAAGGGCAAGCAGCGAGATTATACGAAAATGTACGAATGAATGTACTTAGAATCCTTCAAGTGTACATATGCAATGACTAAAAAGAAAGACATGTGCGAAAGGATGAGACGAACGTCGCAGACGAAATGATTCTTGTTGTCATACACTTCACATCGAAATACTAAAAAAATAGTCGAGTTCAATATTTAAGAAATTCCCTCATAGGTGATGCGTGGTGCGCCGCCCGCCATGCGAAAGTCACAACTGTAGCTGGAGAGAATTTTTCGATTTTTACTCAAACAATCACATTCAGCATAATTTGCTTGATCGCAGGGATGATCTGTATTCTATGCTATTGCAGACCAATACGGTGTGGTAATGATGCCTCACACAAATTAATCGGATGCATTAAGTCACAAGAGAAACGTGGCAATAAGAACGCAATGGCCACAGAAGACTATCGAAAACTGAAATATTTCATGATAAGACACTGTACAAGAGCGTTGAGCTGAGGTCAGACTTTCGGCAGCTACACTGGAACAGGAACCATATGAAAGCGTGGAACGCGATAGCGCGTGAGACACCAGCCTCTTCCAAGAACTTGATACTGAAAATAAATATACGGAAGCGTGGAATGATCCCAGCTTCTTCAAACAATTTAACGCTGGAGCAAGATGAAGTATGGAAGCGTGGAACGACCCTAGTCACCGAGAGAAGTTTTCCAAACTCGACGAGATGACCGATTTAACTTTTCCACGGTGACACGAGTGAGCCACGAAGACCATTGGTCTTCTAGTTCCCCCAAGGTAGACAAAGCTTGAAGATTATCAGCCGTTGTATTGTACAGCTCTTTTAGAGCGCTTTCTGAAGCGGCTTTCATCAGAGGAATGGCAGCGACTTCAGCCAAATGTGCATCCATGAGAAATCACTTGTCCTCAAAGCGTTCCTTCAAGCAGATTCTATCGTCGCTGATAGTTGTCGTGAGTGATTGGGCATTGACTTAATAGGTGAGTAGCTTTACTAGTGAGGCAGTACTTTAGACAGCAGAGCTTCTCTACTCACGAGATTTGAGTATTCTGTCCAAATAACAATGTAAATATGTTCTCAAATTGTCCCACTTAGTAAAATTTTCAAACTTGTCTCTCGCGTTGAGATAGTCTTCTTCAGTGATCCCAGAACAATTGCTTGTGAAATAGACATTCGTCTTGTTTTGATCACGAATTTTCATCAATTCCAAATGCTTTGTCACTTGTTTTGCATTAGCAGAACACTTTTGATCCGATAGCATAGTTCAGTTTTTCCCAGAAAATAATTCTGAAAGACATTGCAAAAATGACACATAGACAAAAAGACAAATTAAATGTCCGCAAAACTGTAAAAATTGATGAGACTGGCTAGCAGTGTGTCCAAGTAAAGACTTAATACCAGCGAATTTCGAGAAGTCTGGAGAATTGATGAATCACTACGCAAAATCGAAGAGTGTCTTTAAAGTCTGAGTATTATTCGTAAATTGATTCAAATAGCATTCTCTCACATTATTAATTCGCATAAATGAGAATAAAGGCTATTTAAATGTTGTCAACTTAACAGATGACGATTATAAACAAAAATCTGGGTATTATTGACGTCTAGACACTCAACAATGCACTTTCGTAAATTTAGTAAATTCATGATATACTGTCACAAAAGAATACTGTCATAAAAGAAAGTCACAATTAACATAGACGTGAATCATTCAAGTCATAAGGCACTGGCGATTTACAATACACTATTCAGCGAAAAGTCAAAGTCACTCATTAGCTTTGTCTCAATCAAGTTCAATCAGAATTCTTGCGAAAAATTCTCGCACAAACGAACCGAATGAATCAAACGAAAGATCCAGCCGAAGGACCAATGTTTTGTACGTTGATTGAACTTAAATTTAACTGCACAGAGGCTAAACGAACTGAAAATTCACCAAAGGATCAAACTCAATAAGACTATAACATTTCTTTGGACGACCGATGAATGACGTCACTGAATTTAAAGATGGCATGAATTAAGTTTCGAAAAATAAAGATGGAACCATTTTCAATTTTCAGTCTTGTACACAACAAGTCCTGTCAAAAAACCAACAATAACACTGGATTTCTTCCAGCAATATCTCCAGGCGCTTTTGAATCAGACAAAAAAATTACATTCCAAACAATTACATTGTTATGTAACCTTGGGTAATTATTATGAACAAAACTATCAGTCCGAGAACACTTTGAGCACATTAGCAGGCTCCTTACTGAAATACCTCCAGGTATTTTGTCAACTATCGCAAGAAATTGATTGTTTAAAAAAATACAATTTTAATGAAATTTTTCAACTATACGATCTAGCTACAACTTTTCGATCTGTGAAATTTGAAAACAAGTAAAAGCCCTATCAAAAAATTGAATATACCCTTAAGTTGTGCCCGGCAACATCTCCAGGTATTTTCTTGAAACAGGCATAAAAATAATTTTCTGAACAATCTCATTGTTTATGATATTTCGGAATTTGTTTAACAAGTATGGAGAACAATTAAACGTCAATTACTAAATTATTACGTACTCTGGAATACATAGAATAAAAAAAACTTACAAATAGTAGGAAAAAGTTAATTTAAACATTGCTTTTGTCCCCTCCACACTGACTCCTTGCTACTAGAGGATCTAGCATCGAAAGTGAGGGGTACTGTGGCTGTAGGAAGAAATGCTGGAGAGGCTTGGTTGAATGATGAAACTAGCGTTGCTACTAATGAGAAATAGCAATCGTACTCGGTAATATTGAATAGTGTAGGTCTCAACGATGAGGTGAGGACTAGATTAGAAAATTATTATAGGGACAAAACCAGAAAAACCAAAATACTAGTCAACGAAAGCAAGGAAAAAATCAAAGTGGAAGAAGATAAAAAATGTAAAACGACTTTAAAAGAAATGAGAAGTTATTTTGGAAATGGGTTAAGAAGATTATGAAAGAAAGTTCTAGCACTGAGGTATTCGGAATTAAGAATGCTGATGCTGAAATGGTATGGGATTCGGACAAAGTGAAGGACTGTGTAACAGATTTCCTCAAGAAATCATATGGAGGTCAAGCAATCAACCATAGCAACCGTGACATCGAAGAGGTTACGTAAACCTTTGTAGGTAGCGGAAGAAGAATCGATATCGACAATATTAAACCCATGTTTAAGAATCCAAAGAATAGTAAGGCTGCTGGAGTGAATGATACCACCGCTAAAATACTTGAGAGCGGTGGCAGATAATTGTTTGTGTGACTGAACGAATTCATGAATATGTGTGCTGTGAATGGCGAAGTTCTAAATGATTGGAGAAGTTTGACTGTACTAATTATGAAGCGATCAGCCTGCTAAGTACCGGAAGCAATATTTACTCAAATGTTTATCGGGAAAGTCGTCTGAATAACTAAGGAAAGGATCTGGGAAGTCCATTGTGGATTTATGCCAGGGAGATCATGTGCATATCAGATATCTAGTTTGAGACAGATCATAGAAATAAGTTTGAGAGTGAACAGAAGAGTTTTCTGTGCATTTGTTGATCTGGAAAAAGCTCTTGATGAGGTGAATAGATCTAAACTTTGGGTGATGCAGGGGCCAAAGTGATTCCAGCGTGTTAACAACAGTGTCTTTGGTGGCGCCATCTGGCACCGTCTCGGATAAGCCTTTTTTCAGTTTCAAAGTAACAGGCAGTGTCAGGCTTTGGCGTGAAACGTTTACATAATGTTATTTTGTCAATCGGTCACGAATCGACTCATTTTTGACACGCTTTACGGGAACTTGAAAACTCTCATCTTTAATGCGGTTTCTGCAAAGAGTATCGGATGCGTTATAGGACAAAAGCGGTGATTAGGGAATCACGTGATTGCTGCTCTCACTTCGCTCGTGCGGCATACTTCACACGTGTGTCATGTCAGCTGCGTTTGTTCCTTATCGCACAATATACTATTGATTTAAATAAAAAAAATAAGAAAAAGAAGACGAAAAAAAAAGGAAGAGGATCTAGAGGTTGCCTTTTTTCTTATCCCTTTTTTTATTCTCGTGTTTTTTTTTCGAATTTGACTGCACACATTTTGTGAGTCTTTTGTCCAAATTTGATCTTTTATTCTCTATTTTTTTTTAATTTCCAGGAATGTTCTAGTAAATTCGAATGTTGGACGAAAGGGCAGTTAAAGTTCTGATTCATTCTAATTTTAATTTTTCAAATTATAATAATGCTGTACAAATTCCTAGTAGCAAAGATACATTCATTTAATTCTAAATAGCTTGCAATCTCTCAAATTCCTGCACGATTAAAGTTTTTCGGAAGTTTTCAGATGATTTTTTATCATCCATTCATTAACTTTCCCGACATTCGTTCTACTTAAAAGAAAAACAAAAAAACAGCTTATTCATTTTTGACATGGCCGTGAACATAAAAAGTAGTAACAAATTTCATAGGATTGTTTGTTACCTGTTCTACATTCTTTAAGAAAACAGGTACTAGTATTGTAAATATTTTTCACATGACCTTGATGACGCATTCTTTTATCTTTACGAGTAAATATACTTTTAAAATGTTTTCAGAATTCATACATTGAGCAGTCTCTCTCAAAAAGTGGAGGCACACGTTGTGGTTTATAAGGCGAGAAAACTGAGTGAATATTTAGTTATTCAGTTGCACAACTCAAAAGATATTTCAGTTGAAATTCCTTGAACTTCAACAAGTATGCGGTTACTAATTTTCATTTTTCTCTGCTACTTTATATACAGTAGTCAATGTGTAAAAACTACAGGTCTAAGCGCAGATGAGGCTAAAAGTGAGTCTAACAAAATTTTATTGCAATCACTTATATCAATCAGACTATCGATTTATTGTATAGAAAATGGTGTCTGAAAGATGCACAGAACTCTAATCCAAAAATAAAAAAAAATGAAACTCACAACTTCGGTAGAGATTAGAAGATGGTCAAAAGCAAGTTCATTAGTTCTGTATATTTTTGAAGCTCGTATTTTGAATAATGTAGAAAAAATATATTTGGAAAAATCCCAATCGCTATAATTTTTTTCATTGTTGCGTCCGAGTTCTATGCATCCTTCCGACAAAATTTATTATAAGATAAAGATACATACCTGTAAAGAATTTATACCTACTCGAAAATAGTTTTCTTATCTCTTCCGGTATTATTGAATTTATAGTAACCTTTTTATTATTTTATGATTATTCTATGTACAATGTTTAAAAATATAAACAATATGTGAACTTGTTTTTGAAAGATTCCTAATCTATACACATTCAACAAAATCTGAAGTAAATTGAAGATAATTTATCGTATGAATAAAGACATTTGAAGAAGAAACCTAAAAATTTTCGCAATACAAATTTTTTTAAGGAATTCATAAATCATTTTTACAGAGATTTGCATCAAAGAAGTAAAGCCCGGACAATTTCTATGTGCGTTCAGAAATAATAAAGGTCCTTACAAAAATTACAAAGAAGCTCATCGTGCTGGTAAATATATGATACCTGTCTCATTTAGTCATTCATTTCCATAAAGGTTTAAGAAAATTATTTTTTAAAAAATTTAAGACTTAGCGCTTGTGTCATTCTTTTTTTTATATAGGTCCTTACAAAAGTGCAAAAGAGGCTCTCCATTCTGGTAAATATATGATACCTGTCTAATTTAGTTATCACTTTCTATAAAAGTTTAACAAATTCACAGAAAAAATTTTTAAGATTTAGTGCTTGTGTCATTCTTTATTTTCTTCAACGTAATAAAAAAATTTGTTTTACAGATTTCTGCACACACGCAAATACGTTTATCGTATTTATAACATCATATGACTGTTTAAAATAACCATCAGTATGCTACGAGTGACGATATGTGCAATTTTGAGATAAAATAAGAATCTTCATTACATTAATTCTCTATTTAATATTGTTTTTACTGAAAAAAAGAAGGAGACAAATTGTGAATAATAGTTATTTCCATACCTAAATATAATTTTGAGTCCACAAATAAAATATGAAAGATGTATATTACAAATTAACTTTATTTGAGTTACATTAAGCAAAATTTTTAGCCGATATCAAAATTAAAAAATTCATATAATTGTCAAAATAATGATTTTCTTTTCAAAGAGGTTCACAAGTTACAATTACAATTTTTAGTAGATGTAAAAATGATAAAATTCGTGTAGGTACAGCATTGGATATTTTACTATATTAGCTAAAGGTACTCATTGATGACATTCTGTAATTGGACAGTCGAAAACTACTGTTTTCAAATATATCTCAATGATTAAAGAATATTTCTTTTCTTCATTTCGTTTATACGAGGTGTGGCTATTAAATAACCGGACTAACTTTCTTCACGCTTGCTTGGGGCCTCGGCCACAAGCAGGGTCTGATATTGTTCTGTGTCACACACTATACATGAAATACTTTGTGTGTGCATGTATTTGCGTAAGCCTATAAATATGTAAATATGAAGAAGGTAGATACATGTTTGAATTGACAATACGAAAATTGACTTCAAATGTTCATTTCTTTGTATAATTTTCACTATACATATATCATGTAGGTGACCGAAAAAGTAAATTCTTTTCAAATCACTTCAAACGAGATAAATCACTTCACGCGAAAAAGAACGGAAAAAAATTCTAATATGGGATGATGAAAATGTAACAACAGCTTTTCTCAATCCCTCGGTGTAAGATGGATGGTTGATCATATTCATTCCAAATCTATCCCAATAAATAAAAAATTCACGGTATATAAATTCAACCACCCGCTCGGACCAAATGCCAAGTCCATCTTCTCCAAGAAAACTAAGACTTTCTTGAAGATGTCGCAATATCACTTGAATTTTCAGTGTTTCTGAAATTTCTGTAGCCTTGTGAAGTTTTTCAAATTCTTTCAATTTTTGCTCTAAATTTCGTCCAACCTTTCTAGAAGAAAAACAGTACTCAACAATTTTATCCATCGACTTGAAGGCATTCACGTAAGGCAACAAACGAAGGCGAACAACATTTTTATAAATTAGTGGATCATCCAACAAATCTGATAATTTCAAGAGCTTTCTGCAAGCGTTTCCTTCAAAGACACTGCCATGATAATTTGTTGGTATTGCACATATACTTTTTTGGCCATACTAATCCTATTTAAAGTGTGAAGATCGGGACTAATCCTTCAAAAAATAAATGATTTACGAAACCCTGAAGTACATGCAACTCGGGTACAATGCATTTTTTAATGACATATGTCACATCAGCTTCATCGAAGAGAGGCTTATTTACTGTACTATGTACTTGCTGAGCTTTTTTATCTTTCTCCAAACTAGTGAAGATCCCGTAATCTCTCCTCAAACGCTCATATGTTTTCATTTCGGAAGATTCATTTTCTTTACAATAATGTTTTTTTTGACCATCTGCAACATGCAATTGTTTCTAACTCACACAAAGTATATGGGCATGGGTACATAGAAGAGGCTATTAGTAGTAGTGCTTTATTTGTTTGAGAATCATCTGATTCATACAAATAGATTACAGTTCAATTCTAAAACTAGCTGTTATTCTAATAAATGAAAACAAAAAAAAACTAAAATAAAAGGTTGATGTTAAACATTACCCCAAAGGAGATAAACCGCACTCACAACGAAAGCGAATAATATGCTGAGAAATCTGAACTTCAAGTTGTGATACTGCGTACTCGACAATGTTGACTCTCTATATAGTTCCTAATTTTGAAAATATAAGAAAGTGAATGTGAAGAAACATCTTAAATGTTTTTGTACCTAATACGAATACTTACATTATAGAAAAATACAAAGTTAAGGAGAATATTAAGAACCCTTAACTATAAGTTGTGATTTTGAGTGTGGGATATTATCAACTCTCTTCAATTTCAAACTAAGTAAAAATCTAAAAGTCACTGCAAGAACGCAATCACATTCTTTGTTCTACTATCTCATATTAAATGCTAGAACTGTATGAAAAAAAGAAATCTCACAAGAATAATGAGAAGCCTTGATTACGATCTGTGTTCTTGGCAACTAAACAATTTCGACTTTCTTTGTTTTCAACTTAAAAAAAAAAAATGAGAACAGAAAGTCCATGCGAAAACACAACCACGTATAACACTTTGTCGTTTCTCATCAATATAAAATGCTTATACCGAATAAGGATACCAATCTTCAGATGAATGTTAAGAAATCTAATCCAAGAGTTGTGATTTTGAGTATTAGAGAAACTCGACTTTCTATAGTGTCAAGTTAAAAAAATCTAAAAAGTCAATGTAAAATTCAATCACAACATTCTCCTTCACTTTTGTGTCTTATTTCCTGAATCGTTTAGAATGGTCATGTCATCCGCGATTTCCCGTCGAATTTCCTAGATGAGGCAATCTGAAAAAAGATAGATTCAATTCCGTTATCTAAAATATCGATCATTGAAAAATAACGTTCATAAAAATATCATCTATTACAAAATTCGAATCATTGAAGTTGGTACACCAAGAAATAATTTTGAATATTTACTCACTTTTTGAAGAATTCAACATATTTTTGTCCAAAGCAGGTGGGGGAAGAAGAAGCGCAGTGTCGGCATCTTTATTCTTTTCAATGATGTTCGGAGCATTCCGTCCATCTACAGTGCTGGAACGCACTTCTTCGGTATTGAAAATTTTTAGCAGCAGAGTTTTTACAAACTTCGAATCTCCTTTTACTCCGTAATTGTGTTTCAAAAATTGTATCCAAGAAGCAATCGGCATGACCCTTCCAGGATGAAGTTCTTCCAACTGCCATTTGGTTGTAAAACTGAGTTAATTAAATTGTTGTATGCTCAAGTAGTTGACAGAATTTATTGAATTCAAAATGCAATCATGGACGATTACGGTGACAATTATTTTGTGACTGTGGACATCAAGTCTTAATTAGAACAGTTGCTAAAAAACCCTTACATTAAAATGAATTCTCGCTTCGACAAACCGTTAGATACTTTATCCGATTTTCTAGACAGGGAAATTTACAGAAAGCCTTACGAGCCTGATCAATTACTTTCGAATCCGTACAGTTTGACAAGCATATTTAACGTTGACAGTGCTTCCGTATGGAAATCTTCGAAATGCTCAATATGGCCCCTTTCAGTTGATAATAAACGAAATTTTCCCCGAAGATCGATTTCGAGCTGAAAATGTTCTCGCGTGTGGACTTTGGTTCGGTAGAGGTTCTCCGAATATGAAAATATTTTTCAAGCCATTCATCCGAGAACTTCACGAATTATCAGCTTATGGCGTCAGGAGAGTTTTGAGAATTGGAACAGAGGATGTCTGCCCCATTTTCGCTTTAGCATGCTTAGTTGATGCAGTCGCGGAACCGAAATTACAATGTATAAAGCAATTCAATGGTTATTTTGGTTGTGGATACTGCTACCACTTAAAAATTGTGCAACCTGATACAAATAATCAAAGTCGTTACGTCGCAGGAAAAGTATTTCCTTACAGAACTCATGAAGAAATGGTAGAAAATACGCATACGGCTCAACTTTTGAGTGACAAGGGGATACTAAAGTGAGTCAGGGTTGTTACTGGTAGTAATAGAGGAATATGGGACGATATTTGTGGATTAAAAGGCGTCACACCTAGCCGCGATTCATTTCAACCCAAACAATCTTGCCCTCTTCCGTTTTCATTTTTTTTTCGTTTCTAGGATGGGTAACAAGTATTTTAAGACCAAACATAAAATAATCGCTAGACTTGTTTTCGAAAAAATTCAATTTTGAAATCAAAAAAAAATGTATTTACAAATTTTTTGTTTGTAAGTTAGCTTGGGTTTTCTCCGCAGTTTAACATTTTTTTCTATTTATAGAATCTAATAATTTTCTCTTTATTCAGAAACTAACTCATAAGCAATCGGTGAATATGCGTTAATACTTTAACTACTAAGTTGATTATTAATTGTTTTTTAAGTCATGATGAAAATTTTATCGTTTTTGTGGATTGTTCATTGCCATGTCAAAAAATTGAGCTGTAACGCACGATGAAAATCGTAGTAAAATTTGTTTACTATGCTTCAGAAAAACAAAGAAAATGATCCATATATCCGAATTAATACAGAAGAAGATTGCTGAAGTATTTGTGTACGATAAAAATGATGATCGGTTGCCATCATTTCTGTGCAGTGTGTTTAAAAGAGACATTTACCGAATGAAAAATGTCGATGATCTTGAGCTACCAGATTTTTCGAATTTGAATCCTCTAAAAAAAACCAAAAAATCAAATTGCGATTCCCTTGTGACTGCCAAGTTTGTCGTCTCGCACGAATGCCACGAATTTTGAAGTTTGGTAACTTTCCAAGGGGAAAAGTTTTACCTAAACGTAAAAGGATACTAGGGGATATTTTAAATCATGAAGTCAAATGTAAGTATTTAACTTTGATAAAAACCAACAAAAATGGGTTCAAGTACAATGTCAATTATACCATTTGAACGTATTTCAATAACTGCGTTTCTTATTTTAGCTACCTCAAGGAAGCCATCTCCTGAAAAGCGTTGTAGCTACTGTTTCGGTTGAGTTTCGAGAGGAAAATCTCATAAATGCAACTTATTGTCTCGACCGAACAATGTAAAAAAATGCATTTTAGAATCGAGTCCAAAACTGAAAGGGAAGGTGATTTCGTCTCTAGTAAAGGAAAAGATAAATGAAGTAGGATAGAAACCAACGACAGCAACATTCTCGCTTACACAACCTCGTGGTGGTCAACCTGTAATTATTACATATGGCGCAAAAAGTCAAGTCAAATCTTTCAAACATTTTCTTTCTGCAAGCGATTTCATAAAAATTCGAACAAACTTCAATCTCAGTCTCAAAAAAACCTGTGGAATTGTTACAGCTATTCGAGCAGCTTCAAAAAACTTCAAAATTGTTGAACCTTATTTAAAAGACAAACTTTCAGCTGAGATCCATTGCGTTGATAAATATTTCGGTTATGACACTTGCAAATGTTGAAGTCGACAAAATTTCTGATGCTGTTGAGACGATTTCTTACTGCACTGATGTCAAAAGTTTTGTCCATTACATTAAGGGAAAAAAGACAATTGACAGAATTTAATCTGAAGTTCACGATAGATGGCGGAGGAGATTTTCTAGAATTATGTTCATCTATTCAGTCAACTGAAGAAATCGTTAATTTGGATAAAGCTCGTCAAAAATATGAAGATGGAGTTTGTGCTAAGCAGTTCAAGGATTCAGGCGTAAAAAAATGTTCATTCTTGCTTTGGCGCAGTGTTCACAAGAGAACTATAAAAATATATCACTACTATTGTCTGCGATGAATCTTGACTCCTTAGGAGGAACGATTGCAACAGACCTGGAGATCGCTAATATTTTAGTAGGAATCATGTCTCATAGCAGCCTTTTTCCTTGTACGTGGTGCTATGCAATGAAAAAAAGTCTTGACGAACATGGACTTCACAGAACAGTTGAAAATTTATTGCAAAATCATATGGATTGGCACGAATCTGGAGCTCTGGAGAAGAATGCGAAAAACTATAAGAATCGTGTACGATTGTGAGTAGTGATGTAGATAAAACATTCCGCGAAATCATCCCTCCACCTGAATTGCATTTGTTGTTGGGCATAGTGAATTCCTTATTCGCACACATGCTAGTTGAATTTGAAAATGACGCTTCAGCATGGGCAAAATCCAGTACTGTTCAGCGCAAAATTACTCACGGTAGTCCATCTTTCAAAGAAAATTCATGTAATACACTCCTCAATAAAGTAGACATTTTGCGTTCTTGGAAATACCTTAAATGGAGGACTTTTCTACTATTCCTTTGCTTGCCTCGTCTCTGTGACATTTTGCCTGAAAAATATTACGAAAATTTCGAAGATGTAGTAGTCGCCATTCACATACTGCTCAAAGATTGCATTACACTCAATGAATTAGTTGAAGCTGATGAAATGCTTGAGAGTTTCGTGAAAAATTTTAATAAATTGTACGGATATGTTCGCATGGTATATAATGTACATTTGTGCAGTCTTCTTGATTGACTCCACATATTTCAATCTGTGCTGCAGATTTTGACGCACCGATAGAATTGGTTCCTTTTAGCCTGATTTCTAGAAAATGTATTTTTATTAACCCAGGTCGCCGCAACTACGTTTGTAAAACACCTAATCCGTATGGAAAAAATTGAAGGAGCACGATTATTAAATATATTCAGTACGACTATCAACACTTTTATCTTTTTTTCTCTTAAACTCTTTATCTTTTTGCACTCAAATTAAATAAACATTGGAATAAAATGATCGTAAGGAGATTATATAGTCGTTTTTTTACGAATTGATGAATGTCTGATGATAATCCGTTCAATCAATTCTTTTTTAAATTTCATATGAATGAATTTATATTATGAGTATAACATTGATTGGAGGTTGAATCTCAAAATTACTGCAATCATGATGATCGCTGTTTGAAATGATCAATTAATCTTTTATGAAGCGAAATTCTCAGAAATCAGAATAATCGCTTTTTTCGTCAGAAAGCGATCGCAAGAAATGAGACCGATCGCTTTCTTGTCAAAAAGGGATCGTGTGAAATTAAACCGATTTCTTCTTCATCAGAAAGCTATCGCATAAAATTAAAACAATCGCTTTCTTGTTAAAAAGCGATCGACATAAATAAAAAGCGATCGCTCTTTTCATTTATAGATGATCGCTTAAAAATAAAAAGCCATCGCGTAGAATTAAAAGCGATCATCATTTTCATAAAAAGCGATCGTTTTTTCATTAAGCGATCGTTCTTTCTATAAAGCGATTTTTTTTCTGGAGCGATCTCTTTTTTTTAGAAGCGATCGCTTTTGTTTCTGAAGCGATCGTTTTTTTTTTGGAAGCGATCTCTTTTTCTTCTGAAGCGATCTCAAGCGATACTTTGACATGGGAGATCTTGTATGCTGTGTAACAAAGGAGAGGCTAGACAATAGGGCAATAGGAAGATTATTGTACATAACGGGCGACGGTCAATTCCGCACCAGATACCTGGGTACAGTTCCCCCACTACGATATGTTATTCGCCATAAAAAGTTGAAAATTGAAGAATAAATGTTCAATTTCATGTGACATGGTCTTATGGTCAGCCTAATTTCAGTTTATTTTACTGAAAATCACTGCAGTTACTCAGATATATTGGTGCGGGGAAATTTCAGAAGCTTAAGTTTTTCCAGATGTGGAAATTCATTAAAGAAATTCATAAATTTAGTTTATTGCTCAACCAATCACATTTCTCAAAATTAACCTCAAATACTTTGCACTTCCCATCACAGTCTCATTTATCTTTGTTAATTCATTTCAAATGCAAGTGAATTTGTGGTTTACTTTGCTTTACTAAAAATTTAGACTTGATTACCGATACGTAATGCATTTTTCAAGAGAAATGTCTGCGCAAGTTGCTCCTGTTGTTATTGAAACGACGTCTGAGAAAGGTAAAACTATTATAATTGTGAATGAATTTAAATTTCACTTTGATAACATTTCAAAAACGGGAAAAGCAAGATGGAGGTGTAATGATTGAGAATGCAATTCTTGTTGATGCACATTGGGTGAGTCTCTGCGAACTATTAACAGTCTTTTCAGCAATTTAAATCATAGCCATGAACTTGTGAATGAGCGAATTTTGCAACGGCAATTCTTTTTATCAAGCGTGAAAAGAGAAGTCGTTGATCAACCTTGCGAGAAACCAGCTAGGATCATAAACTCGTGTGTTAAAAATGAACATCAAAATTTGCAAGTAGATGATATTGAAAATGTAAGAAAAGCTGCACAGAGTGCCTGGAAGAACGTTCTGCCCTTACTTTCCGAAAATTTAGCTGAAACTTACGAAAAACTGAATGAATTAAATATAAAGACTACATTTGATGAAGATTTTGTTCTTATAAATGATCCGAAGTCAAACATGGTAATTTTCTCGACTGAAAATAATTTAAAGTATCTGCCTGAATCGGAGAAATTGTATGCCGACGGTACATTCAGTTACTGCACTCAGTTTTTTAAGCAACTTTCCAGTATTCATGGTTATATTTCCGGACATTACATTCCTTTAGCTTTTTACCTCCTGAGAGACAAACGCGAAACTACTTACGAAGAATGTTTCTAATCAATTATGAAATTATGCGAAGAAAAAGGCTTTTGCTTAAACTTGGAAAAAATATTATTGATTTCGAGATTTCTATCCGTAATGCTGCGAAAAAAATATGGCTTCTTGTGCGAATTATCGGTTGCAGATTTCACTTATCTCAGGCATGGTACGAAAAATACAGCAGCTCGGTCTAACAACAGAATTTACAAACGAAGATTCCTAAATTGGTAGTTGGTTACGTGTTTGCTTAGGTTTGATGTTTTTGAATGACACGGAAATCAAACATTTTTTTGCTTTGGAACTGTTACCGATCATTTCATATGACACAAAAGTGATCAAATTCGCATACTATCTCATAGCTATCTATTTAAAACATGAGTGTACTTTTCCACCAAAAATTTTGGACCGAAATAACTGCGGATTTGATGCAAACAACGAATGCGTGTGAGTCCTTTCATGCTCACTCCAACAATTCCTTTCATCACGCGCACCCTTCGATTTTCAAAACTATTGGAACTTTGCTCGAAGTTCGAACAGGAACTTACTTCAAGTGCAATAGCATTGCTTCGCCTTTCCAATATCAGAATTCTTACTCCAAGAAAAAGCGTGAATATATTCAAAATCAGATTAATAAATATTCGAGTATTTTTTTTCTAAGGCGTAGGAGTACATGATAATGTATTTACATAAATTTAACTGGCTCTTTTCAGGGTCTCCAAATATTTAATCAATTCAAGCGAAATTCTCATAAATTCAAATTTCTCTTCTAAATTGAATAAATTCATAAAATAAAATCAAAGCCAGGTGCTCGCTTAAAACGGATAAAATATTCAGGAGCTTCTGAGTTTATATAAAGTTTCAACTTGTTTGTAAGGTATTGGAAATGAAAAAGTTTTAATTTAATATGAAAAAAGTTTATAGCACCGATTTTGCTGGCAGTATCAATGATCGTCAGACTGAGGTGTGCCTGTGAAATCAAAAGATTTTTTTGTTTTTCCCACCGTTAATATATTTTTTACAAGGAGTAATTATCTCTTTACTGAGATTCGTGCAAAAAGTACCCCAAGAATGTTTTATCCCTCTAGCAGATGTGAAACTCTCCCTTAATTCACCCTTGAAGCTTCAAAAATTCAGTAAAAATACACTAATTTGAAAAGTCAAAATTTTTTCACATGCGCTAGAGTGATGAAACTTCTTTCAGGTACGTTTGGCATGAAATTCTGCCGTCATCATTAAAAAAAAATTTGACATTTCTAAATAGTGTATTTTTACTAAATTTTTGAAACTTTCGGGTTGAATTAAGGGAGGGTTCCACATGTGCTAGAGGAATGCAATTTTTTTGAGGTACTTTTGGCATGAAATTCTGCCATAATTAGTGGAAAAATTTTGACTTTTCAAAAATTTACTTTTTGTTTTTTTTTCGTTTTTTGTAAACGTTGGGAGATTCAGACTCATTTAATCAGGGTGTCTTGCGTGTAACATTGCTTTACATGTAAATTCCACCTAAAGTGACTTTTGAATTTGGAGGTGGAGTTAATTAAATTGTAATTTTCTTGTTTTGGCGTATAAGTCATTATGGCTCTGAAAAATATATTGTGCTCCTTCAAAAAGTTATTACTCATCACTGATCATTACTCCTACGTCTGGCAGATTTACAACTTTCTACGGTCAAGAGGAACAGTCAAAAATGTAAATATAACATTTTCAATACAAAATTCGCTTTTTTTCTTGAATTTCCAACAGTTGAATTTTTAACTGAAATTGGAAAAAATTGAAAATTGAATTTACAACAGCAAAAATCTGCGAATTCCCTTGATATCTTTAAAACCACTTGATATTTCATTGAAATTCATTAAAATTCTTTGGAATCTCTTGAACCCCTAATATCTTTGGAAACTTTTTCTATCCATTATAATCTTCAAAAACTGTTTAAATCCGTAGATATTCCTTGAAATCTTTCAACTCCTTTTGAATTCATTTGAAATATTTGAAATAGTTAGAAATCTGTAGAAATTATTTTATATTACTCGAAACTAAAATGATTTAAATTTGTTCCCTGCAGTTCTCTACAAATCCCTTTAAATTTTTTAAATCTTTGCAACACTTGGATGTCCTATAAAATCCCTTACATCTTGTAAAATTCACTGAAATTTCTTGAAATCTTTCGAAATTCTAAAAAGAGTACTTTCGTATGAAGAAATGCAGGTAGGAAAAATTGTTCGCAATATTTTTATATAGTTTTTAAAAAGCTTACATAATAGACAACTTCAAACTAGAAAATTAGATAATGTATCAAATCGAATAATACGTAATTAAAATATTTATAATTAGACAATTTTTTGAATTCAAACATTTAAAACTGACCAATTTCTAAGTTATCAATTGTAGTGGTTTCCAATTATTCAAGCAAAATGAAAAAAAGTGGAACATTTTTCAAAAATTGTAGTAAAAAAACTGAAAATATTAAAATCTTATACAGATTTTTGAAAATGAAGCATATTATGTAGATTACAAAGAAAAATACATATTTGCGAAAGTCTATGGAATTTCCAATTTTTTAGTCCTCATTTAATTCAGAGTTTGGCAATTTTCATTGACAAAATCTTCTAATTTTTTTTAGGTAAATTTTGAGTGCGATAAAATTTCTACAGAGTTGAAAATTTAATTCTTTTATTGTAAATTCGTGCTTTCAGTTTCAAAATTCCTGACTCGTGACGGTAAAGCGGAGAACACGTTTCAAAACCTATTTTTTTTCTAGGGGAATGAAAATTCCAGGACCATTGCCAAAATTCAAGGACTTGTCAGGCTTTTCAAGGATTAATAATTTAATTGATTTAAATGATTGAATGGCAATCTTTTGATATAAACCATTTACGATATTTTGTGAGTCAAAGTAACAATCAATACGGCTTTTTGAAGCTTAAAATATGATAATTATAATCTTGTTTTTATGATTTTTTATAATACAAATAATTACCAGAACGAAATTCTTATTCTATTGATTTTTTCGCGTCATATCATATCATATCGTTGGAATCGTCGTGATTCGTAGATTTCGAATAATATGTTTTTAAATTACCAAGTACCACATTTACAATTTGTTATATTTCGCACTATGTCCTCATAAGACACAAAGGACTCCCGCTGACCAAGAGTCGGTGAGAGGAGTTTGACTTAGAGAGGGGAAGCCGCGTAGTGGAGGAACTTCACCCAGGTATCTGGTGCGGAATTGAGCGCCCCGATTCCAGAACGGGACATAACTCGGTGAAGTTGAGGGGACGTTGGCCCCTGTCAACTGAAAATAAAAATTTTGAAATTTTAATCTTTGAACAATGCGTTCTTATAGAAAATTAAATGGCGCATCCTTTTTCCTCCAGCGAAAAAGTTGTACCAATTAAAGTTTTCGAAATAACCATAATAATGATGTTTTTTTCTGAAGTTGATTTGTAATTAATTCTTGGTCTCCCGCACGTCATCACATCTACAGTTTCTGGTATTTTTCGATGGAATTTAGAGACAATACTCTTCAAAGTATCCTAAGAATGATAATATGAGTAAAGAGTTCATATGATTATCCATAACAAAATCAAAAATTGTTTTCTAGGCCACTGCGAATTTAATTCCTCATAAACGTTGATCACTTCATTTATCGAGCGAAGTTTGAGGAAATGAAAACTTCCTGTGGAGAAGTTGTTCAGAAAACTATGAGAAATTTTGAAGTGAAAACCTTTCTCCAAAGAACTGAGCAGGTAAAAAACTGCGAATGCAAAACTTGGAGCGCGCGAACTAAACTCTTGTGGGCGACAGGAATACAGGCGGCCTTGAATGTAGGTACGCAGGTGAATTCTGTCTGTCTCATAGAAATGGATTGTTACGAGTCGCGAGGTCCAAGTTTTACATTCGCAATTATTTACCTATTCAGTTTTTTGAAAAAAAATTTCACAATATAGAAGGTGAGGATGTAAGAAGAAGGTGAGAAGGTGAGAAAATTGGTTAAACTGTAAAGAAAAGTAACATGTGAAGTAGGTTAAGAAAAATGTGATAACGAAGACAAGTGTATAGTAAACATGTTACCAATCTTAGGCCGAAAGGTTGAATGTTATAAAAATACAATAAAAAATACTTTACCGGCAAATTTCGTTCACGAAAAAAACTGGAGTTCTATACTTTGAGCCAATTTTCGGGCTTAAAATGATGAAACAACTACTAAAAATTTTTAAAAATATAGTCAAATTCCGGATGAAGTATGTTAGACGGAACGTACACTTTTATAGATATTGTAGTTTTAAAATACTGGTATCATTATAGTTCTACCTCATACGTATTGCAGCTTAACATTTTCCAGGTAGAAAAATAGTTAAATTATGTATCATCCATCGATAATCAATGTACAGACTAAAAATTATGTTGAATTGATCAAGAAATATATGTTTCCTCAATAAGATACTGCGTGAAAAAATATATATTCTGAAAGATCATACATCATTTTTAGTTCATAAACTGTGGATATTAAAGGTGTAGATATCAAAATTGTTATTACTGCTATCGTCAATTCACCACGAGAAGTCAGTATCAGTAAACTTGAGGAGCTTTAAATCGACGGATAGCAAACAGTTTTCAATTTCGATGTGATTTCCTTATCAGCTCTAATCCAATAGAATTTCTCTCCATTTCATCTACTCGACAGTCCCCTTTTCCGCCTTAATTCCCATTTCATCAACGCTCTTTTTCCTGCTTTTTATCTTCTTTTAGAGCTTAATCGCCTTTGCGGTTACAGAGAGTAGATGATATTGCAGAGCATTATAAATTACATATTATTATATACATGGCTTTTATCATTGAATACAAAAACTGTGACTGAAACATTGACGAACCGATAGCCCACAAAAACATTTCGGAACACATATAGGTACAATATTTAAAGCAAGGTAAATGTTAACAGTAATATTGTGGCACGTTAATACTACGAGATGGATGGGTGTTCCTTATTTATCAAAAATGCTGATATCAGAGAATTGACGAACAAATAGCTTGTTACAAAAGCATTCTGAAACACGTATAGGTGTAAAATTTTTAGGAAGGTGAGAAAGAACAACAATATTGTGGTACGCTCATACTGTTACATACATAGGTGTTTTTTTGTTTATTATAAATACTGCTACTGGAGTATTGACGAACAGATAGCTTACAAGAGCATTTTGGAACACATAGGTACAACATTTTTTGGAAGGCACACAATAACTACAATGTTGTGACACTTTTATACTGTTGCATGCATGGTTTTTTTTCATTTATTACTAATACTGTCACCAGAGTATTAGCGAACAGATAGCTTGTTATAAAAGCATTTTAAAACACAAATAGGTACGACATTTCTAGAAAGGCACCAATGACGACAATGTTGTGCCACGTTTAAACTGTTGCACGCATGGATTTTTCTCTTTAATACTAATACAGTTACTAGAGTATTGGCAAACAGAGAGCTTGCTATGAGAGCATTTTGAAACACATATAGGTACAACATTTTTAGGAAAGTAAAATATAACAATATTGTGGCACGTCCGTTCTGCTACATATATGAGTTTTTCGATTCATTACAAATACTGTTAACAGAGCATTGACGAACAGATAGTTTGTTAAAAAGCATTTCAAAATACATATAGGTTTACAGTTTTGAGGAAGGTAAAAGATAACAACAATATTCAGACACGTTCATACTGTTACACACATGGGCTTTTTTCATTTATTACAAATACTGTAACCGGAGCATTGACGAGCGCTTAGATCACGAACACATTTTAAAATACATATAGGTACAACATTCATAGAAATTTGAGAGTTAAAAACAATATTGTGGCTGAGGTTTGAGAACTGTTAAGCTTTTTGTTCAAAATGACTGGTGCTCTAACAATTTTTATTTACCAAGTTATACAATGGAGATATTGTCCTCGTCAACTTAGTCCCCTTCCCGATCTCTACACCGTTCCATGCGGATCTTCCATTGTTTAAAGCAATGTTACACGTACTTTTCTGAAAGGTCTTTCAAGAACCATGCCGGTTTTTCCCTCACAGCATCTACCGACTTGAATCTGGTTCCTTGTAGCTCAGACTTGATCTTCAGGAACAGAAAAAAATCACATGAGGCTCTGTCAGGTGAGGACGGTGTGTGCTCCAATACGGGAATCTTGTTCTTGGCCAAAAACCTCCGGACAGACAGCGCCTTGTGTGCTGGCGCGTTGTCCTGGTGAAGAATCCACGAGCAGTTCTTTCACATTTCAGGTCTTTCTTTTACGCGTATAATTTTTTATTCAAAATTTGTCTACCAGTTTCCTCATCTATGTTCCCGAAGCCAATAATTGCTTGAATGCTCAGGGATCGATTCGTTCGAATAATTTTACTGACTTTTTCGACTTTACCACGGGTTTTCGATGTGTGAGGACGACCGGGACGCGGATAGCCTTCAATCACTTACCTTCTCTCTCCACATTTTTGAAACCAATCGAAAACTTTCATACGAGATAGGCACTCATCACCATAAACTTTCTTTACCAAATGATACGTTTCTGTTGCGGATTTTCCAAGCTCCACAAGAAACTTTACGTTGACGCGCTGTTCTATACTGTTATCCTCACCCAATCAGTATCTGTTCTGTTCCTTCATATTCCTACATCAAGCCCTTGCCATTACCTTTTGACTTCTCCTCCCACCTTTTTTTTAAATATTCTTCTCTCCCTGTCACTCTCATCTTTTTATATTAAACATAATACTTCAATTGCATTATCCTGTTACATCTCGCATGTACTTCCGTTTCTTTATCTTTCTCTTCCGGAACTTTTTGACCCATCTCTTGCGTTCTCTTCACTTCCAAACCTGTGAGCCCATTCCTTCTGGAGTTCTTCTCCTTTTCATCCCCCTAGCCCTAACCGATTGTCGTTTTCCTTCTCCATCACACACTGTTTCACCAGAACTTGATTCTCACTACTCCTCACCGGACCAAGTATTTTAGCGTGCATTTTCCTAACCCTAAGGTCCACCTTAGATATTTCTCTTGCACTCTCTCCACCTCTGCGTATTCTCTCCAGCCCCCAATCTTCACATCGTACAACATTACACTTACCAGCAGTGAATCAAGCATCATTCATCTTCTTCTAAAATCATTCTTCAACATTTTCACACAAAAGCCCAAGACATGCTTTATGACCACGGACGCTTTCTTCACTCTCTTTCTTACATGCGTGCCCTTACTCTCGTTTTTCTTAAAAAGAAAGCCCAGGTGTACGAACTCCTTCACTTCCTCTACTTATTCACCCTTTTATTTTATTGAACAATTTTCATCCACCCCATCTCCCTTCCTGAATCTTAAGTTTTGAAATATAAAATCTTAAATCTTAAACTTTCTTACATTTAGAATTAGCTTCTTGTCCTCTAAGTACCTCTCTAGCCTTCTCATCATTTTCTTCAGACCTTCTTCCTTTTTCGTTGATATCACAATATCGTCGGCATATGCTAGCGTTCAGAATCTCTTTCTTCTCACTACCGCCCTTCCTTCCATTCTCTCTTGTAACTCCTTCCCCGTATCTGAATATTAACACTGCGAATAGCATCGGGCTTAGCGGACCGCATTGCCTCAGTCCCCTGCCAAAATACATGGAATAATGGAAGTTAATCAGCAATGTGATTTTTGAAATCATGCAGTGTTATAATGGAAAATAATACTGAAGGTGATTATTTTAGCGAATG
Source organism: Melikaiella ostensackeni (assembly GCA_032362435.1). Lineage (NCBI taxonomy): Eukaryota > Metazoa > Arthropoda > Insecta > Hymenoptera > Cynipidae > Melikaiella > Melikaiella ostensackeni. The sequence continues at coordinate 48,188,256 of JAUMHM010000085.1, forward strand.
ATGCCCGATTCGTGATCAAATATAGAAAAAAAACATTAATAGAGTTTCTCATGAGGACTTTAGTAACTGCAATAAGATATTCATCCAATATTCATGTGTCAGAGGAAAGCAGTAATTTTTTTTGGAAAACTCTACAGTATTGGAGAATTTTTTCTCTCCAAACCACAAAATTGATGTAAACCCAAAGTAACAAAAGAGGTTCCGAAAAAGAGATATTTAACTACGCTTGCAAGAATTGAAATTTTATAATCTATAATATGGTTTACTAACGAAAGAATTTTTGTTCATGTGATATTCATAAATGACTGCTTGTTTTCTAAGACAACAAAAAAGATCTCCTCTAACTTCAGCTAACCAATTTTCATCAATAACTTTTTAATGGTTAAATTCAATAAGAAAGAACTTATCATTCAAAATTTGTATAAACAAATACTATATCAATTGCCACCTGATTCATTAACTCACTTTTTTTAATTTGATATGCTGAACAGTATTTATTTATCGCCAAAATAAGCCACTCTATGGAAACACATAATTTATAAAAACTAGTAACAGACATAAACTGATTGGAAGGTAGAACAAAACTCATTTCTGGAAAACCCTTTCTCTACGTTTACGCATTAGCCAGTGTAAACTTTTTTTACTAGTTGAACATGTTTCTATGAAGCCTGAAGAAATATATTCAACCAATAAATGAAAGTTTATACTTGATCCATTACGTTTAAATAGATTTTGTCTAAAAAGTACCGCTGCTCAAAACGTACCATCTCTCCCCTTCGCTTTCAGGAGATGCTACTATCATTTCTTATCGACTCCCCTCTAGTTCAGTAGATTCTCATATTATTCCTGTTACAATCACAGAAAAAACAAGACAAGAAATATGTTGCCGATAAATTTTTGAATGTTTAAAAATTGGCAGTATTCCGGCGAAAGTTTCGCCGATGTTAGGAGAATAATTCTGAGAAATTGAGGTGAATTTTTCGAAATTTTTGGAAATGTTTGAAAACGTTTGAAAGTTTAAGAAATTTATGGAAATTTATGAAAATGCTTGCAGCTTTCGGAACTCTGACAAACATGAGGAGAGTAATGGAAATTTATTGAAGTTTTAAGGCTTGTCAAACTTCATTCAGAGGTGAGAATTTTTATGACACTTCTGAAGTATCGAACGGTCTTTTAAATCTTAAAGATCAAAATACAGCTGGCTGGTGTCCTCCTTAGCATAGAGCACAAACCGATCACATGTCCTTGTGTTCTGGCTTTGTTTTCATACTTTCCTTTGAATAACTGAAGTTTGGTCGACCTGACTTTATGAAAGGACACACCACCTTGTGAGGATTTAGCTGCTTTTCTTGGAAATAATTTTATACTTCTGAAAAATATTTCTCACATCGAGCTGGAAGTTTGATGTCAACTTCAAATAATGGAAGATACAAATAAGAATGTAGGCTTGAATTGAATTGAGACTTATGCTGACGAAAAGCATGTCCTCGGAAAAATTTCAGGCGATGAATGGAGACTGGGTGTTTGAAATGCTAGAGGTGTAAGTGATGATAAGGAAAGAAATTCGCGGGACATAATGTGCATGAAAAAGCTTGATATTCTATGTGCATCTGAAACAAAGAAAAATGCATGTGACAAGAGGAAGATTGAAAATTTACTCGAACTATGTTCAGGAGTAAATAATTAATCATACAGTAGCCAAGGAGTCGGTCTGATTATGAATGAGAGAGCAAAACAGCATGTCAAAAAGTATGAACATGTATTTCCCAGATTATTATGAGCTAGAATGAAAGTGGGAATCAAGAGGCTATTATTCATTATGGCAGAAGAATCATCCTACTTGGAGATATAGATAGGTTGGAGTACAACACGAAGATACGGTCAGGGCACTTGGTCATTTCGCAGACCCAAAAACGAACGATAACGGGGAGAAATTGATTGACTTATGCTACAAAAAGGTTTTTTTCGTACAAATATTTCAATCAGGCATAAAATGATCTACGTGTATACTTGGTGCAAAGGCGAAAGCCACAGTAGATTGATTTTTTATAGCGAATGAGGGACTTACTGTATAAGTAAAAGATACGAGGGTTATGAGAGGCTCTGAATGTGGAACGGATCACTACCTCATATTTCCGAAAATGAACCGAAAATGAATCAAATATGGAGGATAAAGGAGAAGAACAATCAATAATAAATCGAAGCGGAAGCGAGTCAAAATAGAGGATTCGCAGGAGCCAGAAGTTCAAATTGTATATTGCGGGAAGCGGAGTAAATATATAGGTCATCATAGAGCAGACTGGGAGACAGAATGAGGCAATTAAAATGTAGAGGATGAGTAATGCTACGAGATGCCATTTTCAAGAGCGCATTTGAAGTGTGCGGTACTGCCGTTGTAGAAAGGGAAATTGAAAATGCTAGGTGAATGATGAAATCCGCGTGGCTGTTAAAGAGAAAAAGCAAGCGTACACGAAAGTGCTAGATATTGATTGTCTTAGCAATAAGGAGAGAACTAGACTAAAAAAATATTATAGGGGTGAAAGGAGAAAAGCAGAGATACAAGTCGAAAAAATAAATTTGAAGAAAATAAGAAATTATTTTCCGAATGGCTTAAGAAAATTAGGGAGGGAAGTAGTGGCGCTGAGTTAGTCGGGGTTGAGAATGTTGATGGTGAAATGGTACGGGATATGGATAAAGTGAAAGATTGAATGAGTGACTTTTTCAAGAAATTGTATGGAGGTCAAGCTATGGAGCTCAACATCTCTGACACAGAAGAAGATACGTTAGAAGATCCCGTTGTAGATGTGGAGGAAGAGTCGATATCCGCGACATAATGTTCGTGATTGAGAAACCGGAGAGTGATAAGGCTGGTGGTGTCGATGGTATTACCGCTGAAATGCTAAGTGCGGTGGCAGATAATTGTTTGTGTGAATGAGCGAATTTTTTATTATTTATGCTGAGAACGGCAAAGTTTCAAATGATTGGAGAAAGGCTTCTAGAAGACTATCGGATGATGAGTGGAGGGAGGAGGGAGAACGAAGAGTA
>JAUMHM010000085.1:48200659-48220647 GCA_032362435.1 Melikaiella ostensackeni
AATGACAAAATATGGTATTTTTAAATATAAGTTTTCAAACAATTCTGATGATATTTCAGAAAATTTGCTCTAGATTTGTAGATTTTGCTTAAACACATATTTTTTCATAAATAAAGAAGATTGAAATTATTTGACTAACTATATTGTTATAAAAAAAGGAGGTGATACTTGATATAAATTGATACCATATTTATAGATACTTAGAAACAAAAATTTTCATGTTCGCAAATTTACAAATTTTTGATTTTTTCGTTTATAGCCGTTTCTTTTTTCAATTCTAAAGAATATAGCATAATTATCAAATTCATTCATTTTACCAAGATGAATTGACTAAAATATTACTTAAAACGACGAACTGTATTATTACTTTTAATTATCAACAGGTCAATCATATATTATACAAAATAATGATCAATTATATAAGCTAATTAATAAATATGATAATTATGTACTATTTTTTAGAGTATGAAATACTTTTCCAGGACAGTTATTTACACTAGAGTGTTCACGACAGAGAACTTTTTGAATTTAAGTTTTCCGGCAAAAGGACGATTGCAGGAACTTATGCACTTAAGGTGACTGAGAAGAGGCTTTTTGTCTGAAGATATTTTGTCAAGATTTTAGTACCAAAATCTATGACCAAACGCTACCAAACGACAAATAATTAATTTTCTGCAAAAGTTTTGCAAATTGTTACAAAATAACCTGCAAATAAGTTTGAGATTAAAGTAGGCCATGCAGAGTGTAGTGGCAACTTTTAGGTTAGGACTAATGTCTTAAAAGTTCCACAAGTTTGTTCTTTTCGATTACTGAACGTTCGGAATTGAATACCAAAAACCACCAAACGATTCCGAAGGGAATAGCGAAAAGAAATTTCAAAATATTAAAGTTGTGCAGGTTATTTTTTTTTAAATTCTATATTGGCTACACTTTTGACCACCAAATGTCAAAAGCAGACTACCAAACACCACCAAACAGAACGAATAGGATTTTTTGAAAAATTATAAATTGTGCGTGCCACCATGAAATTAGCACACCACTCTTGAAAAATTGATAACTTCTTCAATTTTAACCACCAAACGCTGAAAGTTGGCTACCAAGCACGACCAAACGATTCCATACAAAAAAGTTGAAATTTTTTTGGTTGTTGTGCTAACTTCACGGGGGTCTGATTTTCTTCTTTGTGTTTGACAGTAACCTAAAAAATGCTTAATGTATCATGTTTGTAAACTTCAGAAGAACAACATTTTAATTTATGCACATTCTTGAAGCCGATTAAGTAATATTGTAAAAATTTTGAAGTCTGTCCCTCGATTTTTGTAATTTTAGTCGTCATTACCATACATCTTTTTTTCAAGTTCACTGTTGTACTTACAGTTGAGGAACTGAGGAGTTTGGGAGTGACAAAAAATTATAAAAGCCATTCTGTTACCTACTTAACGGTGTTTTTTTTTTCAAAAGTAGGAGATTATTTATGATTTAAATGTTTTTTCTTTTTAAAAATTTTAAAAAAGAATAAACTTCCTAATTTTTTTCTTGTCATTACCTTACGGCACGTACGACGGCGAACGACTGCTTATATCTGCGCGTGCGCGTGGATCAGATGCGCTGATTTGTTTATTATTTCCTAATCTTTATCATGTACTTGGCATAATTTTTTCACACGTAGTGTTTTTGGTGGGATTTCATTAATTTTTCTCGCAGTAATAAAAATCAGATCCACATGCAGTAATCAGTTTTTCTGGCAACACTGGAAAAAAATTGTAATCTACATTCGACTTTTTCTTGAGCATTTTTTTTTTAAATTTTGGGTCAACGGATTTCTCCGATTTTCAATTAATATCATTCAAACTTATAGAGTAATTATTGTGAACAATTTTCTTCAAGAATCTGGTAAAAAATCAGTATAACTTAGTCAATGATAGGTTTGTGTCCGCATATTTTGAAAATTATTAATTTTTTTATATAAATTCAAACCTAACTCTCTGGTATGTGAATGAATCACTTTCTCCTGAAAAAGCGGCATATGCATACCTTATTTACTATATTTATGCAAAGTTTTGTCGAAATCGATCGATTGGTTTGGCTGCAGGTGCGCCTACATGTTAGAAATCGTTAAAAAGTGAGTGGAAATGACTAAAAAAATGAAAAATTTGCCGTATAAATCAATGTACGTCAAATTCATTAAAACTACTTTTAGAATTTGATGACATCTTTCTGAAAAAAAAGTTTGAATTCATTTGGTAAAAGCGTGTAAGCTGAACTTTGGTCTGCATTTCCAAAATCACGTTTTTAACTCTTCATTTATCAGCGGATGCAATTGCGAATTTATTTTGTCCTGATTAATATGTAAAATCGAAAAGTAAGATATGATTGTCAAAGTTTTATAATCATTAGAATAAAATTATAGCCTACAGACGACTTTTTGTTAAGAGATTTTTTTTTTTTGAAAATTCGGTTATAGTTCATTCCATCCATTTTCAATGAATGTCTTCCAAACTGACAGAATTTTTATACTTTGACGGGTTCTGCATGCCCACCAAGTTTGGTCAAGATTTCTCATAAATTGACTGAGATATTCCACTTTTAGTGTTCTAAATAATTTATGTAGCGATTTTGTTCTTTTTCACATTTCGTCCTTTATGATAGATTTTTTTTCTCGTATAGGTATTTAGAATATTTTTCTACTTTTTTTTTTAGTACTTGACGGCGGTTCCCTACCGAAAATCTTGATAATTATATAAATATTTCGTTTTGAAATCAGGGTTACATTATTTTAGCACTTAAGTTTTAAAAGTTTACTTATCAAATTATAAGCAAGTTTTACTGACAGGGTAGAGAGTATGGTGGCATAAATCAATTTCGACAAGAGTATAATCTTCGGCGGTCTGATATTATTTAATTAGCGTCAAATAGCGTCAGTTAACGTTAGCCGTTATTAGGGATGTGCACTGACGATGCTGAAGATCATGATTCGTGTTCATGACCACTTATGGTGGCTTATGATTGAATCATGATCAATCATGATGACCACTGAAACGAAAATGGACCGTAACGTCAAAAGTGACAAGACATCGGTCATCAGATCAGTCATTGGACTGGTAATCGATCACCTGTGATCACGAACCCATTATTTTCTTCATATTCTTCTTCTAATTTCAGGCTTTAATATATTATGTGCAACTTCGAAAAATATGGAAATTTGTGGATGTAGATTATTTTACCTGGGACGTAAACCTAATACAATTTTTAAAAAATGTACCCATATGATATAAACAGTTTTTAATAATAAATGAAATTCCCTTTTAATCCTTTTTTTTTCGGAAAAATCCCCCTTTTTACTTAAAATTGAACTACCGAACCGCTATGATCCCTGTAATCACATAGAGTAAATGAACCAATAATTGTCGAAAACGTACCTATTGTCCGAGATTGAAAATAAAATTCTTTGTATTTTCACTATTTTGTTGTGACTGTTCAGGCTTATTTAATGAATTCTTCAAAAGAAATAACATATTACAGTTTTAGATAAGAGGAAATAATTACAATTTTCTGACAGAACATAAGATTATGGGGTGAAAAATATTATAGTTTAATGACCAAGGAACATATGTTATTGAACAAAATCTCTCTGGAAAAAGTTATTTACTAGAAAAAAAATTATGAAAGTTGAGGATACAGTTACTTGATCATGTCAGAAACAGTATTTTTTGTTTATTTTTGTTATTATAATTAATTATAACACGAAATTCTATCTTAAGTTGCATTTTCGCCAACTTGATGCGTACTTAATCTGTAAATTCAGTTTACTTTAAGCATTTCGCTTTTATTTACAATTATCCACTGCACAAAGTTGTTCACTGTATGGAAGTTTTACTAGTACTTCTGAAACTACACAAATTAAAGATCATCGAGTTTTATAAAAAAAAATCGTTAAGGCAATCATTCTGTTTTTTTTATTTAAATGTAAAAAAAATTGTTTTATAGGTGAGTCAATTATAGCAAGGTTTTTTTATGATACAGATTTTATTAGCAAACAAGAATATGAAATAAAAATCTAAAAAAAATTTGTGCAGATTATCACTTTTCGACAATGTGCAAAAAGATGTTATGATACCAATTTTTATTAGTATCGTTATTTGATTTCCATGATAATGTTAATTTTTGGAGATTGGCGTTCAATTGATTATGATAATTTAATTTCCTAATTACATAATTTACAACCTTACGTCTTACATAAAGCTGAAACCAAAGTTCGAATACATAAATTATTGAAGGTGTAATATTCCAATTGTTTTCCATCAGTATAACTTGCATTTTATGAATATCAGACGAATTTTTTTAGACACTAATTAATTCATTTTTTGTTATCTACTTGTCATGACTACCAAGGTAGTTTCATCATTGTTTAAGATGAAAAATTAGAGGCGATTTAAAAGTCATATTTAACCTTTAATTATCGCCTCCTAATTTCTTATAGTGCCGCTATTTTTAAGCGGATGGTCTTTTAGGAAAGTAAATCAATCCTAGATTTAGCGCATACCCAAACCACTTCAGTCACCATCCCACTTGTGTTGATTTATAAGAAATTCTGAAATACAATAAATTATTATTATGTATAATATTATTGATGATTCGTTGGCTTGATTTCGATTTTCTTCTGTCAGATTCCATATTATTTTAGATTTCACATTCCACAGTTTTTTTCAATTAGTCACATTATTATATTTCGCTTTGAGCAAAATTGAAAAAAATTGTGGAATGTGAGAGAACAGAATCGTAATCGATTCCGTTCCTGCTCCCAGTGATGCTTTTGTTTTTCATTCCTTTTTTTCATTTTTCAAGATAAGAATGTCATTTTAACCTTTCGATAATACCTTATGAATATATATTTTTTAGTTCGACTTCACCATTACCAAGTGGGTATAAGAAAATGAATCATAATTGCAAGGTTTGGCTTAGTGCGTGAGAATCTTAGTGCGTGAGTTGATAACATTTGAAGAGGAACATATAGTATATGTGTGGGTCATAATACTATCTGTAAGAAAGTTGTAAATACAGTATACACAGTTGTAAAATGCAAAGAAAATTGAGAACATTACTTATTTCCTGAGAATCATATAATACTACATAATATATTGCGCTTCCAATTTAAAAAAGGATGCAGAGACATTACAATAGTATTCAGAAATAAAGAAATCAAAAAGCTGTTCCTTATTTCCTGAAAAAGCAAACAGAATATGCGTCGTAGGAAAGGGATCACAGCAGAAAAATTATAGTTTGATCCCTTTTCCTCTGTATGAAATATTTTTGTTAGATTCAAGTGTAAATCATCCTGAAAATTCAGTTAAAAGCATTCATATGATTATTAATTAAAATTAATGTGAATTCACTTTTTTTATTTTTCTCGAAATCGACATTTCAGTGGTTAGGCTCCTTTTTGACACGCGGCTTTAATTATTCACTTTTGAACGTATTCTATTTGAAACTGGTCGATTTTCAAATTAACATGTTCATCCCATTTACAAAAAAATTTTATTCGGAAGGCTTAAAATTGTGCTATTTCAAAATGATTCATAGCAATTTTGTTTTAGCTATTAAATTGTCAGTGTAATGTTTCCCACGTCTTATCAGTGGTGATAAAACCTGAAAAAAATAGTCGTCTGACGAGTGATGAGAAAGTTTGCATGATTTCCATAGTGAAAAAAAGTATGTGAATATTTTTTATGAAAAATTGTTTTTCAGAGAACCCAACTTCCATGCAAAACAAATTTCACTCATAAAGGGCATGTAGAGTTTTATGACGTTACAAATTATCGACCGATCCATGTATTTATTCTCCACTTATTTAAAATTAGGTCATTTGAAATATCATTGAAATATCGTGTTAATTTTTGTTAAATATATTTTTTAAACATTTATAATATAGTGACCCTAATTAGGCATTTTAGTGATATGTCGTGCCCTGGCAGTAAACTCACTTTCTTAAGAAGGAAATATTGTTTTGTGATCAAGCGAACATTGCTTACATATGAAATTTTACGGAAATATTTTATCAGTACTAACTCCATCATAAGTGATGAGAATATGAAAAATTTAGCACGGAATTTCAATTTCCATAATTTTAAATAAATGGAAAATAAATACGTGGAAAGGTCGGTGATTTGTGACGCAATAATGTACCGCATGCCCTTAAGTAAAAGTAGTTTATTTGTTTGCAGAAAATTTCAAGTAAAAAGTCACCATGTTTGCGAACAACAAAAGTCACGTCTTTGAAGAAGATGCCCAGTGGATGGATGACTTGCCCCCTGGAGGGGACCTTGAGAAATATCGTACATCGGCCACCTTCTGCTGGAAACATCTTCGCATGGTTTTGGAAGATCCTGAAAAAATTCGACTGAAGGTAAACGTTTTTATAAAATTTGTATCACCAAAATATTCGTGCAGAATCTCTATTTATTCATTTAATCTTATAAAAAATAAGAGAGTTCAATTTTTTATCGAATTTTATTTTTCTTTAGATAAAGTTGTGGAAGGCAATGGAATCCGATCCCGAATTTCATCCAAACCACGGAATCACACCCAGTGCTGACGAGCAAAAAAGACGGGCGGCAAGACAACTAGCCCGCCTGCATCATCAGAAGCTGCTACCAAAAAATATTGATCAAAAGAGTTATGGAATTAAGGTAGTCCCATATTAAGTCAATATATAATGTCTTTGTTTTCTATTTTTGATCACAATACGAATACGTAATTTTATTTCGTAGACAGGTTTCCTGATGACACTGAACGAGGCGACTGCTATGTTTGATCCTTCATTATCAGTTAAAATAGCAATTGGAGTTTATCTCTTCGGCAATACTATTCTGAGTTTGGGCACTGAACGACATCTCCCGATATTTAATGCTATTTGGACTAAACAGGTATTTACTCTCGTCTCAGTTAAAGAAAAAGCAATGTTTCGTAAAAAGAATTGAACAATAGTTGAGTGAATACATTTTATTTTATTGTCCTCTAGTTGCTGGGATGTTATGCCTTAACCGAAGTGGGACACGGAAGCAATACAAAAATGATGAGAACCACAGCGACTTACGATCCAAAGACTCAAGAGTTTGTTCTCCACACACCTGACTTTCAAGCCGCAAAGTGTTGGGTTGGTAACTTAGGTAATTATCCTTTTTCAATCCTTAGTTTTCTTCAAAAAGGTTTTCCGAAAGACAAGCAAGACATTCTAAACTCATATAAATATTTGACTATGGATCGTTTCAAAGTAATTCAATGTAGAGTTTAATCACAGATTTTTATTTTATATGATTATTCTTCTTTCATCATTGTCTTTTTTCTCCTCTAAATCTTCTTTAAGCGTTTTAGAAAGTTCTAAAAGACTCGAACTAATGAGACATTTTTACATTGAGTTTGAAAATTTGAACAAAAATGGTGTGATCGAGTGCTTGACCATAAACAGTTTTGATGTGCACTTGAAATCTAGAGTTCAAAAGAATTAACGTGGATTCCGAAGAATCCAAATTAAAAAATGCAAATGAATTCGCAAAAATTCAGGTAAATTCAAAAGAATTCAAGGTGAATTAAAAAATGTCAACGATTTCAAGAGAATTCAGAAGAGTTCAAATAATTAACCAAAATTCAATTGAATTAAGTAGAATTCAAAAAAATCAAGTGAGCATCTACTTGTGATTCTGAAAATAATAACTAAGAGAAGCAGTTACTGACTTTGATTCACAATGAGTTATTTTTAACTAATTTTGATTTAGTCGAATGAATTCATTTAAAATGTAGCAAATTTTACATTAGTTCTTAGAATTCACGTGATCACTGGAATACAACTACATTGATAAAAACCAGGATATATTGAACTGAATTCCGAAGAATTAAAGGGAATTGAACAGAATTCGAAAGAATTTTAAGGTGAATTCCAAAAACTCAAGAGATTTAAAAAGAATTCAAGTGAATTCAGAACCATGTACAATTGAATTCAATACACTCCTGAGATGTGATATGACTTTTCTTTAAAGTAATAATTAAAATACTTGTTGTTTCAATATATTTGTGATTCTTTCAGGAAAAACATCAACGGTAGCAATTGTGTTTGCACAACTCGTATCCCTCGGAGTTTGTCACGGCTTGCATGCCTTCATAGTGCCTGTGAGAAATCCGAAAACGTATCTGACATATCCCGGAATTATAGTGGGTGACCTTGGTGAAAAAATAGGATTGAATGGCATTGATAACGGGTACGATTTTTACATTGGATTTAAAATTTCAGTCATTTCTATATAAAATTATATACTACAACGGTGTATCATTCTGTTCCAGATTTATCATGTTTAACAATTACAGAATACCAAAAAACAATCTATTAAATAGAACAGGAGACGTAACTCCAGAGGGGGAGTACGAAAGCTCATTTTCCGATCCCCAGAGAATTCTTGGTGCTGTTTTAGAAAACTTATCCGCTGGTCGGATGGGAATCTGCCAAGAGTCTACAAACAGAATTGGTGCAGCCTTGGTTATCGCTGTTAGATACGCAGCAGTTCGGAAACAATTTACTTCCTCACTGACATCCAAAGACGAAGAAGAGACGCCGATAATCGAATATGAGCTTCATGTAAGTTTAAAATTAAAGATATTTCACTGTCCGTTTTAAAATTGGATTCTGTTGTTGAATCTCTCTTATATTTCAGCAATGGAGATTGTTCCCGTACTTAGCAGCTGCCTGCGTCTTCAGAATTTTTATGTCGGAATTCACCAACGTGTATCTAGAGAATGTAGAAAAGTCCATGAAGGGTGAAGACATACCAAATCTTGTGGGTAGAAAATATATCATAAAATAAGAAAGTTATGTTCGTTTCGTCTCGATTAAGATCTTATTAAGTTTTGTTTTTAGAGTCAAATTGTAGCTGAAATTCACTCAATCGTCTCCGCCATCAAACCTTTGATCACGTGGACTTGTCGAGATGCTATTCGCGAATGCAGAGAAGCTTGTGGCGGTCACGGTTATCATAAAGGTAAGCAATAAAAACAGAGATAACCGAATTTATCTTTTTTCTTTTAAACTATAGTTGTTTCATTATTACCGTCCAGCTGCTAATTTGGGCGACATGGCAGCGAACCATGAGCCAACGGTGACCTACGAAGGAGACAATAACGTTTTGGTTCAGCAAACAAGCAACTGGATTCTGCGACAGTGGATCGATCTACAAAATGGTACAGCAACAGAAAGTCCTCTCGCCTCCGTTCATTTTCTTCTCAATGGTCCAGACATTTTGAAGAATAAATTCACGCCGAATGGAAAGAAGAATCTAATGTCTCTTGTGTGTAAGTAATTGGTATGATTTTGATATATTACTATATATTGAAGCAGAAATACGTTTGAACTCGGAAGAAATTGCTACACTAGTATTTGCCGTTGATAGTGAAGTAATAAAGCTTGCAAGTCGTCTTAGAGCGTCTTTTTGTTGTTAAGTTTCAGCAGTTCTTTTCTTGACAACGAAAGAGCTTTTATACATTTAAACCACACTGAGTGATTAATAGTAATGGTATCGATTCCGTAGTCGTCAGAGATGCTTATGAATGGTTAATTACGTGGTTGGTCGTCGAAATGCAGCGAAAATTTGACGAGGGAGTCGCCCAGGGATTAGACAACTTCACAGCAAGAAGCAGATCGCAGGTCTACAGGGCTGCTAACTTGTCCAAAGCTTATGGAGAGGTACGAAATATTTATAATTATCATTTTATAACATTTCTAGAGTTTTTTTTTACGAAAACAAACACACAAACACAAACTTTAATAATCATATTTAATTGAATTTACGGAAGTAAAGAGCTATTTTTGAAGTGTTTTAGTGCATAATTATAATTTTATCAAGTAAAAAGTATTTCTTGTTAATTCGTATTGGAATATATGCAATATATGTAGCATTATGGAATTCTCACGAAATAAGTCATCATTTCAACTCTTTTTAAGAACGTATTTAAAAAAATTTTGCCAGATATTAATCTTCATATTGTAAATACTTCAATCATTAAAACATATAAATAACTTATTGTATTGTAGCTTTAAAAATATTTTCTCTTTTCAAGAGTTGGTAGCAAACCCGACTTGGACTTTTAAATTGAAATGTAATAAAAAGAGATTTTGTCTTTGAAAATGCCTTCCATTTACGAAAAATTTTTTGTTTTCCAGATGATCGTGATAAGATATTGCACAACCAGAGTAGACAGTTTGCTTCCCCCTGATTCACGAGTGAAAAATTTAAGAGTCGTTTTGGAAAAGCTGATTCTGCTTTACTCATTGACCTGCCTTGAAAAGCACCTTGCCACTTTTTACCAAGGTAACATCTAGAACAAAATTTTTTCCTTTGTGTTTAAAATTTTTTACTCAATAAAAATGGTTTGCTCAAACTAGAAGATTAAATTATATTTTACAATAGGAGGTTATTGTTCGGGAACCGAAATGGCGGATCTTTTGAAGCATAGTATATTGAGTCTACTTGCTCAGCTGAAGCCTGAAGCTGTGGCAATCGCTGATGCACTTTCCCCACCAGACTTTATTCTCAATTCTGCTTTAGGAGCCTCCGATGGGAAGGTAAGAATAAATAATTTTCTGCTTCGAAATCCAAAGAATTTTTGTCGTTTTATTGAACTAATTGAATAAAATTGAATTAAAGGTATACGAACATCTCGAGGAAGCCTTCAGGTGTAACCCGGGAGGAATGGAAAGAGCCTCCTGGTGGAGTGAAATCATTTCTGCATCCAAAAATCCTCTCGAATCTCCTGTGTCGAAACTCTGACACAATCGATTGAAAATTAGAGTTCTCTATGAAAGAGATTCTGTCATCTAGATTCAAATATTCGATTAAAAGATGATTCGCGATATGGTTATTATTATATACAGTAAGGCCAAATTCATACCAATCATATCCATGAGTGCAAAAGAGACGCTTTGAAGCGCCATCCACTAAATTGTCTTCCCTATAATCTGGGATCCAAGGGCACTTTTATGTCCATTTTAGGTCGCTTTGAAAACTTTATTGATTCTTGTGCAGAATGTTCTCTCAATTCTGGAACACCGTTTCTATAGTATATTTTTTTTATTTCACAATTTTTTACCGTATAGTTCTCACTGAGGCAAAGAGAATTTATTATAAAAATTAGTCGATTCGACTATTAATTTAGTTTTTCCGAAATTCGAAATGAATGTGTGAAATATTTTTTAATTTAGTGTATTAATGGTGTTTGAGGAGGAATATGCGCAACTTTGAGATCATAATAATATCTGGAAAAAAGTTGTTGAAGGTGTTGAAGTTTTCATTCGCACGACGAAATCATGGTTTGGTTTGGCAATTGAACGGAAGTTGGAAGCAATTTCACTTCATTTTGTATGTATTACCATATTGGTACTCCTGTTGGCTTTTCAAATATTGACTGAGATAGTTTCCGACCACATTGACGTCCTTGTGCAACGTTGCCAAATTGCACGTCAATTTTCATTAACAAGTTGAATTATGCACATCACTTCAAAATTAATTGTTGTATATTAATCGGTCGTGAATTTTCAGTTTATTAATTTTTATGACTTTTAGAAAGATCCTTTTACACTTTCATAAGTTTTCTGTATAAATATCTTAGATTTTACAATATAAATCTCCGATTTATATGATTCTGTTAGAGTAGGTCCATAAGACAATCTTTATTTAAAAGCTTATATTATTTTCTACACAAGGTGGTAAAAAATCCTTATATATTGCTAAATGATGCGAAATTAATACACGTTTAACATATTTATATCAATCAATATTGTGGAAAAAGAATTACAAAATTTGCATGAATGTAAGAGATATGACGTGTTTTCATAAAAAATAGAAAATGTTAAATAACAAGAAATCGACCAAGAATTTGCTATGTGTACCTTACATATTCGGAATCCAGGAGAACAGTGCACATAAGAATCAATCAAGTTCTTAATGCCACATAAAATGGACGCAATCTCTCCTCTGTGGATCCTGTTATGACTGGTATGAATTTGACCTTCCGGTAAAGTTATTGTTATAAAACTGTGACTGGTAGGTAGAACAGTACAATTCCCTTTTTTTTTGAAATGAGTCATTCTAACCAAATTTTTTAAGCTATATTTTCATTTTCTTACACAAAGTAAAACATATTTTCGAAAATATTTTTCTCTCTAGTATACGAGGGGCTCTCTTATTGAATTGCCAGGAATCATTCACAATCAATTATCAGCGATTTGACACAAAATTCAAAAAGTTCCCCTCGAAAGTATATAAACTGACAAAAAGTATAAACGTGTAGTTTTACTTTATTCACTAATCAATAGATATTGTTTATATCAACGCACACAGTACAACTGCATCAGGGACAAGCCTTGTGAATTATGCTACTTTTATATTATAGGCATTTATATAGAACTCTTACAAATCTAATGAAGCTTTTATTAGTTTCATTACATATACTTCGTGATCATTATACACTCTATTTTTAACTCTCTGGAATTGACTGTGTCGATTTTAGCACATGCTGATATTTTTAATAATTTGTTTGAAGCCTGAGATAGTATTTTTCATTGTATAAACACAGATGAAATCATGATTTGAGATAAACTGCACGTATAATGTATAGTGTGTACTAGGATGGTCCAAAAAATGTCAAGTTGTGAATTTTTTAAATGTTTATGGATCATTGCATTCTTATCGCAAAAATAATATAACATAGCTTTTTTTAGAAGCTTTGTGGCCTTGCGCCTTCAAAATGTGTATGGCTATACTAAGCCTCCTACCGGGCATTGGCATGATACCAAGTAAGAGCAAATTAACCTTTTACAAAACCATTTCCTATTGCAATGATAGGTATAGGTATTGCTTTCCTTTTTATGATGGTTGTAATTCTTTGAAATTTTCTACAAAAAAGCACCTGAAGGAAAAGAACTCAAGCAGCTTGACTTTCATTACAATATTTGTTGCTCTAATTATCAATCTATGTATTTTGTTTTTTTCAGTATCTACTCAAGATGAAATAAACTTTCGTTTAGTGTAAATTTCAAATAAAAATATAATATAAATTATTAGACAGAAGTCTCTGAAAAGTGTTAAAATGGCAATATTCAACATTAAATTACAGCTTTAAATATCAAGTTCTTTAATTTTACTTTATTGGAAAATTATTTTCAACATGGCATAAAACAGCTTGCGATTGGATATCAATGTCCGATATTATTAAGGTGGTTAAAAAGGTAAATGAAAAAAGGTGTCTTTCCCATCTTGAATTTTCGATAGACCTATAAGAACTAAAAACGCTCTGCGCCACCTCTAAATATTAATTAAAAATTATAAACAAAAACTATGCTATATTAATTTTGCGATAAGAATGCAATGGTGCATAAACATTTCCAAAATTCGAAACTTGACATTTTTAGGAGCACCCTGGCTTATACTCTTTAGAGACCCAGTTGTATTATTAAGAAATAGCTTTTTGCATTACTAAATGAAATGTATTTTCTAAAGAAATCTTGTCACTTACATTCGATTTTTCTGTCATTTAAAAATAAAAAATTAGTTCTAATAGGCCATATTCAACGGCTCAATTCACTATGGTTATGAGTTATAATGATATTCTGGTAGAATAGACCATTCTGCAAATATCTTTCAAAAACCTCGGAAAACCCCAATCCCGTATAGACAGATCGTCTGAAGGTTTACTGAGCAATTTAAATATTATATTATTTCCGGGATTAAATGAAGGTTTTAATCTTAATGGTTGGGTCTAGGGCAATACATTGCAAATGTTATTGAAGCTACGTAACTGAAAGAAGTTTGAGAAGAAAATTCAAGCCAGTATCCTTTTCTTTATACAACCAGACTAACCCACGTCCCTCGGATTGTACGACTTTTTTTATTTACTTTTTTTTAAAGAAAATGTGTCATTTTTTTGTTATTGAAAACCCTCCCTGTATGAAAAAGCAAATTTATTTGTTTCTAGGAGGAAGGAAAGTGCTTCTGAAATGAGAACAAATAAATACACCCATAGTAATAAGTACATTAGTGCACCAATAGTATTTCGCAACGGTATTATTCTTTGAAATGCAAGACCTAAAAAATCATACCATTTTAATTTGAAAACGTTAACAGTTATATATCGTTTATAAATTGAAGATTTTTTTTCGGCGAAAAATTGATAATTTCTCATTGAAGCTTTATAAATTAAACAATTTTAAATTAATAGTGTTTGAAATTGAACAGTGTGTAATTGTGTAAATTCGCCTGGATTCTAGATCACTGAACAATTTTATTTGAAAAGATTGAATAATTTCAAACTCAGATTTTTTGCGTTCAATAATTAAGAATTTAATTTCAGAAAAAAGAAAGTATAAAGCAGGCTACAATTTTTAATCTTATCCTTGAAATGGAATAGAAATAGAAATAAACTATATTTAAAAGTCTTTCTTTATCTTTGAGAATACTTTAAATCTGCAGGACCTAGAATTTTGAAATCGAAATTCTATGTAATATTAATCATTTTTATTTGAACTGATGAAATGAAATCTACTGAATCATTGAAAATTTCTAAATAAAATTTGCTGTTACATACACCCATTTGTCGATTTTCAAATTTATTAATTTTTACAATCTAAGCAGACATTTGAACGCGAGACAAAGACCTTTTATGATTAAACAGACTTTATTTTTCTTCGTGCTTAAAAAGTTTGTTGTTAACTTATCCTGATGTAAAATATTAATGATTTTTAGCCAGTTGGATTTGAGATTGCTAAATGAAGTCTACCTGGTGGTGGGCGATGTAGGGGTGCAAGAAAAAATGGGGCATTTTCTCCAATTGGATCTAAAAATTTTTTTTAAAGATTCAAAGTTAATTTTACCTAAATTCAATTTCTATGTATTAAGTTTAATAAATTCGAGGTGATTAATGACTAGGAATTTTCTATTTTATCTTACATGCATTTCTGTTGTTAACCAGTGTGATAACAGGGTAAAGAAAGGAAATATTTTGCATTCTTCTCCATTGATCAGTTTCTTGTGGATTTGTTGAGAGATTCTTGAGTGAAAAATTATTATATAAAAAATATCTTTTTAAGTTACTTTTTAACTCTAAGAAAAAGTTTAAATAACAAAAAATGAATGTAGACATGTTAAACGAAGTAAGAAAAAAAATTTATAGCTTTACTGACGTTTTGCATATTTGATGATTCTGAACGTGAATCCAATCTCAGTTGCTCTGGAGCTTCATTAATTAGTTCATTAAATCGAGCCGCAACTTGTCTCCACTTCATGAGATCAGCTGGCTAAAATATGAATGTTAGAACATTTAAAACAAAATACATCAATAATTACCTGAAAGTTGAACATTTTAAGCGATCAGATATTCAAAAAGTCCCGTATATTTTTTTATTGTATATTTAAAATTCGACCGTAAGAGTGAAGAAAACAGGAAGTAGAGCAATTGGTAAAGGAGATCCATGCAATTCTGAGCATTCTGAGGGTGGTGCGGACAAAGTGAGGTGCCTTAAAAGGCCCAAAATATCAGCTAAAAGTTCTCCATGACGTCCACTTATATCTTGGCGAATCAATCCCAAAGCATCACGTGCAACTTCCTGAGCTTCTACTCCAGGATTATCAGCTTCATAAATAAGTAATAAATGAAATTGTTCAAATTTTTTTTATTCAGCTTGGATTATGTTTTTAAAAATATGTTTAGGATAAACTTTCGAAAAGAGCATATCTCCGATTAATTTTAAACTCCGTATACCCATGTATTTTGATGTGCTGATTACGAAAATGATAGTGAAAATACCCGAAAATTCGATTTTTAAGGTCAAGACCCCAACAAACTATAATCTTTTATTTATTCCAGTAAATAATGAAAATATACAAAAAAACTTTAGATAAAAGTTGTAGATCTTTTAAAAACACACATTTTATGTTAAATACATTTTCACTCTACGACTGATAGTTTTTGAGAAAATGGACGATAAATAGCAAGAATCACAGAAAGTAGCCTTCACTTTTTTCTTTTCGACAGTATTAATTGAAATACAGTGACATACTGTTACACAAAATATTGAAAAGGGCTCTACCCCTACATTATTTCTGTGACCAGTCACGGGGGTTCCTTCCCGCCCCACGAGACATTGAAAAAGGGTTGGAGTGT
The DNA here is from genome assembly GCA_032362435.1 of Melikaiella ostensackeni. Classification (NCBI taxonomy): domain Eukaryota; kingdom Metazoa; phylum Arthropoda; class Insecta; order Hymenoptera; family Cynipidae; genus Melikaiella; species Melikaiella ostensackeni. The sequence continues at coordinate 48,216,857 of JAUMHM010000085.1, forward strand.
GACCTAAATTATTTAAGTGACCAGTCGCAGGGGTGCTTTCTCGCCCCCAATCAGACGTTGGAAAGGGGAAGGTTTGTGAGCTTCATTATTTCTGTGGCCAGTCACGGGGGTGCCTTCCCGCCCCCAACCAAACGTTGGAAACGGGTGAGGATGTGACCTACATTATTTTTGTGACCAGTCACCATCCCTTCAAAAAATTAGGATTTCTCGTGGTCTGCAAAATACACATTTACGGCATCGATTGCTTCTTCATTGGACGAGACTCTTCCCACCGAGCACTTCAAGTTGGAGAACAGAAAGAAATCGCACAGAGCCAAGTCTGGAGAATAGGGTGGATGAGGAATCAATTCGAATCCCAGTTCGTGTATTTTTGCCATTGCGATTGCGGAGGTGTGAGCCGGTGCGTGGTCGTGATGAAACAGCACTTTTTTGTCCGCCAATCGTGGCCGTTTTTTTTGTAGCTTGGCTTTCAAACGGTTCAATAATGATGCATAGTACGTTCCTGTTATAATTTTACCCTTCTTCAAGTAATCAATGAGGATAATTTCTCGGGAATTTTACAATACTGTGGCCATCACCTTCTTAGCTCACAAAACAGTCTTTGCCTTCTTTGGCGCATTTTCACCAGGCAGTACTCACTGCTTTGACTACTGCTTTGTCTTGGGTGTATAGTGGTCGGTCCAGGTTTCGTCTATAGTCAGATTAAACTTCGCTTTTGATGGTTAGTCAGCAATCGCGGCACCCATCTTGCACACTCATTAATCTTCAGTTTTTCGTACAAGATGTTATAGACTCATTCAGTGGAGATGCTTACAGCCTTAGAAATCTCACGCACCATGATTCATGCGCTTTATCTTTAGTTGTGGTTCGGCCACGTTCAAATTGGTTTATCCAAAAATAAACGGTTTTCAACAAAGGATAAAACTGAAAGGAGGTGTTTCGGGTTTCAATCGTGTGCAAAACTACGGATCTTGCCGACGTTTCGTGAACATTGCAGTTCACTTCTTCAGGGCTAACCTGAAACCTGTTATTAACTTTTTTAAATAAATCATCAGTTGTTATCAGCTGATAGCAAGGAATTATTGCTAAGTTATTTAAAGTATATTCAACAAGAAAAACGTAATTTTTAGTTCACGAGTAGTGCATTTGTTGATTAAGATTATTTTAACAATTATCCATTTTTATTGGATGACCAAATTCGATTTCGTAGGAAAAACTTTACTTATTTCGTCATAAATACCTGATACGGATAAATGTTTGTACAACTTGCTTATAAAATTAGAAATTATTCATGAACATTTATTAATTCAAGTAGAAAATTCCTTTTGTTCATAAATTGTTTAAATTTAGTGCGAATCAAGTGGTGAATTGCTGCCAATTTCCACGAAACTATTTTCATTCAATTATTTGTTTATAACAAATGCAATAAATTTTGTAACATTGGCGTTGCTATTGGATATCTCTTTTGGATAGTTGCTTCATGTTTTCCAGGTAATTTTTAAGGAATCCAAGTATTTGTTAAAAACGGGTACACTTCAGAAGCCAAATATTTTTTTCCATTTTTGTTATTGAATAATTTTTTTTTCAAAAATCCGCAATGACAATTCGATGCGAAATTTCATTAGTTTCTATTGAAAAAAAAACATTCAATTCGGATAATAATTGCCTTCTGAAAATCGAATTATCCACGGACACAAAAAACTGTTCCCGCTCAAGATAGGCGACAGAAATAATTTGTTTATATAATGACCTTGAAGTAGAAATAAGAATAAGTATTCATTAGCGGCTCCGACCAGCAGAATTTACAATAATTTACAATAAAATTGGTGCTATTTTCGGTCTAATAGATAGAGAGATAAAATTATCAGATACAAAATTCAATGATGAAAATTTGAACATTGTTAAGAATACTTTATCAAAAAATGGTTATCCCTTAGAACTATTAAAAGTGAAGATAGATGAGCGTTACAAAAATATTATCTACATAATAAAGAAATATAAATAATCAAATTACAGATCTTTCAAACCAAAAAAAGATTATTGTCATGCCATACATTAATGGTTTTGATGAAGTTCTTTTCAGAATTTTCAATAAAAAAAGCAGCATTCGAATTTTTTACTCTGTTGAAAATACTTATAATAACATTCTTTCTTTAAATGTTAAAGAATTAATTGATGAATCTATCAAAGTAAATACCATTTATAGTATATGGGATTGTAATATGATGTACATCGGACAATCCTCGAAACAATTGTTAGTTAGAGTCAAAGAACATAAGAAGTCTGTATGAAAAAAAAATAAAAAAATTAGACAGCTTTAACAAAACGCGCTTGTTCATACTCTCATAATTTTGATTCCAATATTAGAAACTTAAAAATTTTAAACATAGAATCAAACCTTGACAAAAGACTAACTTTAGAAATGATTTATATAAAAAGAGATAAAAATTCAGTAAACTTTAGAATAGATATCCAAAACTTAAGCACCATATATCACAAACACATTTCACAAATTAAAATTTGAAAATAATTCCCAATCTTACATTATTTATTTATTTTCAATATTTTAATTTTCCCGGGTATAAATATCACATGGCATCCTGACTTAACCTTAAAAAACTATCATAACGCATAACTCACAAGTGTCACGTGTCCGTTTCTAATTACTGCATAAAAATATATCTTATTATATTTCATTATCATCCAGGATGTTTTTCCTGAGATTCTTAGAAAACCAGGATGTTCTCCTACATTTCACAAATAGTCCAGGTTTATTCCTGAAAGATTAATTAGATTGAATCTGCGTTTTTGGAGATCATAAACACTGAAAGTCCCATATATGTCCGACTTTGGTTCTTGCCTAAAATGGCCTTGGACATATAGCGGACTGACTTCCATGTCAACAATCAGGTCCCTATGAACCATTTCTATGTGATTTTCGTTCGCAGTAAAAAGTATTTATTGAATTTCCTCAAATGTTTGTTTGTTTTGAAGGATAAACGCTACCTCTTGTTTTCATGTGACATTTTTGTAACACGTAACGTAAACACTGAAAGCGAATAAAGCGAAGTGCGGACCGTGCGAACTGACGAAATTATGCGCTTTCATGGCACTGTCCGCATTGATAGTGCGGTGTGCTGGCTTTAAAATGCCGCTCTCTGCACACCTTCCACCCCTGATCCTCGAACGAAATTCTCGAAATAAAATATTGCGGACTGACATACTAGGGACTTTCAGTGTATTTTTATTTCTATAATCCTCTGCTTAAAAATTTTTTTTTATGTTTTTAATAAAAAAAATTTCTCCTTGAAGAATTAAATTTCATTTTTTAATATTTGAAATTAATCTACAAAAATGAATACAAACAATTTATATAATTTAGTCTGAACTATCTTCAACTTTCTAATAAGGTAATGTATGCGCTCATTATTAGCCCCTATAGCATGACAACCAATTATACGAAGATATAATTCGGTCCCAGCATCACCTACCACGTACTGTGCCACTCTGTATCTCCGACCCACGCAAGAGACGTAAGTGTCCGGGCGGGACTCGCAGTTTACTATGCTGCCGTCCCAAATTCAAAAGTCGTATCTACATATTTTGTCGAAAATGAGTTATGATAATGGACGTGTGCCTTATGGCCTCCAAAATCGTCCTGTATAACTGATAATTATCCTATACGTTGCGAAAATGCTTATTTCATGGAAAATATCTACGTATCTTTCAAGGTCAAACGTTCTCGATAATTTCTACTGTTGTATCTACTTGCGCATGCGCTGCGAGGAGAT
>JAUMHM010000085.1:48222411-48239105 GCA_032362435.1 Melikaiella ostensackeni
GTGCTAGGTTGTAAGTTGGAGAGTTTATTGCGCTGACGATCGGTCTGAGTGGAATATTGTTTTTGTGGATTTTTGGGTGTCCGTCTTAGTTTTCGATTTTAAAACGTACAATTTTAAGGCTAAAAGATCCTTTTACCTCTAGAAAGTATTTCTTATTTATTGAGAAATGAGCCCTAACTTTTATGAAACAAACAAATTTTTAAAAAATATATGGTATTATCGGACTTAGAATATGAAAATTTGTAATTTCATTACTATCAATGGTCTGAAATAGCCCCTACATTTTTTTTTATAACACGCACAGGATTTCATCTTAAATATAAAGAAAATATTCTCCATAACGAATAAATTAAAAATATTCACACTGGGTGATAGGAAACAAACTTGAATTTCGAAATACATACACATTTTTTATTGTTTAAAGATTCCTATAGTAAGTATAGTACCCTAAAATGTATTTTAACGAATTCAGGATAAATTCATAAGAGTTCAGTCTGAATTCAAAACAATTTAATTGTATTGAAAAAAAATCCAAAAAATGGAAGTGAATTTAAAAGAACTCACGAGAATTCAGAAGACAAATGAAATTCATAAGAATTCGAGTGAAGTTTTGCTAGTAAATTGAAAACAATTCAAAAATATTAACAAAATTGATTGATTTCATTAATTTTGGAGTGAATTCAGAAAAATTCAAGGGAATTCAAAAGACATTGATGAAATGCCTGACTTCAAGGTGAGTTTGAAAGACTTCAGTGTGAATTCAAAAATCTTAAAAATAAACTATATGAAATCCATTCAGTTCAGAAGTATTAAGTGAAAATAGATGAATTCAAGTGAATTCAAAAGCATTCAGGGTAAATTAAAAAAAATTCAAGAGAATATCAAAGAATGTAAAAGAAATTTTAAGAATTCCGGATAAATTAATAAGAATTCAAGGTGAATCCCAAATGAATTCAAATGAATTGAAAAAAAGTTATTATAAAATATTCGATTGATTTCAGTAAAATCTAAGTGAATTTATAAGGATTTAAGGAAATCAGGCGAAATTCATACGAATTCCAGATAAATTTTTAAGAATTCAAGGTGAATTAAAAAAGTTCCAGATAATTACAAAAAATTCAGAGGAATTGAAAAGAACTCAAGAAAATTAAAAAATAGTTATAGACTTAAATTAAATAGATTCGATGAAATTCATACGACTCCAAGATGAATTAAAAATAATTTAGGGTAAATTCACAATAATTCAAGTGAATGCTACGAAATTGTCTAAATTAAAAAAATTAAATTCAGAATAAATAAAAATTTAAATTCTTCTCTAACGCCCAACATTTAAATTAAATTAAATTCAATTTAATTTGACTTGATTTGGTCGCTGGTTTCTTGGTTTTTTAATTTCAAAGAATTTCGTAATCAAATTCGTTTCCAAATGTGGTCGTTGGATTCTTGGTATTTTTTATTTCTAAGAATTTTGTAGTGAAATTTTTAAAATCCAAAAAAATTCCATTGAATGCAGATAAATGGGAGTGAATAGAAATCAGATAAATTTCACAAGAATTCAAGGTGAATTTAAAAGCCTTCAGGGTGAATTAAAAAAATTGAAAATCTAAAATCATCCATTGACTTGAGTGAATCTCAAGAGAATTCAAATTGAATAGAATTCTGTGTTTTAATTTATTGAAAAAGGAACTAAAGTGATCTTTTTATTTGAAAAAGTGACTATGGTGACTTTATCTTTGAAAGTGACTAAAAAGTGATTTGAAAAAAATAAGTGATGTTTTTCAGGTAATTTATAGCTAAAAATACATTTTTAAAGTACTATAGAAATCTTTGAACTATGCAAAATATGTATTTTTTGTGTATTTCGATATTCAAGATTTTATATCGTCACCCTGTATAGATATTTTAAATTTATTTCTTATGGAGAATATTCTCTCTATTTGTAGAAGAAATGCTGTGTATCATTATTCCAGAAAAAGAGAATGTTGAGGGGCCATTTCAGACCATTAATTGTAATGCAATTCCAAATTTTCGTGTTCTAAGCCTGATGACAGCTTCAAAAATGTTTTTTTTTATTTCATGAAATTTCGGGCTTATTTCTCAATGAATAAAAAATACTTTGTATGGGTGTAAGAACTGACCAGCCTCAAATTTGTATTTTTAAAAAACCGAAAATTAAGAAAATTCATTTCCAGACCTGAAACGGCATAGTGGAACCTCTAAACAATTTATTAAAAAGGAAAGAAAATATATAGCAGTATTTTTTCATTAAAATAAAGAAGTCTAGGGGTAAGTGTTTGCAAAAATCAAAAATTTAAATTTGTTCTGGCACCCTCATTAGGCTTTGTAGAAATTCGCAATTTTCTTTAAACAAATATGAAAAATTGATGAGTCTTTGTAGTAGTTGGTAATTTTCTAGAAACAACCATGAACAGCGGAGAATGCATTTTGGCATTTCGGGGTTGTATCTACATTTTTCTCATTTTTTCTTTTTTTCTTCCTTCCTTTGCAAAAAAGGGGTAGAACTTATTCATTCTAAGTTTTTATTAAGAATCGTAACTCTCCATAGAAATTTCTAATTTTCTATGCTGAACTATTGCAAATTTTATGATTTTCTACTAGGGCGGAGTGAAAATGATAAATGTAATCGTAATAGCATGTTTCGGCGATTCAAGTTCAAGAAATTTCAGATTCAACATATTCAACTTTTTCCAAAAAAGTGTGCATTTATATAGTGCGTTTGCACTCAATCCAAAAAACAACATGTTTTTTGCACATTTTTGAAAAATTCTAAATCAAACAATTTTTGTTCTAATTTCTCATTTTTTATTATTGTTCACTAGCAAAAAATGTACATACTACTGTGAAAATACATTTCCACCAGGGGATTTATTCCGAACATTATATAAGGTACTTACAATATTTACTTTAAAAAGATATGAATAATTCACTAAAAATACTATTTTCGTACTTATTTTTAAAAACAGTTAGAAGATAAGAGTGTAAATTCCCTCATAATACTTTAATTGGTCACAGCTGCCAAAATGACAATTATTGACAAATGATTGCTGATAATAAGCGAGACGCCAAAATCCGGCAAAATCAAATATTGCGCGTTGTCGCATAGTTGGCCCATGAGTCCATCAATTTACTTATCAATAAGATTATTATCAACGTTGATAGGTCGATAATTTCCGCGATCAGTCTGAATTAGGTGACCATTCAAGAAAGAAGTTTTCTGCCTCATCCCTGAATTTCTTTAATTGTTTTCATTAATATTTTTCTGTTCTTAAACAAAATTGTTTGTTATTCAGAAATAGCTTAAAGCATTTTAGAATGGCTGGAAAAGACATTGCTATATTTTTGCTTGTTTTTGTTTTCACACAATCCATCAATTCACTGGATAACAAGAACGAACTGTTAACTGATAATATTATATTTCCAGATGCTAAGGTAAAATCCGTTAAATCTAAAAATAATTATTTTTTAATTACTCAAAGTTTGATAATTAATTTATTTTCATTACTTTGTTTGAAATGCAGAAAATAGTTGTTTATCATACGCCTGTCATGCTATTACGTGTTGATAAAATTGTATAACAATTGTCCATTGTTACAAATAAGGTATAAAGAAAATTATGAAAAATGATTTAAATATTATTATAATCATGTCTTGAAGAAAAATATTGAACTAAAATGATTTTATTTAATTAGATGAAGAAAGCTGAAGTGGAAAATTTAATACCTGGAACTATTCAGGTATCTCAAAATCTAAAGGATAAGAAAGATGTGAAGGAAAATTCGGCATCAGAAAAAGTTGCAAATCCTATTCTTGAGAACAGGAACATTATTGGTGCACCAGATCGATGTCCAGTTGGATATAGACCCGATAGCACTGGAAAATGCAGAAAAATATTGGGCTTCTGAGCATCGGTGAGTTTTTGGAATTTTATAGTCATCTAATAATTTAGATAATTACAAAGAAAAAAATAATTGCTATTTTCTCAGGTCATGTAAGAAGTTTCCGATGGCCAAGACAATAACGGTGGAGGAAGTTATGAACAATTGTAGGAGATACACCTCAATGATGATAAAGTAATAAATAATATTGTCTGAAAATATTTATGTACTGTAACTTATATTTTATTTATTGTAACTTATAATTTATTAAGAAGAGCTTATACCTACTCATTATTAGAAAATATATGAAGAATATTTATTTTTATATAAGACCTTTGATAAGTTTTTAAAATTAAGTTTTTTTTTTGCCAAATGGTTGTAGTTAATTTCCGAGTTTGCTATCGTCGTTCAAAAGCATCTGGGAATTTAAGATAGTAGTTACGTATTTTATAGAGTTTACAGAGCAGATAACTACATTTGCATTGCGTAAAACAATAAAAGTTGGCGTCAGAGCTTCTCAACTCTTTAGAAAGGCCGTAAACTAATTTATTCTCATTTGATATAATTTTACAAAGATAAAGCGAAATTAGATATCTGGGTCAAAATTCTTCATTTTTGGGCTCATTTTACTTTGAGGAGTAAAAATTTTTTTATAAAGAGAATTAAATTTTAAGGAACTGTATGCGTATATCACCGTATGAATAGACACGGTCGAATTTTCATCCAAAAGGAATTTTCACAGGTTCCTTTATCTGATTTTGAATATTTGAACTTTGTACTTCTCAAAATTCTGTCTGTCCGACTTGGCATTTTCAAATTTATGTGGTTTTCCTTATAAAAATAATTAATAACAAATTTTAGAAGATATTTAATGCCAGATTGTGCAAAATACATAATTGCATCCATCTCTTGTATCAATCCATGTTACTTCTACTGGAAATCTAAGGTTTAGTTACATTTTTTCTCAAATTGAAGAAAGATGCCTTTCTCTCCCTCAAAAAATAAGATATTTTTACAACGAAAGGTTTCACGACTTAAGTGTAGAACCGGTCTCATTTCAAAATGATTCACTCTGCAATATTTGATAAGTTTACAAATATTTGAAAAAACTGAAGTAGAAATAAGTAATTACATATTTCAATTGTGCAGTGAATTATTTTTACGAATAGATTTGATTTAATCGGGCAAAGAAACTTTGGTTGGAAAATTTAATATCTGCAGAACGCCGATGAGTATTCATTTTGTTACAATCTGTTACATCAAGGAAAATCAAAGTCCTGAAAATGAGAATGAACATCTACAGTGATAAACCTCAAATTGGAATTGCGTTCTAAGCTATTTGCATCTAATGGATAATGAATAAAAAAAAAGTAAATTAGGTACAGAATGAAGTGCCTAATTTTTTATTTCCTTTCATTCAACAGCCCATATCGATGATTTAAGACGTAAATTTCATTATCGATGTTTCTGGGATATTCACGTAAGATATCTCAAAAATTGCCATATTTTATATGGGATTTTTGAATGCCGTGGCGGGATATCCCATAGGTATCCGTATAGGATATCTCGGGACATAAATGGAATTTTCCGCAATATCCTGCTACTGTGAGGGATGTTATAATCGCCCCAGAAATCTTTTTTATTTATAATCAGAGTGGCCGCTGGACCGGGAAACCGGGAAATGACCGGGGATTCTTTGTGACCGGGAAAACGCGGGAAATGACAGTGATTTTATTTTTTGACCGAGAATTTTACAAATTTTTAGAAGAAAAATGTATCGAATCACTTGAGATATCACAAATTTCATTTCACATGATATAATGAAATTTAAAATGAGTTCGATTTCAACTTTTTTTCAATGTTAACTTCAATTGTTAACCTTTTCAATTATGAAAACATTCAGTTTACAATGCGTAATTCTAAAATATTTTACTTTAAACATATTCTATTTTAGGACTTCATTTTTGGGCGTACATTTTAAATTTAAAGAATTTTAAAATGTAGTTTTGAAGACTTGAACAGTTAAAAATTAAAAGCATTTAAAGTTGAAAATGTTTGATAAAAACGTTTTAAGTTGATAAAGTGTATATATATATATATATATATATAAAATCATGATTTTTGAAATAGTACTGTAGTTCGAGTATTGAAAATTGAGCAATAATTGATTTTACATGACGATTCTGAATCTGTTCAAAATTAAACAATTTACCGATTTTAATGTTAAAAATTGAACTGTTTCAATTCGAAAGACTTAGTAGTTAAACAAATCTTAACGTCCGATTGAAACATGATAAAAAATTTTTAATTTTCAAATAATTTCAAATTGATAATTATTATATGATTCATAATTAAACACTTTTATTAATTTTCAAATCCTATTTGAATATTGTTTCAGTCTAATATATTCCATTTTTAACCCATTCAATTTGAAATTTTTTAATTAAAAAGAAGAACAGTTTTTTAAAAATATTTAGCAATATTTGACTGTTCATTACAATCGAGCAACTATAAATTAAGTATTCAAAACTAAACAATTTTGAAACTGAAGGGGTCCATTTAAAATAATTTTAATTTGTAAGTGAAGGTATTGAATTTTGATCTATAAGTAACAATTGAACAATTATTAATTTAAAACTAATTAAAATTGAAATAATTTTTAACTTCTGATTTAAAAAATGTTATAAGTTAAAAAAAATTGTGATCCTTAAATTTCTGATGTTTCTATCTTGAAAATCAATAATCAAAAATGTCAAATTACCGAAAAAAAGAAAAACCGAAATTGTTCATTGATGAAATTGAAAAATTCCGCAAATTCAGTTAAACAAAACTAGAAAAATTCAAAAATTTAATATTACTGAAATTATTAAATTCTTATAAAATAACGGAAATTTTAAAACCCGAAATTTCGAATTCCTGAAAAAATCAAAAAATCTCGTGGGCTTGCACACGCACTTCAAATTTTAAACAAACTGGGTGAAAGTGGAAAAAAGGTCGATCCCCTTTTTTATAAGATATTATTCTAAGGGATATAAAATGTTAAACATTATTTTTTTTCGGTAATTTGAAATTTTGGTAATTTGAAAATTCAGGTTTTAAAATTTAAGCACATGTACCAGAGTGTCACGTGACGCATTACATGGTTTATATTCGACGGCTTTATAATTTGAAAAATGTAAATATTGTGTTGAAATTTTAGAAAATGGTTCAAAATTTATAAGGACACGTCTGTCTGGCCCAGTTGAGTTTTAATTTTGTTTTAATAGTGCGATTTTATTATTGTTTAATTTATAATGTAATTGAGGATAGGATTTCAGAGCTCTGGATAAACCAGAATTAATAAAATTGCATCATTTATACAAAACAAAAATTTTAATAGGCCAGGCAGACGTGCCCTTGTATATTTTGATCCATTTTCCGAAATTTCAGCACAATATATTCATTTTTCTCATTATAAAGTCGCCGAATTTAGTAAGATGTAATAATTGGTCACGTGACAGACGGTCACATGTCCAGCGATTTCGAGAGTTTAATAATTTCAATAATTTGAAATTTCTGAATCTTTCTATTTTCGGTAACTTTCACTTTCGGAATATTGCAATTTCGTTACTAAACATTTTCGATAGTTTGATTTGTTTTCGTCACTTTTCATTTTTGAAAATTTTCTATTTCGCTATTTTTCAACATTCGGGATTTTAATTTTTCAGTAAAATTATGTCATTCCCTTAAAATGATATAATTTTGAACATTTACAAATTTATTGATTCATTCTTCAATTTAGAGCATTGAAAATGATAGCGTGGATTTATATCTTTTAACCAGAAATCTTCAAACGTTTGAATAACAATTTTCTGAATTAAAAATTTGTCAAGCTTCAATTTAAGAAGTTTAAAATTCAAAAAAATTTGACCTTAAAAAAAGTTCTTTAATTTGCAGTTTAGTTTTGATTACTTCAAATAATAATATTCTCAACTTTAAAAGTTCGCATTTTTTAATTGACTTCACACTCTTTCCCCTATTCCCCTCTTTACCCTTTCTTCAAAAAAATTCCTCCTTTTTCCCTGTTTTCAAGATATTTCCCCCTTTTCTCATTTTTTCGATTAAATGCGAACTGAATTAATCGAACCTTATAAGAAAATCCAACAATTTTTCGTTGAAAGTTAATTCTTTTTAATTGAAAAGTCTACTATTATATTTTTGATTCAGAATTCATCTCTTTTGGTTAAAACATCTATTGTTTGACTCTTGGTCAAAGAAACATCTTTTCGGTTAAAAATTTAACTATATTTAGTTGAGTGTTGAACTCCTGTTTTGAGAGCATTTTGGGCTGTGATGTCTATTAAAGTATTGTGTTTTGCATTTTATTTTAGGCTATTATCAAATGAAGTCGGAAACAAAATTTTGACTTAAAGTGGTGAGGAGGTGTTCAAATTTGCGACGTTTTAGTGAAAAAATACTGCCATAAAATTTCTTTTATTCAAAATAAATTGTTTAGAAATTCCGCTAGGCCGTTTCAGGTCTGAAAATGAAATTTCTTAGTTTAAAATTTGTTTTAAATATAAATTTAAGGCTAAACAATTTTTTCACTTCTAGAAAGTATTTGTTATTTATTGAGAAATAAGCCCTAAATTTTGTAAAACAAAAAAGATTGAAGATATTATCGGGCTTAGAATAAGAAAATTTGTCATTTCATTACAATTAATGGTCTGAAATGGCACCTGCATTTTTTTTCTGGAATAATATGAACAGGATTTCTTCTACAATATAAAGAGAGTATTCTCTGTACGAATTGCATTATAAATATTCATACAGGGTGACAGAAAAAAATCTTGAATTTCGAAATCCACAAAAAATACAAGTTTTTTGTAGTTTAAAGATTCCTATAGTACTTTAAAATGTATTTTTAGTTATCATTTACTTGAAAAAGGTGTCAGATAGTTAATTAAGATCGATCTCGGTGCAATTCTGCTTCTTTATAAATTTTGGTTATCGATTTGATTATCGATTTCATCGAATCTTTAATTGAAGAAAATAAGACTTGATATAAAATGATTGGTAAAAATATATTTTAAAGTACTATTTTTGGTGTATTTCGGAATTCATGATTTTTTTCTGTCTCCCAGTAGAAATATTTTTAATTTATTCCTCATGGAGAATATTCTCTTTATACTGTAGAAAAAAATCCTGTGTATATTATTCCAGGAAAAGAATATTTAGGGGCTATTTTAGACCATTAATTGTAATGAAATGACCAATTTTCGTATTTAAGCCCGATAATATCTTTAATTTTTTTTGTTCTATAACATTTATGGCTTATTCCTCAATAAAAATCAAATACTTTTTAGGAGTGAAAGAATGGTTCAGCCTTGAATTTGTATTTTTAAAAAACTGAAAAGTAAGAAAATTCATTTTCACTCCTAAAACGGCCTATGGAAATCTCTAAACAATTTTTTCAAATTAAAAAAAAAAATTATGGCAGTATTTTTTCACTAAAAGGAGGAAATTTAGAGGGTAGTGTTTGCAAAATTAAAAAACACACATTTTTTCGGGCACCCTGAGCGTGACGTAGTCTTTGAACGTCCCCTTTCTTAGATTGACGAATTTTATTCCAATTTTGCTTTCTCATAGAGGGAGCTTTGTAATGGTAATAATTTCGAAAGAAATTTTAATTTGTTTGATTAAACGTTCCTTAATTGATAAATGTCTAATACAATGTTCTAAGCAGTTGTCCGGATGTGTGTGTGTGTGTGTGTGTGTGTCACACTTTCTTGTGAACACGATAATTTGACGATTGCAGACAAATTAATGAAATTTAGAGGGCTCATTTTCATAACTTATATCTCAAAACTGACCGAAGAATTTCTGAAAATAATTATTACAATTTTTTTAGCACTTTATAATATTTAAAAAATGGGTTTTTTATAGTAAAACTTTTTTCATTCACATAATTCAAAGTTGATGCAAGAACATAAAAGGTACCTTGCCTTGAGGCGAATCGACTGGACTATAATATTATCAAATTTGATTTAAGAGTAAGAAAGCTATGGCCATTTATAACATTTAAAAAATTTTCGTTTACAGTAAAACTTTTTTTATTAAGATAATTCAGAGTCGATGTAAGAATAAAAACGAATCCTTGTTTCTAGATGAATCGATTCACCTATAATATTAATACACTTTATTGAAGAGTAAGGAAATTATGGTCATTTATAATTGTTGAAAAATTTATTTTTTACAGTAAAAGTGTTTTATCAACATAATTCCAAGTTGATTCTTTTAATTCGAGACGGAGTGATTGACCTATATTTTCAATAAATATATATATAATATAATAAAAAATATATCATATTTTTGAAAAATGTGCATAAATACATTTGCAAATTTTCCAAAACAAATTATAAATTTTCAAATAAAATAGTTCTGATAGAAATTTTCTGATAGAGATTCTTCTGATAGAGATTGTGATAATATACTGATAGTTATAATTTTTTTTATACCTGAAAATAATAATCTATTTAAAATCTATTAACTTATAAAATACCAACTGTCTACCGTTACGAAATTTTATGTGCAACTAACCCATTTCCAGCTCTCAGTAAATTTGTGTATTTTTGGTAAACTTGTATTTTAAAATTAAAAAAAAATTAATTTATAAAAATAAAGTTTTTAGTTTTTTAGAATGGTAAACAAGAACAACAATGATGATGAACATTTATTTCAAAAATTTTCTAGCTATAGTAATGTATAGTAATATAATAATGCTTCCTCTATGAGGAAGCAAAGTGCCTACGAAATGAGCACCATACAATTATAAATAAAAGCAAAGTGGACACACTCTAGATCGAATTCACAGCTAGTTTAATTTTCACTAAGTTAACCTGAATTTAAAAAAGGAACCACACAAGAAGTAAATTTTTTTTCACCTTCATCTCAAATTTCTAATCTTCTTTCCATAACGTCAATAAAACCTGTTTTACCAGTAGCTCATTGTATGGCAAGAGTATGTAGGGCTTCGTGAAAGAAAAGAGACCAAGCCGGAACAACTCACCACATATTATACAATATTCGCGTCGCGAATATGGAATTTAAAATAAATAAATATCATACAAGATAATAATTCCTCGAAAGTTTGAACCAGAAGTAGTGAGGTACGTCGAGCAGGCCAGTCGTATCTGTGGTAAGAGTAAGGAAAGGTCTTCTGAGTTCTGAGATAAGATGGAGCTTATCGCAAGTGCTTTTTGAGGTCCGTTTTTATCGATGTCTTAAAGAATCTACATATCTCGCCGGCGTCGAGAATACATAATAAATATCATGGCTGATCCAACGATTCAGACTTTTTGCTGTCATTCCAATAATGAATCGGATATGTCGAACCTAATAATGAAAAAATTTAATACGGATGCTTATAATATTGTGTGTATGCTCTCCTCCACAATGGGAATACTCGGCGCTATCTATCAGGTATGTAATCATATTATCTAATTATATTTTGAATTTAAAGCTCACATTTCCATGTTTACTAATCACAGTGCCGCTGAACAAAGTTTAAATGAAAGTTTCAGGTAAATGGGATTTTTTGATTGTTTATGATATCATGGCATCCCATGAACATTTCAAGATGAAAATGAAAATAATCGGTCGGGCGCTTTTTGAAAAAAGCCGATTTTTGTATTTGATTATTAAGAAATGAAGAAATTTTCATTAGCTTACATGGTAAATATTGGTTAAAATTTTTTTAGGCAGATTTTTTTATTGAATGTGGTTGTCTGTCACCCCACGAAAATTTTAAGATGAAAGTGAAAATAATCGAAGATCTGTTTTTTTTTTAAGTCGATTTTTGTATTCAATTACTAAGAGATGAAGGAATTTTCATAAGATTATATGGTAAATAATAGTTCACATTCTTTTAAATAGATTTTTTAAAATGTTATCTGTCACCCCACAAACATTTTAAGATGAAAATGAAAATAATCAGAGGTGTGTTTTTTGAAAAAAGTTAATTTTTGTATTTAATCATTGAGAAATTAAGAAATTTCCATATGATTATATGGTAAATATTTGTCAACTCTTTTTTGAGTAGATTTTTTCATTGAATGTGGTTGTCTTTCACCCCACGAACATTTTAAGATGAAAATGAAAATAAGCGGAGGCGTGTTTTTAAAAAGAAGTCGACTTTTGTATTTAATTACTAAGAAATCAAGAAATTTCCATAAGATTATATAGTACATATTGGTTAACATTATTCTAAATAGATTTTTTTATTGAATGTGGTTGTAACCCCACAAACATTTAAGGAAGAAAATTAAAATAATCGGAGGTGTGTTTTGTGAAAAAACTCGATTTTTGTATTTAATTACTAAGAAATAAAAAAGTTTTCATAAGTTTATATGGTGAATATTAATTAAAATTTGATCTAATAGATTTTTTTCATTGAATGTGGTTGTCCGTGACTCCGTGAACATTTTAAGATGAAAATGAAAATGAGCGAGGTGTATTTTTTGAAAAAGTCGATTTTCGTATTTAATTACTAAGAAATGAAGAAATTTGTATAAGCTTATGTGGTGAATATAGATTCAAATTTTTCCTAAACAGATTTTTTTTTATTGAATATGGTTGTCTGCGATTCCACGAACATTTTAAGATGAAAATGAAAATAAGCGGAGGTGTATTTTTTGAAAAAGTCGATTTTTGTATTCAATTACTAAGAAAGGAAGAAATTTTCATAAGCTCCTGTGGTAAATATAGATTTAAATTCTTTCTAAACAGATTTTTTTATTGAATATGGCTGTCTGTCACCCCCACGAATATTTTAAGATGAAAATGAGAATAATCGGAGGTGTGTTTTTTGAAAAAACTCAATTTTTGTATTTAATTACTAAGTGATAAAGAGATTTTCATATGATTATATAGTAAATATTGCTTAACATTTTTCTAAATAGATTTTTGATCGAATTTGGTTGTCTGAGACCCACGAACATTTTAAGATGAAAATTGGAATAATCGGAGGGTTAAAAAAAAACTAGATTTTTGTATTTATTTACTAAGAAATGAAAAAAATGAGGTTATGTGGTAAATATTGGTTAAAATTTGTTCTTATTTGTTTTTTTCATTGAATATGGTTGTCTGTCACTCCACGAATATTTTAAGATGAAAATAATCGGAGGTGTGTTTTTTGAAAAATGTCGATTTTTGTATTTAGTTACTAAGAAATGAAGATGTTTTCAAAAGCTTATATAGTAAATATTGCTTAACATTTGTTTGAATAGATTTCTGTATTGAATGTGGTTGTCTGTCACCCCACGAACATTTAAAGATGAAAATGATAATAATCGGATGGGCGTTTTTTGAAGGAACTCGATTTTTGTACTTAATTCCTAAGAAATGAAGAAATTTTCATAAGATTATATGGTGAATATTAGTTAACATTTGTATTAATAGATTTTTTTATTGAATATGTTTGTTTGTCATCCCACAAATATTTTAAGATGAAAGTGGAAATATTCGGAGGTGTATTATTTTCAAAAAGCTCGATTTTTGTATTTAATTACTAAGAAATGAAGAAAATTTCATAAGATTGTCATAAGGTTATGTGGTGAATATTGGTTAACATTTGTCTTAATAGATTTTTTTATTGAATGTGTTTGTCTATCACTCCACAAACATTTTAAGATGAAAATGAAAATAAGCGGAGGTGTGTTTTTTGAAAAAAGTCGATTTTTGTATTTAAATACTATTAAATGAAGAAATTTTCATAACCTTATGTGGTAAATATAGGTTAAAATTTTTTTAAAATAGATTTCTTTATTGAATGTGGTTGTTTGTTACCCTACGAATATTTTAAGATGGAAATGAAAATAATCGGAGGGTTTTTTAAAAACTCGATTTTTGTATTTAATTGCTTAGAAATGAAGGCATTTTCATAAGATTATATGGTAAATATTGGTTAACATTTGTTTTAATAGATTTTTTGTATTGAATGTGGTTGTTTGTCACTCCA
Organism: Melikaiella ostensackeni; assembly: GCA_032362435.1. Lineage (NCBI taxonomy): Eukaryota > Metazoa > Arthropoda > Insecta > Hymenoptera > Cynipidae > Melikaiella > Melikaiella ostensackeni. The sequence goes on from JAUMHM010000085.1 coordinate 48,236,305, forward strand.
CAAATGTTTTAAAGTGAAAATGAAAATAATCGGAGGTGTAATTTTTAAAAAAGTTGATGTTTGTATTTAATTACTAAGAAATGCAGAAATTTTTGTAAGATTATATGGTAAATATTGGTTGACATTTTTCTAAATAGAATTTTTTATTGAATATGGTCGTCTGTCACCCCGCGAACATTTTAAGATGAAAATAAAAATAATTAGAGGGGCGTGTTCTAAAAAAATTAGGTTTGTGTCTTTAATAAATAAGGAATGACAAAACTTGAATAAGACAAAATATTTTATTGTGAACTTTTTTTGGGGAAAATACGAAACTGAAAAAAATATCGTAAATAATTTCTTCAAATAATGCTTATACTTATAGAATGAGATTTAAAGGTGTTATTTACCTCTAGGTTTACTCGAAGTTTCAATGCAAACTTCACTTGAACAAGTCAAGGATTACTTTTCAATTAGATGTGCAGAATGGTTTCATTATCATTAAATGCAAAAATCGGCTTTTTTCAAAAATCACCCCTTTGATTATTTGAATTCTCATCTTAAAAGGTTCAAGGGGTTACAGACAACCACATTCAATAAAAAATTCCAATAAAAAAAATGTTATCCACAATATTTACCCTATAATTTTATGAAAAATTATTCTTTTCTTAGTCATTTAACACAAAAATCGACTATTTTCAAAAAACACCCCAAACATTATTCTCATTTTCATCTTGAAATGTTCGTGGAATGCCATATTACCATAAACAATTGACAAATCCCATTTACTTGGAGCTTTCATTTAAACTTGGTTCAGCCACACCGTGTAATGTATTTTGTTTTCTTCATTAAAAAAAAAAAAATTATATTGAATTTGTATGTTGAAAATGCGTTTAAAATATCATTTCGTGTGACAAAAAAATAATTTTTGTCTCATTTATTTACGCTATGGAAGTATCTTTCATTGTTGTTTTTGTTTTCGTAAGAATGAAACGGAAGTATTTTCCTATTTCGTTTTCGTTCCTAAAACTAAAACACGACTGCCTATATTTTTGAGTATTATGAATATTTTCTAAACTTTTGTTTTTATTTCTAAGATAGAATGTTTTACAAAATTGGTATACAAATTAAAACATCTTATTGCCCGCAAAATGAATATTTTGTATTTTTTTTTATAAGATAATACAATATATTTGGGATTATACTGCTGTCTTTAAAAACTTGTAAATGACTATAAAATTAATTGTTCAATCTGATTTTGTTTCAGAACCCGAAAAAAATTAAGACACTTTTATTTTGTTCTAAGAAACTAAATAATAAAACTTGAAGAAATTTTTATTTTCATTCTGAAAAAGAAAGAAAAATTAGAAGTTGTTTAATTTTTTTTATTGACCGAATCCATTTCAATTCAGGCAGGTTCTACACTTGAAGTCGCAGAATCTTAACGAAGAAATATGTTATTTTTTAAAGGAAATTAGGAGATACGTATTTTTCCAAATTGAAAAAAAAAATTGCCCTGAAGTTACGACTATTTGAATTTTAATGTCTATTTAAAAAAAAACACATTTTTCCTTAAACTTTTATAGTTTTTGATCTAATATAGATATTCTTCTTTTCTTTTTGGACTCTGATGAGTCTTACCGTGCTCTTTCGATGTAAACTTGAAGTCACATTAATATAACAATAAATTAGAAACTCTTGATGCTTTTTGTTTTCATTTAATAAATACTTATTATCATCCTCTACAAAATGCTCATGTTTTTTTTTTTATTCTATTTATTTTAATTTAATATAAGAACACCTCAAACGTCACTACCGTACGGCGTCCCAACGTCACTTTGTACAAGGATTTACTGATTTTCTCCTTTGTGTTTGAAAGTAAAATAAAAAATGCTTAACGTATCATGTTTGTAAACTTTAGAAGAACAACATTTCAATTTATGCACATTCTTGAAGCCGACTAAATAATATTGTAAAAACTTTAAAATCTGTCCCTCGATTTTTGTAATTTTAGTCGTCTTTACCATACGTCTTTTTTATAGTTACTATTGTAGTTACAGTTGAGAAATAAACCCAGAAATATTAAGCGTACCGTTTAATACAAGATTCTACCAATTTGACAATTTTATTTTACAATTCTTCGTGTGAATCCGATATTAAAACTGAAAAACACATTTTGACAACAAAAATATCATTACCGTACGTATCTTGAAAAGCGGTCTCGGAATGACAAAAAATTATAAAAAAACCATTCCGTTACCTGTTTAACGGTTTTTCCTTTCATAAGTAGGAGATTATTTATGATTAAAACGTTTTTTTTTAAATATTAAAAAAGGATAAACTTCCTAATTTTTCTCTCGTCATTACCGTACGGCACGTACGACGGCGACCGACTGCTTATATCTGCACGTGTGCGTGGATCAGGTGGGCTGGTTTGTTTACTATTTCCTAACCTATATTTATAAATAGAGATCTCAAGATGGTAGCTAAATAAGTGAGTTAGAAAGAAAAATATGTGTAGTAAATAATATTATAATGAAAATTACAGGTAGTTAGATTTGTTTTTAATAATGTATTGCATAATTTATGTAATTTTCAATTACAATTTGTGACAAATTAATGAATTTTGGTAGGTTTCAAATATTAACCGTAGGTAGTCTCAATGAAAAGCAGAAATTCACTCAGAATATCTCTTTTTTACATTCTCATCAGAGAATGCATTAGATTTTTGTAAAATTTGACCCCCTCCCCGTTTTTGTCAAATGTCCACGTTTTGAGACCCCCTGAACCCGGAAAACATGTTTTTACGAATGTGTCTGTCT
>JAUMHM010000085.1:48268936-48292604 GCA_032362435.1 Melikaiella ostensackeni
ATTCTAAAAGTTTACCTGTGACAAAATTTTACCTTAATTTTTGGTGACTTTGACGCCAACTTCCACCACTTTCCTCTCCAGATAATCAATTGCCATTGCACAGGTGCATTTCTAACGTAATCTCCTACATGCATACGAATTTTCATGCTTGTACTAGTGACGTTACTTAGCTCTAAACATTGACACCTTTGCCGGCTCGCCACCGCTCACCTGCTCCTGTCAGCTCTGGAAGTTTAGCACATTCAGGTTCGTCATCATAAGTCGAACCTTTTAGGTAAAAATTGTCCTTGTATCTATCACGTTGCCATTTATGTTGCGGGCTTACGGTCTAAAGTGTATCTTTTTACCACCGGAAGAAGACTGACTCAAGTCAGATTTCCAAGGACTTTAATCAAGTCGCCACTAACACTTCTGTATGCATTAAGAGGTCCCCGAAGTACCTTTCCTTTAAAAGGTCAAAAAAGTCCCCCGATTTCGAATATCTTGGGTGTTTTTCGAAATCCTGGTCATTTTTTGTTTTGAATATTTTTTTTTACAATTTCATTATTTATTAACAAAAAAAAAATCTAAAATCATTTTTAGCATCTCTGAGCAAAGATCAAAACTTTTTTGTCTCTTGCACTTTTTTCGAAGCACGAACCGCTTGCAAATTACAGCGGTACAAATAAATAATATTTGAACAAAATTGATACAACTGCACAGTTGTATTTCAGAATCTGGTGTTCAGAAAAATTTGAAACTTGTACATTTTCTATTTCGTGGTTAGACTTATTGAACGAAAGAAGAAATCTCCAGATCGAACGAAAACTTATCTCCGTGAATTGTTGTTAAAAAAATAGCTATTTTTAAGAGGAAATTGTCTAGAATTGTCTAAAAACTGAACGAAAAGGCTCCGTGCAATCCAATATTCTAGGATCATTACAATGATGACAAAATTAACGAAAGTATTTTATTTGAAAAAAAGGTAATGGTAATTTAAGATTCCTTTGGAAAATGCCGGGAATTTATGCAAAGTGTGAAAAGTTTTTGAAATTTTAGAAAATGGATGCAAATGTTTGAAACTTTGGGAGGAAACCTGTGAGAATTTTAGAAAACTGTAAAACTTGTGGACGTTTTTTAAAATTGATAGAAAAGTTTAGAAATGTTTGAAACTTTTTGAGACTTACGTATAACACTAAAGGCCCAGACATGCTCGAACGCAAAACTGAATGCGCATCGGTCTCTGCGTTTGCGTCAGCATAGGAACTGTGTTGAACAGTGCTTTGGTTCACAATGGACAAACGCATCGCCGCCGTTATAAAGAATAAGTGGATGAAAAGGGTGTCGTGGGGCTTATCAGCGTTTAGTAATTGTTTTTCACTAAATTTATAAAATGTATAAACTTGAAAAGTTGTTTAACTAAATTTAGAAAAGTTAATAAATATGTACTTTTCTATTTTAAAAACAAATTTAATGAACAATTATCTGCATCAGCTATTTATGTTGGAGTAATAATTGTTTTTATAATGGGATCGAGAAAAAATTACCAAGGACAGGCATCATGCACTGGTATTTGTAGATATACTAACTTTATTCATTTAACGTAATCAACTGTAAATAACAAGTTTTCAAAATTTGCTATGGACCGAATCTATTTCAAATCATTCAGTCCGGCGGGTCACATGTTCAGGACTGGCTTGCCAATGCAATATGTTTTTGTACGTGGAAAATAAGGAGACACGTATGTTTTTTAACTAACATAGCGACATTTTTACATTTTTTACTAATGTTTTAAAATTTTAAGGTTAAAATGAGTTTTTTGCAAATTTTAGTTTAAAAATCGTGCAATTTTTGCAAATTTCAGAATTTGGGGTCTTTCCTGTTTCAGATTATTCAGTATTTCACACTCTTCTAAAATCCACAAAAAAAATTTAATAATAAAAATGATGAACTTATTTCAATTTTTTGAAAAAGAGAATAAGAATTTTCCCTCAAAAACACGACATTTTTTCCTGAAATTTTCAGGAATGATAGGTTATATATAGTCAACTTACCATATATTTTTGATCTGGGGTGTATTTGTATTTGGAGAAAAATAAAATTCTACTTTTTTACTGTTCTCGCATTTATTGTGTTTTTCTGTTATTTTTTACTTCAAATCAGAAAAGTGTTATTTTACTGGACATAACGATATAGTGCGTCAAACTAGTAGCTGTTTTGAGAAAATTTCATGCTTTAATTTTGCAAAATATCCAAATATCTTCACCATTTTTTTATTTTTTCTTCGATTTTCTCATCGGTTTCGAAACAGTGAAAAAAACTCGATTTCCTCGGACATAACGATAAAATGCGTCAGAAACTAGTAGCTGTTTTGAGAAAATTTCGTGTTTTAATTTTGCAAAATATCCAAATATCTTTACCACACTGTAAAAACTGGATATCTTTTTTTACGGTATCATTTTTTGCGTGTCCTGTTTTTTAATAGGATAACTTCATTCTGCTATTTTTTATGTAAAAAAAATTACGCTGGGATCCCACCAGTGGTCTCATTTCAGCACCACTCGAGACTGTTTTGTTCTGAGTCTTATTTTAATACCTGAAATTAGCCCTGAAATAATTCCTTCTTTTTACAGTGTTTTTAACAAATTAAAAAAAATAGAAGAAATCGACTAAAATAGCATTTATTTTCGAACTGGAACATTTTATTTTTAAAAACATTTGTTTTTTGTTCAGTAATAATGTGATTAACATCTCACATGAAATTCTTATGGTTTCTGAGCTTTAAAGCAGGGAAAAATTGGTTTTTATCAATAAAATTAAAGAAACATAACTTTTTTGTATTGATATCAGGTCTAAAAGAGGCTGGTAAGTTAAATTTTCTTCTTGTACACTGGAACCTTAATATACCGGCGGTCTCGGGCATGGCCTGCAATGGCCTTCGTAAACAGTCTGGGCCGTATGAACAATTTCCAGTAGGAATACATAATATTTATCAATTGTATTTCGTACCGTTAAATAAAGGTTCCAGTGTATTTTTTTCTAAGGTGCCTTTTGGTTACTTCAGATAGATAAGAAATCATTTGAATGTTCTGGCTGTGTTAAAATAATTTTTATTAACTAAGAGTATTTTTTTAGCAATTATTCATCAAATTGGAGCGTGATTACAATGCCATATTTTAAATATTTATTGCCAACATGAATACTGTTTACTCTTCCCCATTATACAACAGTAGGAAGGTCCAAAAATCATCAAGTTTGAAAAGTGTCATAGGCCTGTGAAAATTCTTGTTCTTTTTTGAAAAAAAGAAAATTCCTGAAAAAATCTAATCCAATCGGATCATATTTTGCACTCCCTCATCGAGGTCAAAGGTTAAAATCCAGCTATCTTCGTTGCTTTCGTGGTCACAAAAAAAATGTTTAGGAAAATATTAGCCTAATTTTTTAATGAAAAATTTGATAGCGTTATGCAATTTTTTAGAAAAAAATGTTTAAATACATTTGTTTACATGATTTACCTCTACTTCTTACAATTAAGACTTTTATTGTACCTAGACTTGTAGATATTTTCGATATTATTCACTGGTACCGAAATTATTTCCATGTTAATTTAGTGCTTTTTTATTTATGTTTGAATACAAATAAAAATAATACAAAAAATAAAATAATAAAATAATAAAAATTGATTAGACAAAGCTTTAAGGAAAATTTGTAGAAAAATTTGATTCGTTTATTATTTCTAGAGATATTTCACTTTTTTGCCCTAAGTTCGATTTTCTAGCAATTTAATCGACCCTAGCCTTCAATGTTCAACCGATTCGTTTAAAAATTGCAGGATAAATTAACTAGACGAAGATCCAGGGGCATTTTTCAGAAATTTTTGATTCAATAATTATTTTTTGAGATATTTCACTTCTTATGCCCGAAAATTCGATTTTTCAGCAATTCAATTAACCTATAGCCTACAATATTCAACGGATTCGTCTAAAAATTTCAGGATAGATTGATTAGATGATGCTACAGGCGTATTTTTCTGGAAATATTGATTCATTAGTCGTTTCTAGAGATAAATTACTTTTCATATCCAAAATTCGATTTTTAGCAGTTTAGTCGATCTATAGCCTACAATTTTCAGCCGATTCGTCTAACCATATGAATGGAAAAACTATTCATAATTAAATTTTTAATTATAATATAAATAACCATACTAATTATATGCATTATATTTTGTTGACTATTATATATTTTTATTACTATAAAACAGGTATTTTATTTGATAAAAATGTTTATCAGAACAGAGGTGAAATCTCAACAAAAAATCTACGATGCCAAAAATTCCGCCAAGTAAAAAATTGTCAGTACAATCAACATAGTTTGTGAAATTAAAGTTCACAAAGTTATTTTAAAAGATATATAAATTTTTAAATGTAATAAATTGATAAAATTACAGACATTTTGAGAATGTATTTGAAGGAAGAATAAACAAAAATTTAGTGAGATTATTATTATTAAAAAAGGGGAGAAAATCTCGCCAAGTTTTCATTTATTTCCCATTTAAATACATTCTCAAAATGTCTGTAATTTTATCAATTTATTACATTATAAAATTTAGATATCTTTCGAAATTACTTGGCAAACTTTAATTTCACGAACAATTTTGATCATACTGATAATTTTTTACTTAGCGAAATTTTTTGCATGTAGATGTTTTTGTCAAGATTATAGTCTTAAAACACGTTCGAACTTCGAACCCTTTTGATGGGTGTCGGGGTCACGTGACATCACCCCCACTAATATTGAATATAATCAATCAATTTAGTTTTTTGTTGTACAATAATATAAAAATTCTAAAGTTTTACTTCCATTAACAAAAACTTTGCAATGTTGATGTGTGGTGTTGGTTACACGTGACTGTAGCCCCGACATCGAATTAGCAATAACTTTTTGTCTTTGTTGGTACGAATTATGGTTTTTGTTGTACAAATTTTTACATATTCTCTAGAAAATTTTGGACAAAGAAATTGAATTTTCATGTGTAAGTAGTCGTGCTGGGGTCACACACGCAGATATGCGAGCGGATAAGCCATCACTGTGCAAATATTTTGTTATCTGTGGAAATGCAAGCTACTATATAAGCTGGATTTAATCCAAAAATTAGGCAGTTATCATTGAAGTAATTATAGAAAAGTCATTTACTTATATCTAGACAAAATGAAGGTTATTCCTAGCCTTTTTCATCTTCGTTACAATGTTTGGTAATTATGACAACGTCAAGGAGTAGGATGGATCGACAAAAAACGTTTGAAATCAAAAACAGCCAACGGGGCCAAAATAAGTTTAAAAAATTCGTTATTCTCGGAATTTTGAAAAAATCGTAAATGTTGTTTTTAATATCTACAAAATATACCCACTTTTTTGAAATTTTGACGGATTTTGAATTGGAATTTGTCTAGGAGAAAATCTCATTTTATGGATGTCAAAAAATACATTTTTAAAGATCTAGAAATTACCCCAACATTTTTTTTGAGCCACTGACAATTTTCTCACATTTAAAATGTATAGATGTACCCAAAAAGAAATTGAGAAAACTTCAGTGAGAATCACGAATTTTTTCGACTTATTTTGGTCCTGTGAAACCTCAGTATATTGATTTATTTTAAATTTTATATGTGTTATAGAGATCCTGAAACAAAACTTTGCTCTGCTATATAGGCTGTTTTTGATTTCTAAAATTATTTTAATACGACTCAAGCTCCTCAAGAATAATAGTTAATACATCCATTTTTGTTTATAGAGTGATCAGCAATTGAAAATTTACTGATGAGAAAAAATACAATTTCTATAATTCAAAACTTTATTTCGGGTATTAAAAAAAAATATTGTTTAAAAATACATATGTATTGTGGTTTTATTTGTCACAGTGTGAGAAAAATCTTTTAAAATAGAGTAGTTTTGTCATTGATGTGTTCACAATTAAACAATTTGAATATTTACCCATGTCAATTAAAAAGTAGTAGTATTTAATTTCAAAGTAAAAATTTAGAAAAAAAAAATTGCAAAGATTCGTATTCAGAAGGATTGAAAATGAAGAGCAAAAAATTTTCTTTGCTCTTTACAATATAAATTTATTTTGTTACAATTTATAATTCAACTAAGATGTATCTATTGATTCGTTTTAATCCAGTTTTTAAGATCACAAATTCATAATTTCTTAATTGTTTTTAAGACTGCTATGACGAATTAGACTTGAATTACAAAGATCTGTCTTCTCATGAGCCTCCAATAAATAATTCTACAAGTAATGCAACCAAGTAAACAGCTTGTGTCAGGTGTTAGGAAGTCTGTACAACCAGGACATTCGAGAACGCTTGAACATTCCAAAAAAGCTAAGAAAATGTTAATAAAAAAACAATATTAATGACTGTTTCTCTGGCTCGATCATTATACAGTGTGTTATAAAAATATTTTTAAAAATCTTTTTAATGATGGAAACATTTTTAGCTGAAATGTGTGTCAATTAATATATATACTAGCAATCATGATTCGCGCGCTATGCATGCGAGAAGTTTCTTTTTATAGCAATCAAATTCTCATATACATGTTTTTAATTTTTCTCAATACATGTGAATTGAAAATATTGCAGAGTTGCCTCTAAAAATAAAAACAGATTTCTGGTCATTCCCGATTAGCAAACATTCTTCCAGGTCATTAAAGTCAAAAAATTATAATTATAATTTTTTTTAACTGAACACTTTTTAAATCAAAAGTTAAATTAATTTAATTTCAAGTCGCTTCAAATAAATAATTTTTCAGTTGTTATACAAGCATCAAAATTCAATACTTTTACTCATACATTTTTTTTTTAATGCAACAATTAAAATTGTAATGTTCAAAAATTAAATTTAGCACTTTATAATTTTAACGATTCAAGGCTTTAGATTTCAAACAATTTGATTTAACATTGTTCAGTTCTGAATATTTGATTAATAAATTCATTTAAATGAACAGTCAGATATTGCAAAATATTAAAAAGTTATTCATTTTTTTTCTAATTAAAAAATGTAAAATTGAATCAGTTAAAAATGGAATATTTCAGACTGAAACACTATTTGAATACAATTTAAAATTTAATAAAAGCGTTTAATGACTTTGTTTAATGAAAAATTGTGCAGTGGAAAATTAACTGGTAGAAACAATTTGGTCGAAATTTTTGTTCTCTCTTGACTGAGAAATCTTTTTTGGTTCAAAATTCAACTTTTTTTTTTGAGAGATAATTCATCTTGTTTGGAAGAAAATTGAACTACAAGTAGTTGAAAGTTGAACTACTTCTTAAAAAATTTATCTATTTGGTTAATGATTCATCATTTTAGTAGAAAATTCCTCTCTTTGGTTGAAAATTTAACTATTCTCTTGAAAAATTGTTTTTTTTGGTAAACATTAATTTTGTTAACTGAAATATTAATTATTCAATTTTTGGTTAAAAATTGATCTTTTTTAGTTGAAGATTCAAGTATTTGGTTGAAAATTCGTCTTTTATGGCTTGAAAATTCAACAATTTGGCCGAAATTTTTGTTCTCTCTTGACTGAGAAATCTTTTTTGGTTCAAAATTCAACTATGCAATTTTTTGTTGAGAATTCATCTTGCTTGGTTGAAAATTGAACTTCCTAGTTAAAAGTTGAACTACTTTTTAAAAAATTCATCTGTTTGGTTAATAATTCATTTTAGTAGAAAATTCCTCTCTTTGGTTAAAAATTTAACGTTCTCTTGATAATTTGGTTTTTTTTTGTTAAGCATTAATTTTGTAAACTGAAATATTAACTATTCAATTTTTGGTTGAAAATTCATCTATTTTGTTGAAAATGCAGTATTTTTACTTGAACACCTAGGAATTTAAAGAGTTTTAAATTACATTTAATATAACCTAAATTAATTTTATTTAAAAGAATTTATTCCCCTATTTTCATGAAAAATCTCCTTATTTCTCCTGTCATTAAAGTTGAAAGAGTGTTTTTTTTTTCATTCTTCTTGCTTTAGGCTTTCGAATTTAATCATTTCAATTTTTGACCTTAGAAGTCTGTAAATTGTTTAATTTCCAACAGATTTAGAATCGTCTTGTAAAATCAATTATTGTTTAATTTGGAACACACGAACTACAGTTCAATTTTAAAAATCATTCAATGATTTATATTTACAGTTGATTAACTTAAAACGTTAATTGTAAAAAAAAATTTATGTCAAGAGCTGTTAATTTTTTTATTGTTTAAGTCTTCAAAACTGCATTTTAAAACTCTTTAAACTGAAAATGTACACTTTAAGTAAAAGTCCTAAAATGGAAAATTTTTAAAGTAAAAGATTTTAGAATTATGCATTGTAAACTGAATGATTTCATAATTGAAAAAGTTAACAATTGAACTTAACATTTAAAAAAAAGTTGAATTCGAACTTATTTTAAATTGCATTATATCATTTGATATGATTTTTGTGATATTTCAAATAATTGGATAAATTTTTCTTCTAGAAAGTTGTGAAATTTCCGGTCAAAAAATAAATTCACTGTCATTTCCCAGTTTCTCCCGGTCATTTTCCGGTTTCTCGGTCCAGCGGTCACCCTGGTAAATTGAATTATATCAAATTCCACTGAATTCTGTCGAATACCATTGTGATTTATGGAATTCTAGGAAATTCAATAGAATCCAGCGCAATTTAATGAAATCTAAGGAAATTCAATGGATTCTATTGAAATCCATTGAATTTCCTAGAATTGTACAGAAATTAATTGAATTATATATGTACAATATGATTAAATTCCATCAAATTCAATTAGATTAGATTAAGTTCAATGGAATTTCATTGGATTTCATAAATTCCATTTAATTTTTATTAGCTTCTCTTGAATTCCTTCAAACTGTATTGTATTACACTGAATTTGATCAAATTTCATCCAATTCAGCGAAATATAATCTGTTTTAATGGAATTCTGTTTTATTCCATTAGACAGGATAGAATTGAACATTAATTCCATTATATTCCATGGGATTCTGTAGAATGCTTTTTGGTTGTACTAAATTTGATTGGATTCTATTCAGTTCCATTAAATTCCGTAAATTCCCTAACATTTAAAGTATTAGGAGTCACGTTTATTTCAAAGTTTTATCGGAATTTTTTTGACTGAGAAACGGGCGTGATAAATTTTGGCCTTGAATATATTTTATACGTCATTTTTTTATGTAAATCTGTCAAGTTTTCTAGCGACTTATGCTATTTACTTTCTGTCGTAGCAGGCAATTTTATTGTACCAAAGCCACCGTAAATTAAAATGGGGTAATCTTCTAGGTGTATTGTTTGATTTATAATATGTATTTCGTTCTTAAATTAAGAAAAAAAAACACATTTTAGTCTCTGCTTGAGAAACGGGTGTGATTAATTTTGGCCTTGGATATTTTTCACACGTGACTTGTTATATAAATATAAAGATTTCTCGCAAACGAATAAATTGTTTTGTAATTTAGACAAAAAGACACACAGTTTCATATCATGGACAATTTTTTCCAGTCTTATATCTAAGATTTAAAAATGAAAAAATAATTTATAATTTTTCGAAACTTTTGAAAAATTATTTAACTGAGCCTTTCTTACTTGAAACTAAACGGTTTTTCTAAATTGAACTTGGAAAAACCCGTAGGAAGCTTTTGTCTTAAGATAATTATGATGAAATAAATAATTTTGATGCTTACAACCTTTCCATGTTATTTTTGGTCTGACAATTGGACAGCTTGCAAGGCTGGATATCACACATTTTTTCGAGCATTCTTTTAATTGGAAAAAATCGACACCAATTTTATTTAAATTCCAGAATTTCCATAACCGGGAAACTGTAAATGTTTTAAATTAGCATTTTTTAGATTAAAAAGAATAAACTAAAATTGATATACGACCGAGTTTTCTTTCTATTTCCCGATAGACTGGACTCCATAAGCTTTTAAATGAACTACGACACACCCCTATAACCCTTGCATCCCTTGTAGGGAAGCGCAATATCCATTACAAAAAACACCCTTACGTAATTCTACTCACATTTACCCGTTTTTTTTTATTAACGGATTTTTTGTAACAATATAACAAAATATAAGTTAAGAAAGAATATCTTTCGTAAATAATGTTATTTAGACTTCTTTTTTTAAATAAAAAATGTTTTACAAGAAATTATTTTTTTTTTTTTAAGGAAAAACATACAATGATATTGTTTGAAATTAAAAACCTATTTTAATTATTAATCTTAGTGATTCTGGGGTTTTTTTAAACAGTTTACTACTTTTTCACATCTATCCAAAAGATAAAATGCATGTCTATAATGAAAACTAAAGAAAAATTGTTGAAAAACATTATGAACTTAAAAAAATGAAACCGACCATATTTAAAAAAAGTATAATCTTACCTATTTAAAAAAAAATCTCATTCAAATCAAAATATTTAAAAAAAAATTTTAAATATATTACTATTTGTTATAATAAAATCTATACACAGAAAGAATTTGCTACCATTTTTGTGTAAAAATACATTTTTTTTAATCATAAAAGTTTCATATAATTTTTTTTCGAAATTTGTTTGGTTTTAGAAAGAAACAAAATAAAGTTACTACAGTCAAAAAATATTATATATATATATATATTAAAAAGTAAATTTTTTTTTTCAACAAAAAAAAACACAAAATTTTTTAAACGTATAATGATGTTTCTGAAGAGAAATCTCCGCCTGTCAAGAGATTAATATATTTCGTGGCACACTTGATGCCTTCATAACAAGGTGAGGCGAATAATTTAAACAAGTACATACTTGTTTAATTGAGATATTATTTTTATACTCTTTGAAATTTTATTTTTAATTCAGTTAATATTTAATATTTAAGTGACATTAACAAAGAAATTTACAAACTCAAAGGTGTTTACCGTAAATAAATATCAATTAATTGCATAAATGCAGAATTTATGTTTTACCACGAACGATATTAATAATTTTATTTCGAAAATACGAAAAAGATTGTGGGCTCAGAATTTAGAATAATGAATCTTGAAAAATTTCGAGAGAACAACACCAATTAATTGGAACACTTTTGACACTCAAAGAAATATTTCATCATTTTTATATACTCGGCAAAACATTTCACACTTGCTTTTTTTGAATCATGAAATAAAAAAAATAAAAAGGATAGATTGACTTTATTTTCGTCAGCAAGTCTAATAGTATTCGTTGAATTTACTCCAGAGGGAACATTTTTTTCGTGAATTTCTTCACTGTCTCGAGTATTTCGTCCTATTGCCCTCAAAGACGTCAAAATTTAATTTTTTTGAATGATTGAAAATAGTTTAAATAATTACACAATGCATAATTGTATTTATAATTAAAAAACCTGGTTGAATGTTATTGGCAAATATAGAATTCCGATTTAAAAATAATAAATGAGATTTAAAAAGAAAAAAATTGAAGTTTTTTGAAAAATAATCTAAATCCAACAAATATTATTCTTACTTTGAAGTTCCGCTTGTCTTTTCCTCTTTTCTTCTTTTGTTTGTTCTGTATACCTCTTAGCTTGCTGTTCAATAGCAATTGATTTTCAGAAGACAATTGTTATCCGAATTCGACGTTTTTTTTTTTAATGAAAAAAAAATCTGACTTTTGAAGCACACCGATTTTCAACAAATATTTAAATTCATTTAAAAATACATACTTAGAAAAGATGAAGCAACTATCCAAAAAAGATGCTCAAAAGCAAAGCAAATGTTAAAAAGTTTATTGAATATGTTATAATTAAATAAGTAAATGAAAATGGTTTCGTGGGGATCGGCAGCGATTCATCACTTGATTCGCACTAAATTTGAACAATTTATGGACAAAAAGAGTTTTTTAGTTGAATTAATTAAGGTTCATAAATAATTTCTTATTTTATAAGCAAGTTATATATACAATTATCAATATCTGATATTTATGATGGAATAAATAAAGTTTTTGCTACGAAATCGATCATATTTAACCTGGAAATGAAACCTAAGTATCTTATTTGATTATCCAATAAAAATAGATAATTGTTTAAACAATCCTAATCAACAAATGCACTACTTGGTATTATTGGACGTACAAACTTGGTTCTTTCGACGCAATTAACTGTAAATAACTAACTTCTAAACTCTTAAGGACATTTCGATGACAATAAATAATTTTTATTGTGAACAATGATTGTTTGAACAAGTTTTTATCATGTTATGCATTTATAAATGAAATTCCACTTTTTTCACGGTCTTGACTGCCGGTTATTTATCAGTGACTTCTTGCTATGAATTTCTAACATTTGATAATTGTTTAAACAAACTTAATTAACAAATGCGTTATTTGACTATTTTTCAGCATTTAAACGTTGTTCTTTTAGTGTAATCAACTGTTAATATCAAATTCTTAAATTTTTTTTTTGAAGCTTCGATAACGATCCTCTATTCTTATTGTTATAAACAATGTTATAAAAAAAATTTCTCGGCTAATATATTTGTAAACTAAAAATTGCGTTTTTCTTGTAGAATATACTTTGAAGAACTTGGTAATAATTTCTTGCTAGCAGTTGATAACATTAAAAAAATTTTATTAACAGTTGCTTCATGTTTTCCAGGTATTTTTTAATGAATCCAAGTATTTGTTAAAAACCGGTACACTTCAAGAGTCGATTTTTTTTTCATTTTTGTTATTAAATAGAAAAAAATAGAAAAAAATTTCAAAAATCCGTCATGACGATTCGATGCGAAATTTCATTAGGTTTCATTTTTAAAAAAACGTTCAATCCAGATAACAACTGTCTTCTGAAAAACAATTTGTCTACGGACGTTTTTTTTTTGCCCCTCTGTACGACAGCTGTCTCCCAAATTTCTTCATGATGATACGTCTCTCAGTCCACCTTCATTCTTCATACTAGCCACCCATTAATTTATACGTTTTTATAAAGTGATTATGAAAAGTTTTCAAACATACATTTCACACTCATCCGAGGGGTTAAATATTCGGATTTTTTGCGTACATTCAGGACCATGAAGAGAAAATCGGGGCCCGGGGTAGTAACCTACCCCCCCCCCCATATATATATATATATATATATATGTGTATGTTTTTAACAAAAAATTTCAGATGCATTCTCAAGTTTTACCGGATTTAGAGATTTCGGGGAAAATCCGGGCCCCTTGAAAACTCCAGGCCCGGGACCCCCCCCCACTCATCGGGCCTGTATACACTAGATTCCAAGATTGCTTGGAATTGTAAAAGATTCCATGAATTATAGGAAATTCATATTATAGAAAGCGATTTTAGGATAATCAGCATTGGAATAAATAATACAAAAATATTGAAGGAATTAATGTAAAAAGCAGAGAAACTACAAAGGAACGATTTTTAGACGACTCATAATTTCATATGGAAGTACTATACACAAAAATAGCGATTATGCACAAATAAAATTTACACAGCAAAAATCTGTGAATTCCCTTGATATCTTTAAAATTGCTTGAAATTTTATTGAAATCCATGAAAATCCTTTGGAGTTTCTTGAAATCCCTTGATACCTGTGCAAATATTTGTAAATACATTAAAATCTTTGAAACCTGTTAAAATCCGTAGAAATCCCTCCAAATTATTCAACCTCTTTTGTATTCCTTTGACACCTTTGAAATCTTTGAAATAGTTAGAAATTTGTCGAAATCATTGAAAATTCTTTGAAAATAAAACAAATTCAATTATTCCCTAAAGTTCTCTAAAAATCCCTCGAAAATCCCCGAAAATCTTTGAAATACTTGGAGGTCCTACAAAATCCATTAAATCTTGTGAAATTCTAATAAATTCCTTGAAATCTTTGGAAATCTCACAAAATTCTTTGACATCCCTTGAAATTTTTGAAATCTCTTGTAATTGTATTGAATCTTTCAAAATAACTTAAAATCTTTAAAATCCTTTGAAATTTTTTTAATTCCTTCATATCACTCAAAATTGTCGAAAGCTGTAGAAGTCGTTTGAAATAAAATTTTTATGAAATCTGGCGAATTCGCTTAAAATCCGTGAAAATTCTATGGAATTCCTTGAAATTCGTTGAAATCCACTGATTTATTTCTAATCTTTTAACTCTTTTGGAATTCCGAAAAATTTCTTGAAACCTGGGGTATCCTGTTATCCCTTGAAATGTTTTGAAATCTTACGAAATTCGGGGAAATATTTTTAAATCTCTTGAAAACCGATGAAAATCCTTTAAAATTAGTTGAAGTGTTTGGAAATCCCATAAGATCCTTTTAAAAGCCTTAAAATCCGTGGAAGTCCCTTGAAATATGTGGTTGAAATCCATAGAAATACTTCGAAATAAAATTTAATTTATTCCCTAAAGTTCTGTAAAAATTAGTTAATATCCCTTGAAATCCCTTGAAATCTTTGGAAATCGTAAAAATCCATTAAAATAAGTAGAAATCATTTGAACTCCCTTGAGTATAAATTAAGTTAAACTTAATTATTAAAGTTCTCTGAAAAAAAGTTCGAATCTATAGAAATCTTTGAAATCCCTTGAAATCTCTCAATTCCTTGGAGAATCCATTAAAAATCCTTTTAATCTTGAGAACTTCCTTAAAATTCCTTGAAATCTTTGGAAACCCTATAAAAATCCATTAAAATAAGTATAAATCATTTTAAATTCCTTGAATATAAATTAAATTAAACTTATTATTAAAGTTATCTGAAAAAAAAAATTTTAAATTCGTAGAAATCTTTTAAATCCCTTGACATCCTTGGAAATTTAATGAAATCTTCTTAATCGTGTGAAACTCATTGAAATACCTTATTATCCAATGAAATCTTTGGAATCGTCAGGAATTCGTTAGAAATTGCATTTCATTTCATTTGCCTTCCAAAGTTCTCTAGAAATTTCTTGACATGTTTAAGAATTCTACAAAATTCTTTGAAATCCTTTTAAATACGTTGAAATCCTTTGGAATTCCTTAAAATCTTCTGATATGTTTGGAAATCTTTGAAATCATATCAAATCTCGTGAAATTTTGATGAAGCTCTCTGGAATTCCTCGAAATTCGTTGAAATATATTTATGTATTTGAAATCTTTTAACACTTTTGGAATTATGTAAAATTCCTTGAAATGTGTGGTATCCCGTTAAATCCCTTAAAATAATTTGAAATCCTACGTTAAGCAAACAAATAAATCATTCTTTTATAGATTCTCTATTTTTTGCATCAGTTCTTTCAATTATAAGAAATTCATTATAGGAAAATTATTATAGACCTATACTGAATTTCCTATAATATTTTTCCGTAAGGGGGGATATCACGGTATTGTAAAAGTTGCATAAGATTGCGGAGAGAGTGTACGCCAGATTGAAGGGGTAATTAACTCCTCTCACTCATCATTCTTTTGTGTTATATTTAAAAAATTGTTTTTCCCAAATGGTTATCTTTTTCCAAAAAATGCATTATACTTGAGAAATATATTCTTTATTTTATCTTTCAATAAAGAACAAAATATAAACAATATATACAAAAGCGTTTACCGTAAATTACAATTAGTTTGTACAACTAGGAAACTCTTAATACATGCATGACTGTTGTTTCTCAAATTAATAAATTATTCTAAGTTACTTCTCTAGATTGGTATTGATAGTACTGAAATTTTATATTTTTGATCTAGAAAAGTTTTCTTTACATCTGAAATTAATACCACTTTAATGCAATATCTTTACCAAACCTTTGATAGCACGGATGGAAAATTCGTTTTTAGAAATATATTTCTTCACATGCAATCGTTATATCTTTATATCGAATAAATTCTTTTGACAGCGTTCTCGTTTTAAACTTTAGGTGCTACAAAAGATATCAACATCTCTATACATTTTTTCTCTTATATGCGAATTCTCTTATGTACGAAACTAAAATTTACATTTTTGATACGAAATCACTTTATCTATACAATACAGGTAGAGTATGATTATGTTACGTTATAGGCCACATTTTCTCAGATCTCAGCCAGTTACTTTATATTTATACCAAAGCAAAGATTTTAATCCCTGCTTTTGTGATCACTGATCATACTTATAAAAATATCTTTTAGTAAAAAAAGTAATAGAAATGATATAAAATATAATGCAAGTATAAGATTAGTTTTACTCCTATAATTTTAAGCCACAGACGTCAGAATTTGTCATGATTTAAGCTCTCTAAAAAACTTTAATTCATAGAAGACTCTCTTCAAATTCAATACTTCAATTTCATAAAGATATTTGAGATTCATTTATAAACATTTTCTGCTGCTGAACTACGAGTATTTCAGTCGAAAGAAAGTATATAAAAAATTCGAAGATCACAGTAAGTTTGTCGAAATACAGAACAATCTCATTAGATAAACGTCCAAGGAAAGCATGTGCGATTAACACAAAGAAACGAGTAAAAAAAGATAAAAGACGATCAACAGAATAAAGTCGGTTAAAGAATAACGAAGAGATTCGTGGCAAATAACTAAGCTTTGATTTCATATTTCTGGAACATTTGGCGCCTTCTTAATGTTCATTCTTGGTTAAAAGTTAGGTAGACGAGGAAATTGAATTAATTTTAACCTAATTACTGCGTGCAAAGGGTTTACATGCTGTCTGAAGACTAAAATGATTATTAAGGCAGTAGCTAATTAGTCGAACCTAAATTTCATCAATATGGAAGATCCGATGTTCCTAGGGTCAAAGTTGTGATTTCTCGAATGATCATTTCTGCAATCTTCCATGCTAACTCTTCCTTAGCCTAATGGATTAAATATAAAAAGGTTTGATTCTAGTGGCTTACTTTTATATCAATATATAAAAATTGTAATATTTTTGATATTCCGATGAAAATTCTTACCTTATCTTGCTCCATATTTACTAATCTTCTAACTGCCCGGGATAACCGAGATTCCTTTTCGTATTTTCTACATGGGTCTGGTTCGATTTCAGTGATAAATCGTCCCATATTATCGACATATCCAACGCTCAAACTGAAAAATAAAGTTAATATTAGACGATTTCTGTTGTCCACAAAGTAATAAATTACAAATTTGTGGGCAACAGAAATCGGCTTTATTGTTAGAAGAATAAATCATTAATAATTTTGTTTTCAGTCGCATAAACATGAGGTCTATTTCGATAAAAACTTTTTTACGCACTATGGATAAAAATTATGCTTGTATTCAAGTGTCACAGCTAAATTTTTTAAAATTTTAAAGTGGATTAAACACGCAAAAATTTTTAAAAATGCCTAATTAAAAATATTTTTTCTTTTTAAGAGAACTGCGATTTGCAATTTTTAATTTTTTCTCAGTGCAACAATATATATGTGAACAAATAAAGTGATAAAATTGGTCATTTCAGCTTTATACATTATCTTTTTAAAAAATTTGGAAATAAATTTACTATTAGCCAGAAATATAGTAACTGCGCTCATAGAACATAAATAATCTAGACCGAATTCAGTGCAGTGCAGCTTCATGTCACGGAATCATTTGCCTCTTAAATATGTTGTTTTTCAAAGGAATGATGATGGCAGAAGACTTACTAACGAACTTGAACTGTTTTTTGGACCACAAGAAAGTGTACCAAAGGAAATTTGGATTAGAAGATTCCTTCAAAAGTTATCGTGTCTACAGGCTACAGATGGACAGACACTTTCGTAAAAACCATTTTTTTTTTTTTAGAATTGGTAGAAATCGGAGAAGTCAATTTTCACATGAAACTAAGGCATTCTCATTTAGGATGAGAATGTTATTAAATTTTTTTCTTATCTCTAAATTTTTTAATTGTTAAAATTTCAGAATTAAGTGGTAGCTTTTTTTGTCACTTTCTAATTAAGCATCAAAGTTTGTGAATACTAGGTACACAATTTTGACGTGGAATATGTAGTACCAAAGAATGAAATGAGATAAACTTCAATTATATCATCAAGAATTACCTTCTGTTTTTACGTCTCCAGAGAGAATCAGGATCGTAAAGCTGTTTTGTATCAATGCTCATGCCTCCATTGACTGTTTTGGAACTTTTTAGTTCTTTCTGTTCATCCGCTGTCCTCTGAGTAGGAGTTTGAGCTCGAATGCTTAAACTACTTGCTTCGCTACCACAATCAGAACCTTAAAATATTTCAAAGATAATTCAAAGAAATTTCAAATACTCAATTTTAAACGTAATATTAAATTTAAGGGAATTTTGAAATACCTGTTCTTTTAACCATTGGATGTAGGTTTGTACACGAACTGCTCTGAAGATTATTTATAAGTTCAGAAAGGTACTTATAGTAGAGCTGCGATGATAAAAAAGCAGGTAAGTAGTTCTAAAATATTAGACAAAAAAATTATATAGACACACTTTAATTAACCACCATAAAATTATTTTTTCAAAATTATACATTTGATCAGAAAAAATACCTTTTTTAAAAAGTTGTAAACGAGTTTACTGGGGTAATCAAAACAATCAGGTTGTGGTCCTTTTCCATCTTCACGACAAATATTCTGCTCCACATTGAAACGAATCTTGTTGGCGAATCCAAGCGGCATTGTTGCTTGTAAACTAAAGTATCTAAGAACATCGAAAATTCATTTTAAGTTAAGTATAAAAATGTTGTTTTACACAAAATATAACTTCAGCTTATATATCCTAATAAATGCTTAATAAATCTTGAAGGAATAAGTTCTTACTTCTCATAAATAATCACAGCATCCGTTTGCGCTTCAGACGGATCGGCTAAAACTCCTTTCTCCACTAAATTCTGCTTGTAATTCATGACGGACATCCAAAAATCAAGGAGGTTTCTTTTGTTTTCAATCTCCATAAACTGAAAAAAGAATTTTGAAAATTAATAATTACTAGCAATCATGGCACATGAGAAGTTTCTTATTGTTAGTCAAGTTCTTAAATACAAATATTTCAGCATGGCCACTAAAAATGTAAGAAAATGTTAGTTCTGCGCGGTAGCAAAATATTTTTTTTTGTAATTTTATTATTTTCATCGAAGCAATTTTTTTACGTATCTAGAGATCGTAATCGTATCCCTAAATTTTTACAGCTATCTATTTGGTCACCCGCATGAGATAACCTGTGTCTAATAGACCCTGTTTTAAACAAACAATTTTAAAAGCAACAGATTACGAAAGAATCGCTCATTCTTGAAGTCTTCCACAGTCAAATATTGTTAAATTATGAATAGTAATATTTTTTTAAATCTTACTTTATACAGTTGCAATTGATAATTTAAAAATTCTTGAATTTTAAACGTGCAAAATCAAATTGTCTAATTACGAAGTCAAAATTGTTCAATTTCAAACGCTTTTTCTATGAAATTGTCTAATTGTAAATTTTAAAAACAGTATTTTTTTTGAATATGTACGAAGTAAAACTAAGAGACCTTGACGATTAAAATTTTCAAATTAAGCTTGGACGGATCAGAGTTTCCTTTGGTACACTTTTTTGTGGTCCAAAAATACAGGTTAAGTGGTTCAGCCTTCCAACACCAATACTGATGGTTTTAGCCATAAAAAATGATAAAAAATTCAACTTTATAGCTAAACCACGCGAGATACGATAAAATGTCTAGAAACATATTTGCTCGCCTATAAAAAAGACCTACAGAATCGCCTTTAACAGTTTTTTATAAGGTTTAATAGTATCTCTTTTAAACGTGGAAAATTCCAAAAAGATTGAACATTCAAACTTATAGCTAAACAACGCGAAATACATACAATGAAAAGTCCAACAGCAAAGTTTGGCCCTTCAAAAATACATACAATTTTGACTTCAATCATTTATTTAAACGTATCTCATTTTTGTTTAAATCCTTCAGCTGTACATAAAAACGCGACATAAAGTGTTGAGTTTATATTAGGTAATCGCGCTCGAACTTAGCGCGCGCACTTGGTTTTCTACCGCAAAGTAACAGTAGAATGATGTCATGTCAAAGTTTCAATAATAATTCAAAATTGGTGCAGCTGATCAATTTTAAAACAATAATTATGCAAAATTAATTCTTCAAACAGATCCAAATGTCATTTCACTCTTAAAAACAATGAACGTCTACAAATTTACTTCGTCAACCATTCTTCGGCGCCAGGGTGTCTACTCAAATCCTGAAAAAATTCCCTAACAATTCCAGGTTTTTCAGGTATTTCTAGATTTCTCCAGGTAACATTTTTCTTAATAAGTTAATACGCACTTATTCAAGTATTAAGTATCGCATTTTCAAAGCAATAAATTCTGACCCTACAGCCTTTTAAAGCAATAGATAACACTGAATAATCCTATTTATTATCCACATATGAATACTTGAATTAAAATTAAAAATATTGGGATGAAACATTTTAAATCAACAATTTAATACTGATACGCCTGCACAATAGAGATTTTGCATGCGTTTTTTCAACCATTTTATTGAAAAGTTTATGATCTAAAAATTTGATAAAAGCATTTATTTTTTAATTTAAACTACTCATTGCTTCTTTAAAATTGGTTGAACATACCGATTTGGAACACTACGTTTGAATGAGTGGGCATTATGATGACGTCCGTTAAACGGAGTACATACAAAAATGAAGCATGCGCAGATAATTTATTATATTTTTAAATTTAGTGACTTTCAACTATTAGTTATTTTACACAGTGACGTCAAACCAACATGGGGCAGAATACTGGTGCATGAACATTGGCACCAAATACATGGGACTGAACCTTATTTCTTTAATATCTTCGCAGAAAATAATTTCTCACCATAAGTGTATCTGGAAATTAGTTTTTGTTTTTCAAGGACCATTTTATGAAATAATAAAATCGATAGAACAAACAATGATCGATTTTATAAAATGGTCCTTGAAATACCAAAACTAATTTCCAAATAAACTTGTGAGAAATAAGTTTTTAGGATGATATTTAAAAAATAATGTTTAGTCCCATGCATTTTGGTGCTAATGTTTATGCATCAGTGTAAGGCCATCTTGGATTGCCGTATTGGAACATGAAATGCCTAATACTATTCCAGGTTAATATGGCTCTAATTTTTTATGTTCTGACGTTATGAATAGAGATTTTCACTCAAGTTTCCGAAAGACATGGAAAATTATTTAAGGCTTCAAGTGGTTGAAGATTTTCCAAATCCGCTTAGAAATAACCTTCTTCCATCATGCACTTAAAATGTTTGACATTCTAAGTGTCAATACATGTTGACTCTAAATAAAGACATAAAAAAGTTTAATGCGACACGCGATTTTTTCAAAAATACTGAATAACTAATCACTGACAAGGACTGCCAGTATAATTGATGTCACATCAATCATAAAAGTTCCCATTCCCGCAGTTTTTTCCACTTATAAAAATCAAATTAATAAATATTTGAACCTCATATTGATTTATTTCTTGTAAGAATTGTAATAGAAAATTGTAATAAAATTAAATTTTTTTTCAAAATCATGCCTTAAAAATTAAACTAGTAAGTAAACTAGTGAGAACTAGGCATTCAAAAGTGAATTATTTAAAATTAAGATTTCCTAGAATTATTGTACAATTTCAAATTGTAATACAGCAATCTTGTTTCATATTTGTATAAAAAAATGTTTTTTGCAAATACACTACCTCCATAAAGTAAAAGAAAGCGGTTTCGTTGTAAAGTATGTCAGCTAATTGTACATTCCCACTGGTCAAAACATCCATCTGATGCTTGCAATGATAATCGCTTTTTAAAAACTCGTTCAAATACCTACATCAAAAATATATATTAACTTTTCTATTTAAACTTCCAGTAGCTCATAAATAAAGGAAAAACTTACTCGTCTTCTAATATTTTATAAATAATTTTCTGAACCAAGGATAAGCATCTCAACAAAGCTTCTGCGTTTTCGCACGAAAGGATTTCTTCCATTTCGGCTTTCAATTCCTCCGAAATTAAATTCGGTCCCAGGACATCTTTAGCGACGTATTTTTTATATATTCTAAGAGCATCTTGTTTCACAGTAGAAGCTCGACGACAGTCATTCTGGAAGTTACAATTGGATCCAGCTGTCTCATTGTCAGTTATCACGTGATTATTCTTTGGCAGACCTACATTTGATTTTACGTCAGTATTGTGTATATTTTTGTCTAGAACTAATTCCTTGTTGTCAACATTTTCCACAGAATCAACTCTGGCATCACGATGAAAATTATCGTCGTGGCCGGTGCTCGAGAAACTGTTGAAATCACTGCTCATATTGTCCAAGCGATCATTGTAGTTTTTGAGAGATACTGCTTCTGGGCAGGCTCCACAGAGACACTCAACTTCGAGCCAAAATTTGATGAGACTTCCACAACCCCTCGAGTCCATAAATTGAATAAAGTAACCTAGGGCGCTTTTATCAGCGAGAATTTCTGGAAGAGTTTTAGAGAGACTAGAGCGGAAGGAAGAAATTTCTATCGACTCTTCATCGAATTGATCATCTTCCTCTGCCTCCTCAAGGCTACCCAGCGAGCTTGTTTGGGCCAGTGGGCATGAATCATTTTGCAAGTTTCCTGTACTCTTCGACTTTGAAGGAGGCTCCTGCAATCTGGACCTATATTTTTGTCCTGAAAGACGTACAAAAATTATTCCGGTTATAGTATTTTATTTTCTCTTTCGTTTTGTTTATGTGTACTTTCAATTATTAATTCACATGTATGTAAAATGAAATTAATCCATTCCTTGTCCATAAAGACATGATTTTATCTCCAAGAAAATGTTGAATCAATGCGAAGAAAAGGTAGAAATTGTGTAAAAATGATGCTGCAAGATTTGAGTTATGCGATATTATGCGATGAAAAAAGAACTACATAACGCGTAAAATATAGGATCTAGTATATTTGCGCTTAGATAATAAATAATTTTGTGATAATACGTAAGTACTACTTTCAATATCAAAACACACAAAAAATTCAATGAGAAAACAAAATATTAACTTTGGCACCAATGGTATATTTGAGAAATTCAAATACGGACCAATAACATAAGAAACATTAGGATTTGCAAGTGGTCGTTCGATTTTATTGAAACTTGGTGAAAATATAGTAATATGTAAGAGACGTTTCGACTCTCCGAAGGATTTTTCAAAATTTGAAAAATTACGGAAGTTGCGCCGTGTTGAATTTTGGTATTGGATTTTTTAAATTATCGACTATTTATTGGATTTTAATGAAACTTGGAGGTATTTCGGGTAAAATTATTCGGTTTAAAATCATAAGATATCAAACAAAAATTTAAAATCTGTGTATTTGCATGAAAAACGGTTTTTGTCGGTAATCCAGGTCACTAATTGCGAATTTGATGTCAAAAATCCAAAATTCGAAATGGGAAAGCTAACATATGGCTACGAGAATTGATTAACTTCGGTTAATTTGCATGAAAGCAACCACCCTAATAGCACGGAACGTTCCGGGAACGTTCCAGGAACTAGCCGCTGGGACTTTCGGAACGTTCCAGGTACGTTGCTGGGCCGTGTGAAATGTCCGCCCTCTTGGAACGTTCCAGCAACGTTCTACTGGAACTTGAAGGGGACTTACCGTTATTGTTATTTTTAACAACAAATATCTTGTAAACCGTAAGAGATAGGTAAAAATGGATGTCATTTTTGAGTTTTAAGAACCGCGTATACTATACTCTAATATGAT
>JAUMHM010000085.1:48300101-48327391 GCA_032362435.1 Melikaiella ostensackeni
CGCACGGGTGACTGGAGGTTGCTGACTTGGCCGCATGGGGCTCCATACAATTTATATAGGAATTGGTTTAACGAATGAAGATAATCACTGGTTGAAACTATGACATTGGTATTACTAGTTTACTTCAGTCGCAATATTCTCTGATTTTCTCTAAGTTCGCTACTGGATCACCAACCAAAACTCCGAAATCTCACTGGTTTCTCAGACACAAAACTCAAAATACTGTTTCAGCCAGTAACAATTCCACTGGTTCAGATTGAGAAAGCAGATTTCCTAACTTTCATCGAAATTCTCATATGCCGAATCGTGCTTCTATTGACCTCTCTCATTCGCCAAACATATTCAATCAGTTGTGGAGGTAGTTATGGAAATCATTACCATAGATGGAACTTGTTCATATTTCTATCATACTTGAGCTGATTTCTGGGTATCAGTATCTCATACCTTATCCGATACCATTCAAAATTTGTTGTCATTCCCACAGAGTTTTAAAGGAATAAAAAACTTAAATTTATCTGGTCAATGGTTAAAATTCAGTATACAATGACAAATACTGAACACTCACCCAAATGTGTCAGATGTAAACCTGTCGAATCTGCACAGAAGCTTGGCAATGTAATTGGAAATTAGGTTCTCTGTATATAGTTTTAGTGATATACAACATTCTTCTATTTTTTGAATACTTTCTATCATTATTTTGATTACATACTTTATTCACAGTCTGGTATAGAATTTTTATTTTTGAACTTGATTATGCCGTAAAAAATGAATAAGCCAAATAAATCAAATGAGTGTTTCAATAAATATAAAAATTGACGACATGCCCAAGTGACAATATACTAATTTATTTTCGGAGAAAATCGTTATTTCCTTTAAATTGATTTCGTTAATATTTTTCGATTTATATGTGTTGGAAGTCATACAGTTCTTATTAAGTGTAAAAATAATTTTTCACAGCGACGACGACGAAGTAAAATTTTTAGGTATTATATTTTCATTAAGAAAATTTTCTCGTCGTATAGAGATATACAGTGGTGTCCCATCACCTATAGAACCCCTTGTACTATGCGGTAGTGCACAAAAAATAAACAAAAAAGTCTCCTAGCAAAGTTTTGTACGAAGCCTAATTTGGACACAAAAAAGGTTCAAAGTTGGGCCTAATCAACCAATGAGGAGCGAGCTTTAGCGACCACTTGTACGTGCCTCAAGCATTAAGATCAGTTAATATACTATATTACTTTTGGCGACACACTTCAGCTCCCGTATGATGTAATTCCCAAGAACGTATATAATAAGGACAGGAAACTTGAGTGGAGGGAGTAGAGCACCCGTGGTTGAAATGAAAGCGCCTAGTATGTGGCCACTCGATCGTTGCGTAGTTTGTACTGCGCATCAGGCCGTCTCTTTCTGTTGCGGAGAAAAAGAGACAGCCTGATTTGCAGTACAGAACTTCGCAACGACGCGCTCCGACCCAGCCGCCGTTTCTCGTGCTACCCACTCCACTCGAGTTTCCTGTCAATATATACGTTCTTGGTAATTTCACTCGAGTTCTCGCACTTCCATTGTTTACTGCAAGAGGCAAAATTCAAACCTCCAAAACTTTTTGAATTCTGAATCCTTCTCGCAAACATTTATTAACAAAACTATAGTAAAAGAACACCTCTTCTAACAACAAAAGTCACACTTCTCGATTGTTCTTAAAGTTTCTGTTCCATAACTTGTAACAAAACCGAAAAAAAACACATTCGCGAAACACAGCAAAAATTGTTTCTTGAAATTTCTTTAACAAGATAAAAATAACAAAACACCTTTTTTAACAACAAAGGCAATCTATTCGATTCCTGGCAAAGTTTCTGTTACATAACGTGTAACAAAACTGACAAAAATCTAAACATTCGCGAAACCAAGCAAACATTTTTACTTAAAAATTTGTTAGAAAAATTCAAATAACAAAACTGACAAAAAACTGAATATTCGCGAAACCCAGCAAACATTCTTTCTTGAAATTTTCTCAGCTAATTTAAAATAACAAAACACCTTCTTTAACAACAAAGGCAATCTTTTCAATTCCTCGCAGAGTTTCTGTTACATAGTTTGTAGCAAAACTGACCAAAACCTGAACATCCGCGAAACCAAGCAAAAATTCTTTCTTGAAATTTTTTTAGCAAGATAAAAATAACAAAACTCCTTTTCTAACAACAAAGGCAATCTATTCGATTCCTCGCAAAGTTTCTGTTACATAACTTGTAACAAAACTGACAAAAATCTGAACATTTTCGAAATGAAGCAAACATTTTTACTTAAAAATTTGTTAGAAAGATTGAAATAACAAAACTGACAAAAAACTGAATATTCGCGAAACCCAGCAAACATTCTTTCTTGAAATTTTCTTAGCTAATTCGAAATAACAAAACACCTTCTTTAACAACAAAGGCAATCTTTTCAACTCCTCGCAGAGTTTCTGTCACACAGCTCGTAATAAAACTCACAAAAGAACTGAACAATCGCGAAACCCAGCGCACATTCTTTCTCATAATTTTTTCATGAAGATTAAAATAACAAATCACCTTTTCTAACAACAAAGGTCATCTTTTCGATTCCTCGCAGAGTTTCTGTTACATAACTTGTAACAAAACTGACAAAAAAACTGTACAGTCGTGAAAACCAGCACACATCCATTCTTACAAATTTTTTATCAAGTTTAAAATAACAAATCACCTGTCCTGACAACGAAAGACACTCTTTTCGATTCCTCACAGTGTACCTGTGAAAAGACTTGCAGCAGAACTGACAAAAAACTGAACATTCAAGGAGACCCAGAAAACATTCTTCCTTGAAATTTTTTCATCAAGATTAAAATAACAAACCACTTTCTATAACAACAAAAGTCACACTTTTTGATTTCTCGCCAAGTTGCTGCTACATAACTTGTAACAAAAATGACAAAGAACTGAACATTCGCGAAAACCCAGAAAATATTCTTACAGGAGAATTTATTAGCAAGATTAAAATAACAAAACACCTTTTCTAACAACAAAAGTCACTGTTTTTGATAACTCGCAGAGTTTCTGTTACATAACTTGCAAAACAACTGACAAAGAACTGGACATTCGCGAAAACCCAAAAAAGATTCTTCCTTGAAAATTTATTAGCAAGATTAAAATAACAAAACACCTTTTCTAGCAACAAAAGTGACACTTTTTGATTCCTCACAGAGTTCATGTTATATAACTTGTCAAGAAACTAACAACAAAGCTTAATATTCTCGAAATCTAGCAAACTTGCTTTCTTGTGAAAACAAAAAATCCCACTTACTTATTAGTTGAAAATTTATTAATAAGCTGAAAATAACACAACACTTTCTCGATGACCCGAAGTCATACTTGCCTGTTCTCACAGAGGTTCTGTTGAATTTATTGCAAGAGAACTAGCAAAAAAAAAACTTAGTGCTCGGAGAACTGTATTACTTTAGTGAAAATTAAATTGGCCATCAGTGATATTTCACTACAAAGCAGTTAAATTTTACCAAAAATAATCACTAAAATGCAATCGGTAAGAGTGACTTTTGTTGTTAGAAAAGGTGATTTATTATTTTAATCTTTCTAATAAATTTTTAATGAAGAATGTTTGCTTAGTTACGCGAATGTTCAATTTTTTGTCAGCTATGTTACAAATTATGTTAACGGGAACTCTGCGAATAATTGAAAAGATGGCCTTTGTGATTTCTTATTTTAATCTTTCCAAGCAAACTTTCAAAGAAGAATGTATGCTGGGTTTCGTGAATGTTCAGTTTTTTGTCAATTGTGTTACAAGTAATGTCACAGAAACTCTGCGAGGAATAGAAAAGAGTGAATTTTGTTGTTAGGAAAGGTGATTTGTTATTTTGATCTTTCTAACAAATTTTCTAAGAAGAATGTTTGCTTGCTTTCACAATGTTCAGTTTTTCGTCAGTTTTGTCACAAGGTATGTAACAGAAGCTCTGCGAGCAATCGAAAAGATTGCATTTGTTGTTGAAGAAGATGTTTTGTTATTCCAATCTTGTTGAACAAATTTTAAGATAGAGTTTGTGCTGAGTTTCGCAACTGTTTAGTTTTTTATCAGTTTTGTTATAACTTATGTATATAGCAGAAACTTTACCAAAAATGAAAAAGTGTGACTTCTGTTGTTAAATTTAGTATTTTGTTATGTACTTTAATTTTGTTAGTAAATGTTTGCGAGAAGGTTTCAGAATTTAGAAAGTATTGGAGGTTTGAACTTTGCGTTTTGCAATCAACAATGAAAGTGCGACGACTTGACGGGGAATTACCTAATACGGGAGCTGAAGTGTGTCATCAAAAGACACAAACACTATCTTAACGCTTGAGACTCGTACAAGTGGTCGCTAAAGCTGGCTCCTCATTAGTTGATTACACCGAGCTTTGAATCTTTTTTGTGTACAAACTAGGCTTCGACAAAATTTTGCTATGGAACTTTTTTGTTTATTTCTTTGTGCACTATCACATAGTACGAGGGGTTGTATAGTTGGTGGGACACCCTGTATTATCGATTTAGTTATTTGATTCACAATAGACACAGAAAAAATAGTTTTTTATGGTAGAGCGTTCGCTTCCAAATATTTTTATTCAAAATTAATTTTTAATTTTAATTTTCGGTAAAAAAGTCTTTTTCATGTTATATAAATAACAAATAATAAAAATAAGTTTTAGCAGTGATTAATGATACATAAAATTTCAAAGAGTAATTTTCATTGGAAATTTTTATCTACATAGAAGAGGGTAAGGGTAATTTTCATTTGAAAATTTTATCTGGATAGAAGAAAAATAGCATTAGAGTATTATTATTATTATTATACCATTAGGCCAAATCCCTTCCGGGGTAAGCGTAACTCGTTCGGTTTTGGTCTCGTTTCACTACTGAGGATTAAGGAATTTGTATGGTGAATTTGGGTACGGGATGTTTAGGAGGAAAAGGAAAAGGTTTTAGATCAATCTTACAACATCGCTCCGACACTAGTCGCTTGATCAATCTCTTTAGCAATCAACCCTGGTGAAGAGCTTCGCAAAGCCATTATAATAACGGGACTAATTATAACAATCTACTAAGAAAATCTCTTCACGTGGGGCCATTAGTATCCAAAATCTTTCGTTTCAGGCATCACTCTTCTTCCTATAAACAACTGCTCTCCATGCATATATTATTGCAAATGACGAAAAGATGTACATTTTTCATTTTTTTTTGTATCTTCTTTGTGACAATTTTTCCTATGTTCACTAGACTCAGTAATCAGTATCGCTTGGATTTAATGTGCGGGGATATTTGGAACAAAAAAAATTTGTCGGCAAATGAAAATAATTTGTTTTCTTAATTATTTTTAAATTATGTTGCAAATGGTATTTAGCGTAATCATAAATCAAAATGTGTCATTAAATATTATTTGTTGATTTTTTAATCGAATTATATAAATAAACGATCATTGCAGACCTCGAACTCATTTCCAATCCGTTGGAATCCCTTGAAATCTGTGACATCTTTCGAAATTCCTTTAAAAATTATGAAATCTTTCAAATTCTCTGAAATCCCATAATATCTGATAAAGCCCCTTGAAATCTTTTAAAACACGCTAAAAGCTTTTATATACTTTAAAACCCTTAAATTATCTTGAACTTTGTAATAGGTATCTCTTAAATTTTTTTTCAAAATTTGTTGAAAATTTGAAATCAGAAGAAAATTCTTGAAATCTCTGAAAAACCTTTGAAATTCTCCTGAAATAAATAGAAAAAACAAGTATGAACGAGAGAAAATCCGAGTTCTGAAACTGTCAGGATGGTTTGTTTCTCTTGAAAGAACTTGTTTTCAGTTAGGATCTTTTTTACGATATTTTTTATTTAAAGAAAGATTTACAAATGAAAAAATTCTATTAATCTGTTGGTGAATGATTATTTGTTTATTTGTTTCAGCCCGCTGTGTTTCAATCCTTGGAATTTCAAAAATGCAATTCCTCATAAGAATTTTTTCTGCAATCCTGATTATAACGACCGTGGTTGCTAATGATTGCCACACAAAGGGTTTGAGCACATATTTTCAAATAACCTGCAGAAAAGATGCAAGCTGGTTAGATTTTCAAGAAGAAATTGATCGTGCGATGAAAGAAGAGAGAAATTTCTCTCTTCAAAAACTCGTTGCTATTTTTCTAACTAACAACAATATGCAGTCGATCCCAGAGAACGTTTTAACGAATCTGTCCGGACTTGAGTACCTTGAATTAGGTAACAACAAGATTCAGTCATTTGAACCTGGAACGTTCAAGAGCCTCAAAAGCTTAAGCTTACTAAATTTGTGGAATAACGAAATAAAAGAATTTGACAACCTCACATTTGATGGCCTTGTTTCGCTGAAAACTCTTGATCTTCATAACAACAAGTTGACGAACTTGCCTCCAGGAATTTTTGACAAACTCGAGCAATTGCAAGTGGTGAATTTGTCGGGGAATCGATTTGAAACATTACCGGCGACTTTGTTTCAGCGAAATCATCAGCTGAACACAGTGAGACTTCGATTTTCCCGGTCACTCACGAACTTACCTAGTGGATTTTTTAGCAACTTGAAAAACCTCAAAGCTGTCCAGCTTGATGGCTCGAGTCTGGAAAGTCTGTCTGAGGATCTCTTTCAGGGTTCATCGGAGTTGAAGGACATTTATTTGGCTGGAAATAATCTAAAGACTTTGCCTAAAAAAATCTTCGAGGGTTTAGAGAAACTCCAGAAACTGCTTATTCACGCGAATAGGATTGAATATCTACCTGATGGTATTTTCAGTACAAACCAGAATCTGGAGGAACTGAACTTGAACCACAATAACATCAAGAACATTTCTGGGTAAGTTTCTTGAATTGTTTTACCACTAATTTTTAAAATAAAAAACGTGAATATCCCAGTCCAACATATCTTTTTACTTCTTTTTCAGCTCCTTATTCTCCGGTCTGAAATCCCTGAAAAAGTTGCAAATGCAGAATAACTCACTATCAGTTATTGACAAAAATGCATTTAAACATTTGAAAAGAGTGGAAGAAATATATCTCTCGCACAACAATATATCAGATATTTTGGTCTTGGATGATGACTACATGCGGCTATCAGTTTTTTATCGTTGCGAAAGACTGCGGAAAATGGATCTGTCTTTCAATAAAATTAACAGGATCTTCAGTGATTGGACTACACAGCCTTCCCAGTTTCTCAACCACCTCGATCTTTCTTATAACGAAATAGACAGAATACGCGTAAGTATTACTATGTGTTTTGTCAATCAAAATTTCGGTAATTTACCAATTCCGCAAATTTACTCAAGTATTTTCAAATCTTTTGACATCCTATAAAATATTTTTATTCTTTGAAAGCCCCTCGAAAAACATAAATCTCTTTTGAAATCTTTGTAATATTTCGAAATCAGTTAAGATTCTATCAAATCTTTGGAATCCCTTGAAATCTTTCCAGATTCTAGAGATATTTTTACGCCTCATAAAATATTTTAATTCTTTTCTAACCTGAAAGTGCGAATTTTAAACTTTTACAATTGAACCTTCAAAAATTTGTAACTCTGAAATTTTTAATTCAAATGCTCCATTTACAATTATAAAATGGAAGCTCTCAACACTTTTTAACCTAACAATTTTAGATTAAATGCCGTTAAACTTCAAAATTAATTTTTTTTTAACTTTTATAAATTGAACGCTTCAAAGATTTTTGGCTCAAAAATGTACATCCACGTTATCATTTTCAATGCTCTAAATTTGTAAATGTTCAATATTATATGATTGTAAGCAATTTTTGATTAGAAACAGTAAGAATTGATTGATTAAAATTGCTTTAACCAAACATTTTTTAAATTAGAAGTTAAATTAGGGACGACATAATTTTACCGGAAAAGCAAATTCCCGAATGTTGAAAAATCACGAAACAAAATTACCGAAATAGAAACTTTCTGAAGAATGAAATTTTCAAAAAATTCAAATTATTGAACATAAAGAAAACTACCGAAAATGTTTATTAACGAAATTAAAATATTCCGAAAGTGAAAATAAACTAAATTGGAGAAATTCAGAAATTTTAAATTGCCGAAATTATTAAATTCCCAAAATTACATAATAACCGAGTTTTAAAACACAAATTTACCAATTGCACAACGAATTTCGACAATTTGCAAATTTCGGAATTTTGAAAATTTATGCTTTCAAATTTCGGTAATATTACAATTTCAGAAATTTAATATTTCCGGTAATTTGAAGTATCTGAATTCTTCTAGTTTCCTTATTTTTCACTTTCGGAATATTTCAGTTTCGTTATTAAATATTATCGGTAAATTTATTTATCTTCGGTAATTTTAAATTTCGGAAAGTTTCATTTTTCGAAAATTTTCTATTTCAGTAATCATATTTTCGGTATTTTTTAACATTCGGTATTTTGCCTCTTCGGAAAAATTATGCCTTCCCCTTGAATTATTTTAATTTAAAGTCCTTTCAAATTAATAATTGTTCAATATGTTATTTATATAATTGGGATTTGAAACTGAATAACAGCATTTAATTATGAATCTATTAATTTGAAATTATTTGCAAACTGAAAATGGTTTATAAAGTTTCAATCGGACGTTTACACTTATTTAACTACTAAGGGTTTTGAATTGGAACAGTTTAATTTTTAACCTTAAAATATGTAAATTGTTTAATTTTCAATACTCATACTACACTTCTGGTTTGAAAACTATTTATTTATTTTTAAAGCAGGTCAACTTAAGACGTTTTTGTTGAAAAATTTCCAATTTCAAACGATTATAATTTAGAATTTTTGAAGTCTTTAAAGCTGGATTTTATATTTCTTTAAATTGAAAATGTACGCTTAAAAAATGGAGAGCTAATATAGAAAATGTTTGAAGTAAAATATTTTAGAATTACGCATTGTAAACTGAATGACTTTATGGTTGAAAAAGTTAGCAGTTGAACTTAACATTTAAAAAATGTTGAATTCGAAATTATTTTAAATTTAATTATATCACGTGACATGAAATTTGTGATATTTCAAGTGATTAGACAGATTTTTCTTCTAAAAATTTGTAAAATTTCACGTTAAAAAATAAATTCACTGTGATTTCCCGGTCTCAAAAAATTTCAGGTCATTTCCCGGTCCAGCGGTCAACCTGTATATGCATAACATGGAAAACTTTTTTTTTAATGTAAAAAGTGATTTTGGCTTTTGATCTTGGAATTAAAAAATTTTTAAATGAAGAAACGTGGACATGAAAAGGGCCCTACTGGCCTTGAAAACATGATATGGATTCCTAGACCAAAGGCCAAAATCAGCTTTGACATATTATTGGGTTTTAAAACCAAAAATTACTTTTTTTTAAATCTTTGTAATATTTGTAAAACCTTCGAAATCCTTTAAAATCGTTGATTCTTTTTTAAACTTTTGAAATGCCTTACAGTTTCATGAAGTTCTTTGAAATACCTATATATTTTTTGCAATGCTTTCAAATCACTTGAAACCTTTGAAATTCTGCGAGAACCTTTAAAATCTGTTGAAGTATTTTCAAATACCTTGAAATTTTTGCTAGTCCCTCAAAATTCCATGAAATAGCATGAAAGTCTTTTTGCTTGAAATTTTTTTAAATCTCGTAAAATCCTCTGAATTTTTCTAATATTTGATGAAGTCCTTAGGAATCTGTGCAATCTTTTTAAATCCCTTGTGAAATTATTTGAAATCCTCAAAAGACGGTCAGAATAATGTTTCTGTTTGAATATTTTCAGGAAACAGATATGGATTTTAAGCACCCGCAGCAATTTCACATAAATCTCTCTGGCAACAAAATAAGAAGGATTGATATGAGTAGCTTTTTTGAAGAAAATTTCCTACAAGAAACTCGAAGCAAAATAGAAATGATTTTGACGAACAACCCTCTGGAGTGTGACTGTTTTCTGTACGATTTTTTACAATATTTGGATGGATCATGGCCGGAATTAAGGAGGACGTTACAGATAGAAATTGGACCTATGGAATGCTCGAGTCCTAAAGAACTTGAGGGTACTCTTCTCTCTGATTTGAAATCTGAGGATTACAGATGCATTGCATCAGATCTTGAAGAATATGAAGGAATCTGTCCTGAATCGTGCAGAAGATGGATTAGGCCTTCTGATTACAAGCTTATTTTCGACTGTGCTTATAAGAATCTCACTGAAGCTCCAGAAACGATGTGCAAATTCACAAGTTCTGAATACATGAATGAGGTCAACCTCACTGGCAACTTTATCAAAAAACTTCCAAATATGAATCAAATTGGTTACGACAGAGTGGAGACTCTTATACTTTCGGATAATAATATTTCAACCATAACGGAGGATGTTTTCTCACCAGCGCTTTTGGTAAGTTAAATTTATTTTGTCTCAAATTTTATTTTATTAAACAAAATTTTGTTAGAGTTCATTGCAATTAATGGTTTGAAATGGCCTCTCAACATGTTTTACTCTGGTAATAATATGCACAGCATTTCTTCTAAGATATAAAGAAAATATTCTTCATAGTGAATAAATAAAACATATTTATACCGGGTAACAGAAAAAATCTTGAATTTCGAAATGCGCAAAAAGTACACGTGCTTCATAGTTTAAAGATTCCTATTAATTTAAACCCTATTGAAAAAATCTTCGGCAAAATCTTCGTGTTACTTTCGGACGAGGAAATCCATGAGGATTTTCAAATTTCTCGAGGAAATCCATGAGGATTTTCAAATTACTCGAGAAAAACCAACGATGATTAATTGTCTGACTTGCGGATTTCTTCGAGGAATCTGAAAATCCTCGCGGATTCCTGCGAAGAACTTGAAAATCCTAGCGGATTTCCTCGTGTTTTTCTCTTCCGAAAGTCGCTTGAGTCACTTTTAGTCACTTTTTTTCTCAAATAACTTTTTAGTC
Source organism: Melikaiella ostensackeni (assembly GCA_032362435.1). Lineage (NCBI taxonomy): Eukaryota > Metazoa > Arthropoda > Insecta > Hymenoptera > Cynipidae > Melikaiella > Melikaiella ostensackeni. Next base: position 48,311,060 of record JAUMHM010000085.1, read on the forward strand.
ACTTTTTTAAATGAAAAGATTACTTTGGTGATCTTTGAACTCCGTTTAATTCTTTTGAATTCGCTCTAAATTCTTTGGAATTACGTTAATATCCAGTGAATTCAATGAATCTTTTTTGGATTTTTAATTTTTTTTTCATTTCATTTTTTTCATTTTCATTCAGTTCATTCATTTTATTTTACTTCACTTTTAATTTTTAAAATTTGGTTGCATTCACTTGAATTATCATGAATTCACCCTGAATTATTCTAAATTCATTTCGAATTCGTATGAATTTCACCGAATTCTCTTCAATTCCCTTGAATTCTTCTAAATTCATTCCAGTTTTACTAAAATCCATGAAAAATTCTGGATTTTTTGCAATTCATTTGGTATTCACCCTGAATTTTTATTAAATTATCCTGGATTCTTTCAAATTATTTGGAACTCTTTGTTTTGAATTCTTCTAAATTCACTTCCATTTTACTGAATTCAATGGAATTTTTTGGATTGTTTCCAATACATTTGAATTGTTTTGAATTTGAATCCAATTGTTTTAAATTCACTCTGAATTCTTATGAATTCATCCTAAATTCGTTCAATATGTCGAACCTGAAATATTTTCAGCTTGAATCAAAGAAACATGTTATTTTTTTTTAAGTGAAAAACGAATTTTTTCGTGGTTTTTAAAACTTTAAAAAATGTGTGCATATGACTTAATCCAAAAAACATGTATTATGCGCACTTTCAAAAAATTCTAAATTGAGCAAAATTCTTCTATTAATTTTCAATTTTTTATTCTTGTTTACTAGTAAAAACTGTACATTACGAAATTCGCCATTATTTTTTATATAATAGGAAATGTTTTTTGGATTTTAAAATCAAAGAAGAAAACAGAAGTTATAAACTAATTTCAAAAAAGTTTTTTTTCCCCTGTTTTCAGGTGCCAGTCCAAAAAAAATTTCCCTCACCTCAAACGATTCAATTAATTTTAGCATAGTCACTCCGCCTTAATGCACATAATGCACAATTTTAGTCACTTTCGGTTTAAACAGGTCAATCTCACATTTTTCAAGCAAATTCGGCTGTAGCAGCCCTGTCAATTATTCTGCGATTTTATAAGTTTCGATAAATTTGGCTTACTTGGTATAGATATTTTTAATTTATTCACTGTAAAGAATATTTTCTTTATATTTTAGAAGAAATCCTGTGCATATTATTCCAGGGAAAAAATGTTTGGGGACCACTTCAGAACGTCGGTTGAAACGAAATTACAAATCTTCGTGTTCTAAACCCGATAATATCTTCAAAGAATGTTCTTTTGTTCATTAGATTTAGGGCTCTTTCTTCAACAAATGACAATTCTTCTTTATTTGTTTATACTCTCTCCCTTTTACGGGTTTTAGAGTCTTTACAGATCCATTACATACATATTTTCGTATCTACAATCCTTATAAACTACCTTACCAACTATATTACAATATCGTCTTAACATTATGCATACTCCTATAATTTATGGCAGTATTTTTTCACCAAAAGGAAGAAATTTCAGGCGTATTATTTGCAAAATTAAAAAATTCAATTTTTTTGGACACCCTAATATACATCTTGCAAGGTTTAAACACTTTTCCTAACAATACTTATTCTTTTTAGGCATTGGAACTCGACAACAACAAGCTCACAGCCCTATCATCGTCTTTGCTCACTCATCTTGAAAATTCCACCCTCCAGTTCATAAAACTCGGCGGGAATCCCTGGAAATGTGACTGCGATGCCCGGCATCTCCAGTACTATATTGAAGACGGTGGGGCTAAGGGCAGATTCCAAATCCTGGACGTGCACAACATCACTTGCCAAAACTCAGGAGAGTTACTGAAAACGATGACAGTAAACGATTTATGTCCATTCATGATGAGAATGATCATCGGAATAAGTTTGGTAATAGCGTTCCTCGGATTGATGATTGGTACCCTGGCCGCTTTATATTATCGCTACCAAAGGGAAATCAAAGTCTGGCTCTACGCCCACCGGATGTGCCTCTGGTTTGTCACCGAAGGAGAACTCGATAAAGACAAACCTTACGACGCGTTCATCAGCTATTCTCATAAAGACGAAGATTTTGTTGTCAGCGAATTGGTACCGAAACTTGAGGAAGGTCCCCGGCCTTTCAAACTCTGCATCCACTTTCGTGATTGGCTAGCTGGCGAATGGATTCCGGCCCAGATTGCAAAATCCGTGAGCGATTCCAAAAGAACAATTGTTGTTGTTTCTCCAAACTTTGTGCAAAGTGAGTGGGGCCGACTTGAGTTCCGGGCAGCACATAGCCAAGCACTTAATGAGGGAAGAGGTAGGGTTGTTGTCATTTTGTATGGAGACATCGAACCAAATGATGATTTGGAACCAGAGTTAAAAGCTTATCTAAGTATGAACACCTACGCAAAATGGGGCGACCCCTGGTTCTGGGACAAGCTTCGTTACTTTCTTCCTCATAAATCTGATTTTACGGATAATAGAATCCTAGGGTCTAAAATCTTCAAGGCGCAAGATCCATCCACACCTCTCGCTCTCACCTTTAATAAGATTGATGTAAAAGAATTTCCTGAAAAAGACACGCCACTGACCGAAAATGTTCCGACGAATGACGCTGAGAAGATCAATATTTTGCAAATAAACGAAGTCAAAGATGTTTGCATTGATATGAGGGACGATGAGTAGTGATCGGAAGTTTTAGATACCATGTAAAGCTACATGCCAATAATGTACATATTAATTAAAAATTTCTTTTTAAGATTAGGCTGATTAAAATACTCGACTTTATTGTGCTCCCATTACCGTGATATTTAATGCCAAAATAATAATTTGTCAAATGCAGTTATATAAGTAATAAATTTTTGATAAATGAATTGAATGGGTGTTTTTCATTTTCAATTTAGTTTTACTTCCTCTTATTTTTAGACAATAGTAATATAATGGTGTTGAATATTTTATCAGCAAAATATTTAGTAAACAAAATTATACAGCTAAAGTAAATTCTGAAGTAACTTACTGCAACACTTTTTGATTTTAGATGAATTTCAGTTGAAAATTGAAACACGTTTGTCAACATTTTTCCCCGTCATTAATTTTCAGTATGTAGTGTTAAATTTGAAAAAGTTTCATGCTATAAGAACTTCAAAATTAGAGACTATTTCAAAATAATTGAAACATTCAGAATTGTACAATTTCAAATTGGAGACCTTTAGCTGAAACATATCTGAAACTTCTACAAATTTAACATAACAGACTTAAGATTAGAAATTTTGAAGAATTTTAAATGTTACTCGTTCAAAATTGCTTAATTTCATGTAATACAAAGTAACAGGTATGATGAGTGTATAGGTCATTTCCCGGTCCATTGGCCACCCTGTAATTTTTTATTTTTCAAAACAGAAGCGAAAATGTCAATGAAGATAGAAAATAGAAATGCAAATATACAACAATTTTGCGATTCTTAAGCATAAATTTATTGTTTAAATAAACGAGAATTAAAGAAAATTCAAACTTGCGCTATAAAAATTAATGAAAACTATTAATTGTTGAAACGATTCTAAAATGTTAATGAACTTACATCGTGCTTAAAACGTATAAATTTTATGATTATTCAGTCACAAACTAAAAATTTGTAATTCATTTAATTGGATTTTGAAAATTGGAAATAAACTCCAATCTGAAAGTCTTCGATTTTCGAAGCTTGTTTCTTTAACTTTAAAAGAATATTAAGGATTTAATTAGTTCCATTTTATGTGATAATTTTCTTTAATGATCTAGAATGTTTTCAAAACTACCCTGGGAAAAATCTGGACAAGGTCTGGAATTTCGAATTCGAAATTCTGTAAGACAACCCTCTGGTATAAGAAATGAAATGAAAAAGCTTTATGCCTATCAAAAATTTTATCATTTTTTCATGGCAACAACAACATTTCATCATTTCATGGCAACAAAATAAAAATCTGATGTTCAACCTTTTGTAAAAAGTATACCTAATTAGTTACATATTCTCGAATGATTATTATCGGTTTAAAAGTTTTGACTAATGTCAGATTGTTCTAACTCTAAAGTTTATTTCGTTTGTGCAGAGAATATTTGCAAATCCATAAGATTTATGTCCTATGTATTTCTAAACAAATAATGTTATTATTTCATTGCCTGATGCTGCTTTTTTGGAATATCTTAAAAAATTGTATGTGACTTTCTAGAGATTACTGGAATGTTTAAGAATATTCAGAACATTTTTTGGAATATGCTAGCATTTTCTTGAATGGTTTACAATTTTCTTGAATATTTTCATAATTTCTAAAATAAATGTCAGACCATTCTGGAATATGGTCTTGAATTATCTAAAATGTTCAACAATTGAATATTCGACAATATTCTTGAAGAATCTTGATTCTTGTGAAATACTCTGGAATATATTAAAATTGTCTAGAGTATTGTCCGGAGCTGGGCAAAGAGTTATTGACTCTTTTGTTATTTACTTTCTTTCTTCGCTGCTTATTCAAATGAAGACATGAGAATGTCAAATGAATAAGAGTCAAAAATTAGATAAATTTTACAGGGTGAACGGAAAATGTGTTCTGCGGTTTTCAAATATAAAATTTTGATAAAATTGTAGAACCATGTGTCTCCAAGAATTGAAGATGTGAAAACTTTAGGAATTTTTTTTGTGTGGTAGGGGGCAAAAAACACGAAAATATAGTAAGGACTTTCTCAGGTCTGGTAAATATGTGCAGCATATATGTATATATTTCTTTCATATGCCAGAATTTCGAAAAATGTTCCCACTGGAATTTATGAATTAATAAAAATATAAGAATGACAACTGGATAAGGACTAAAAATAAAGTTATTTCTATACTATATGTGATGGAATATTTAGTCAAAATTATAGAAGTGTGCGGCCATTATTTACAATGTTTCAGGAAAGTGGAAAATTAAAAAAAAAAAATTTTCTGTTTGAGGGTGAAAAAACCAAATGGTCCTTATCGAGTAGGGTGGTCTATATTTTACTTTTTTGGAAATCGTTCGCTCCTACTCGCGATTTGATGCGCATGCCCAAAAATAAAATGCCCTCCAAATTTTATCAAAATCGGTTGATATTTACCCGTCGCCCTAGGCACTTGAAGTTTCCCATATGAATAATATGGGGGAAATTGTGTAAAAACGCTTAATTTACGTAACTTTTTCAGTTTTTATTCAAATCAATTTTCCACGGAGGGCGATAATCTCTACGTAATGCTTAAAAGATCCTAATTTTAAAAAACATGAAATTTTTTAAATTTCTGAAATGGCGGACCCACAATTAGGGCCAAAAATGGCATTTTCTATAGTTAATAACTTTCAAAATTTTGGAAAAAGCCCAATATGGCGGCCAGGAAACTTTGCAAAAATCTATCAGTTTCGAAATTTTTTAGCGATTTTGTTTAATTTCTCAAAAAAAATAAGTTTTTCAGTTTCGTTGTAAGCTGCATCACTCTAAACAGAATTTCAGAAACACAAAAAAAAATTTCAAAATTTTGGACTTCTGGGATCATAGGATGATTTCTGGAGTCAAACTTTTTTTCTAGCAAAGTTTAAAAATATTTAATAGAAAACTGCGGAAATGAGCTATTTTTGGAATTTTTAATCAGCCGCCAAAATTTCGGACATCGGGAATCATCAAGTGCTTTCTAAAGCCACACTTCTTTCTACAGCAAAGTTTAAAAATATTTATTTGAAAACTACAAAAACGAGCTATTTTGGGACTATTTAGTTGGCCGCCATCTTTAATTGAAATTTTTTTTTCTGGCTATATTCACCTTAAAATAATTCGTTAGAACTTTTTTACAGGGTTGTGTATATACAAAATCGGTAGTGGTGAAAAAAATTGCCGGTACCAGTAAAAAAAAAAATTACCGGTACCGGTAAAAATGATTTTATGTGAGGAAACTCATGTGAGGCAGAACCCCCGAAAGGATGAGAGTTGTAACTGAATTCTCTCTTCATCTCTCTCCAACGCTTTTAGAATCCATCTTATCAAGAAAGACGATACTGGAAAGGAATAGGAGTGCGACTAAACAAGCAAGAGTGAGATATCCGTGATGACAAATTTTAAATGCGAATTCTGATAGGATTTTTTGCAAGAAAAATGAATATGACATTTCTCAAGAGAATGAACGACTAATATTAAAAATTATAGAAATACTGCACAATGGGAAATCCTAATGTTTGATAATGGTGGCGAAATGATCCTGGAAATGGACTGGCAGTGTGACTTTAATTATTTCTGTGACCAGTCAGAGGGGTACTTTCCCGCCCCCATGAGTCGTTGGAAAGGGATAAGGTTGTGACTTTAATTATTTCTGTGACCAGTCACAGGGGTGCTTTCCCGCCCCCACGAGACGTTGGAAAGTGTGAAAGGTGTGACTTTAAGGGCTCACATGCAGCCAGAAAAGTAAAAACGTAGGTACATTTTGGGATTATTTTTCTCGATAACCGTTTGCTTTATTCAATCACGGTTTTTCTTATTCGAAAGAGGGTACACCACGACGTACTTTTATGAACTTCATATAAAAAAAATCAACAATAAATATATTTCATCGGCGATGGTATAAACCATGTTCTTTTCTTCATGTTTCGCGGTGCCCATGATTCAAACTGTCAGTTAACAAGCAATTTCGTGATCATGGTGAGTACGTGCACTCGTTGGCAGGAGAAATCCTTGTTCCTTATAATAATTACAGAGCTACGCCCTTTCCTGAAAAGATGGTTACGGACAATCGCAAAGGACATACAATAGAAACATTATGTGCTTCCTACTTGTCGAACTCTCAGCAGGTGGCTCGACGCTCGGTCCCTTCACTGCGATCAGTTCTTCACGCTGTGGTCAATTACCAGTAACTTCGTCAATTTTGCGAATTTCGCGATGAAAGTTTCCACACTATATTTTAGAAACTATGAACTTTTAGGAAATACGATTTAAAAAAATTCGATTTCCTGAAAATCCTGTCCGCATGTAAGCCCTTAATTACACTGATCAACAAAAATAACCAATGTCGTTGCTGAATGTGACATATCATTTCCGAAGTACTTTTTAATGCTGAACACAAATCTGGCTTCGGTTTGTTGCAGATCACGTTGATGCGTTTTATAACGCAGTTTGCGAATATCGTCTTACTTTAGCAATATGTATAACGGTTTCTGAAATATTCTCAAAAAACCAAAACAAGTTTTGTTTGTTTTTTCACGAAGAAAAATAATCTGGAAAAGAATTTAAATTCGGATTATCCGTTTTTGAGATATCTTGAAAAAGATGCACTCGTCTTTTCAATTTTCGTAAACTTGTGCAAAATGCTATACTGGGCATCAGATCTTCATTTCTCCATATAAAAATGTTCGACGTTTGCTTCAGCGAACATGTTTTTTGATCTGGTTGTCACGGATGAGATTCCAACAATAATCAGCAAGACTACTGGTGTTCTATTTACCCTGATATCTCTTCTCAATAGTTGCTATATCTTGGTGGAATCTTTCTCCGTGTTCGTCCCTGACTAATCCCAACTTTCCAGGAAAGAAATCTAAGTGTGAATGTAGAAAATGTATCTTCAATGACATATTTACATTCAGACCTTGAAATCGTGTGAACATTTCATTTACATACCGCTTGTAGTGCTTAGATTTGTAATTTCCTTGGAAATTTCGGATCACATTCTTTACAGATAACCAGGCTTTTCTCTCTTCACTGCTCAAGCATTCGTCGAATTCTGAGCCCTGCATAAGCTCACGAATCGGAGGCCCTATGAAAACCCCTTCTTTAATTTTCGCTTCGCTGAGTTTTCAGAATTTTGCTTTTAGGTAGGCAAATGCGTTTCCGTTCCGAGCAGTTGCTTTCACGAAGTTCTTAACTATCTCGAGTTTGATATGTAAAGGCGGCAGAATAACATTGTAAGGGCCTACCAGAGGGTCTTGAGCGACATTTCTTGACCCCGGTTCGAACAAGTCGCATTCGGACCAAATCTTGACAGTATAATGTTTGTTTCTAGCACGGCTGTCCCAGTAAAATAAGAACAACAACACTTCGTGTATCCTGTGTGCAGTCCAAAAAAAATAGCAATCTCTTCAAAGTATGAACAGATTGGCAAGCAGTGTGCGTGGTAATTTATTTTCAGAAGAAGTATTTACATAACATCGTAGCGCTCTTTTAAATGTGAAGCATAGGCAACAGTTGTGTAAGGAAACTTATTGCCATTATGCAGAAGAACGCCTTTCAGACTAGTCTTATTTGATTCCATGAACAAATGCCATTCGCTGTCTATGTGCTACGGTTCGACAGCTTTCATCAATTTATTTACATCGTTACAATAATTAAGACTGCCTTCGTCGGAAAAGAATTTGGCCAGATCTTTTTCGCAATTGCGGTAAGAGATTTTCACATCTTCGTTTAATGAATTCTTTTCCTCTAATCGAGATCCCAATAAGTCAACCCTATCTTTCGATAGATGAGGATGTTCAATTCACCTTGAATGAATAAAATCGGTATTTTTCTCGAATGTTTCGGTTCTGGTACATCCCCTTCAGAATTAGGCCCTTATTTTCGATTATACCCAAGCTATTTTCTGCTTTAGGCACATGTATAAAGACTGGCTTGACCATGGATGGGACATCAGCATAAGCAATCTGTTGCTTATTCTTTGCATTGAAGCCCTTTATGTGTGTGGTATATGTATTACAGAAATAACAATCCACATCATGATTTTGCGGTTACTTCCAAAAAATTGGTGTACCAGAATTCAGTTTTAGATGATTTCCTCGACTTGCAGACCTCAGTCCAATCGCACAAATAGGACAGCAATATTGAAGTTCCCAAGACTGATTCACATTTTTCAATATTCTACAGAAAGATAACCGGTGTCCTGCTTTAATCGCGTCAGAAAGTGGTTGTCTTTGATTTGTTGGTGTATAGAGACCACAAACAAACAGAAAAAATTAAGATTACTCTTACACCTATCCTACATTCTCTCAATTTACTCCAATTCAACAACAAAAAATATAATTCTCAATGTATATGTACAGACCTTATATCTACTGGCTCAATACGAGAAAGACAATTATGTTTACTTCATATCCAATGAATTAAATCTAAGAACACTAAAATACAAATGGTAGCAATCCGATAAGGGAAAGAAAAATAATCTTACTCACTATGATTGAAGGTAAGTTTTACCGGGGAGATCCACACAAAATCGATTCAATGAAATTTTGAAATACATAACAATGTGAGTGATCGTCCTACATTTCAGAACTGCATGGAATTCAGAAGCAAATGACAAAGTGATTGATCGCCTTATGTTTTAGAACTGTATGAAATCCATAAACAAGTAACAATGTGATTGATCGCCTTATGTTCTAGAACTGCATGAAATTCAGAAACGAATCAAATGTGATTGATCGTCCTCTATTTCAGAACTGCATATAATTCAGAACCAAATGACAGTATGATTGATCGCCTTATGTTTTAGAACTGCATGAAATTCAGAAACGAATCGAATGTGATTGATCGTCTTATGTTTCAGTACTGCATGAAATTAAGAAACAAATGACAATGTGATTGATCGCCTTATGTCCTAGAACTGCATGAAATGCAGAAACGAATGAAATGTGATTGATCGTCTTATGTTTCAGTACTGCATAAAATTCAGAAACAAATGACAATGTGAGTGATCGTTTTCTGTTTCAGAACTGCATGAAATTCATAAACAAGCAACAATGTGATTGATCGTTTTATGTTTAAGAATTGCATGAAATTTAAAAAACAAATGACAATGTGATTGATTGTTTTATGTTTGAGAATTGCATGAAATTTTAAAAACAAATGACAATGTGATTGTTTGCCTTATGTTTTAGAACTATATGAAATTCATAAACAAATGACAATGTGAGTGATCGTTTTTTGTTTCAGAACTGCATGAAATTCATAAACAAGCAACAATGTGATTGATAGTTTCATGTTTTAGAATTGCATGAAATTCAAAAAACAAATGGAAATGTGATTGATCGTTTTATGTTTTAGCAATTCATGAAATTTAAAAAATAAACGATAATATGATTGATCGCTTTATGTTCTAGAACTGCATGAAATTCGGAAACGAATCAAATGTGAATGATCGTCTTGTATTCCAGTACTGCATAAAATTCAGAAACAAATGACAATGTGAGTGATCGTCTCATGTTTTAGGACTGCATGAAATTAAGAAACAAATGGCGATTTGATTGATCGCCTTATGTTCTAGAACTGCATGAAATTCAGAAACGAATGAAATGTGATTGATCGTCTTATGTTTCAGTACTGCATGAAATTCAGAAACAAATGACAATGTGAGTGATCGTCTTCTGTTTCAGAACTGTATAAAATTCAGGAACAAATGACAATGTGAGTGATCGTTTTCTGTTTCAGAACTGCATGAAAATCATAAATAAGCAACAATGTGATTGATCGTTTCATGTTTCAGAATTGCATGAAATTCAAAAAACAAATGACAATGTGATTGAAAGTTTTATGTTTTAGAATTGCATGAAATTTAAAAAACAAACGACAATGTGATTGATCGCCTTATGTTCTAGAACTGCATGAAATTCAGAAACAAATAACAATGTGGGTGATTGTCTTCTCTTTCAGAACTGTATGAAATTCAGAAACAAATGACAATGTGAGTGATCGCCTTTAATTTCAGAACTATATGAAATCCATAAACAAGTAACAATGTGACTTATCGTCTTATGTACCACAACTTTATGAAATTCAGAAAAGAATGAAACGTAAGTGATCGTCTTATGTTTATAAGTGCATGAAATTCAGAAACAAATGAGAATGTGATTGATCGCCTCATATTTTAAAATTGTAAGAAATTCACGAACAAATAACAATACGATTGATCGTCTTATCTTTCACAACTGTATGAAACTCAGAAAGGAAGGAGATGTGAGTGATCGTCTTATGTTCTACAATCGAACATCTGATGCTGAGAACAGTATCAAGTACAAGTTTTCGGAAATTGAAAAGAAGGGTAAACATTTTTCAAGATATCTTAGAAACGGCTAGAGATATCGCTAAATTGAGACAATATTCATAAACTGCGTTAAAAAACGCATCGATGCGATCTGCGGTGAGGGCAGACAAACATTTTTTGCCCTTTAAAAAATGGTCAAACAATTTTTTATGGGAAATTTTAATTGCAAATATCTATTAAACTAGACCTGATAGCAACATATGAAAGCCAGATTCGTGCTTAGCATTGAAAAGTTCTTCGGAAGTAATATGTCGCATTCAGCAAGGACATAGGTCATTTTTGTTGCTCAGTGTTATTTACTTCAAAAAGAATATATGCGTACTAAAAAATTTCTCTCAATCTCTTCCAGCGCTATTAACATTTTACGCTTATCGTCTTATTACTTTTATGTTACTGGACATACGAGGTTACAAAAATAAAACTTATGAACTTGTATTTGCAATATTTTCAATTTCTAATGAAGTCGTGAATTTGATCACTTTTTGAGTTGCTGCGACGAAATTCTTAGCATCTTTTTGATGAAATTCAGAGTACAATATAACTCTTCACCTTCACAAACTTTATGCGTACTAGAAAATGTTTCCTAACCGTTTCAAGGGTTATTGAAAAATTTGAGTAATCATTTTATTATTTTCATATTATTCGACGTACGTGGTATCAAACATATAATATAAAATTATGAACTTGTATTTGCGAAATTAGCAATCTCGGGTAAAGTCTTGAGTTTGACGACTTTTTGAAACGCTGCTCCGAAGTGTCGTATAAATCTTTTCGATAGAACTTGGTATACATTAAAACTATGAACTTCAGAAAAATGGATACTACTAAATTTTTTCTTAAATCTCTGTCAGCATAACTAAACATTTCCAGTGAACTTTTATTATTTTTATATTATTCGACACATATACGAGGTTTCAAAAATTGACATATATAATAAAAAAATTATGAACTTGTATTCGCAGAATTTCCAATCTCTAATAAAGTAATGAGTTTGATCACATTTTGAATTGCTGCTTTGGAGTTCCGTATACATTTTTCCGATCGAATTTGGTACACATTAAATCTATGCACTTCTAAAAAATGAAGGCTGCTAAAAATTTTCCTCAGTCTCTTCCAGCTTTACTCAAAATTTTCAGTAAACTTCTCATAATTTTTATATTATTTTTCATACGAGGATTCCGAAATGCAATAAAAAATTATGAACTTGTATTTAATAAATTTCCAATTTGTACCAAATTCGTAAGTTGGATCACTTTTTCAATGCTGCGTCGGCGATCTGCGCATCTTTCCGATCAAATGTAGTATACAAAAGAACTATTAACATACCTCCAGGAAATATATGCTACTAAAGAATGTTTCTCAATCTCCACCAGCGTTCTTGGAAATTTCGATCAAACTTTTCATTGATGTTACAGACAAGAAGAGAAATACAAGAGTCTGTTTCCTATATCTGAAAAAAAGATGAGAGTTGGTACATTTATTTTGTCATGGATCTTTTTGGTTCTCCTGAGTTGCACTGGTAAGTAGTATAAAAATATAATCTAATGGTATGTAATTTCATTTAGATTACGAATAATATCCGGAAGCGAGAATTTCTCCCAAATGAGAAGGAAATTGTCCTGTATTTTTCTCAGGTTTATAAAAAATGAGTAGTAGCAGTGGCTAGTCGCCCAGTTTTTAGCCCGCGAGGGCTATTCGTCGTAAAATGTGGACTAATAGACACTACGAAATTTTCAGCAGCTGAACGACCCTTTATTTATATGTTTTCCTTCTACAGAATTAAGTGAGCAGGCTAAAGTTAGAAAAGGCAGGGAAGGACCAGTATTTGGCCAGAGATCAAGGTCACCACTGCGTGAGCATAACAATATGCCTGGGACTCGCTATGCGCCTGCACCTCACCGTTCACCTCCGTCTCTCCCGCCTACTCGACCGCGTTCTCCGCATTCGCCTGACCATTCGCCTGAGCCTGCGCCTCCTCCAGAACTCGGAGAGTGAACTGTCGGAAAAAAATTTGAGAAATACATAAAATAAAAATGAATACGTATTTGTCCTGTTGTAAACATATCTTACTGCAGTAATAAAATTTTGAATATAGTTTACATTCAATGTAATGTTATGTATCTGGTTTAGAAAAAAAGTTGATGATCATCGCTCTTGTTCTAGCTCAAGGTCCGTAGATGCTCATAGATGGGTTATATAAATGCTCCGCTCATTCCAATTCCAAACTTAAAACATTTTAATGATTAATTTACAAGAATAGACACACTTCAAGTCCCGTCTCCCTATTTCTCATTGGCCTCCTTTCTCACTGCCATTGCAATTTTGAGATCCGGATTGCACACTCTGTATCGGACTACAGAACATGTTAGGCTTTGCTGTAAAGTAAAATCACAATTTTCGCGATAACTTATAAACATATGGCCACTTCCATGGAAAGTGTCATTTTTCTGCCACCGTGCATTGCCTGGCAGGAAAGAAAGTTATTTCGAGTTGAATCCGCATTAGACCCACTGAGACCCTGGTAGGCTCCCACCTGAACACCGAACCGGGGCCAGCCTGTTTTTTATGTTATACTTGGGAAATATATCGGGGCCCACCTGAGCTCTAAGGAGGAATTGCGATTACCTATACGGAACTTTATATGATGTATGTAGTTCAATATTGGGGATAGCAACTATTAATTACATTACAGTACACTCTCACAAAATTCCTGGTGCGGTGCTCGAGACGGGGCTACTTAGAAAGCGCCCGCTTGGTTAAACCACGCCCCTAGGGCTTGCGGGGAAATATCTCCGAGACGCATTGGTGGCCTATTTTGAATATCATCTCGCGCGCGCGCATTTAGTGCCACCCTCAAATCAAATAGTGCCACAATCAAATCTGTAGGCTCTACCTACATGGGAGTATAGAGTGGGGAGAGTCGGGAGATACACTCGAGTGGGGTGAGAGACCGTTACGTGGAACGAGGCGACGCCCGACTAGCGAGTCAGTCGTTCCCAACGTGGAATTGAAGTAAGTACGTGCTTTGTATGTCAGTGTTTGTCAAGTCACTAGTTATTTACCAATAAATGGTATTTTGTACTTTATCACATTAATTGAGTGTTTTCTCTCTACCTGATTCCCACATTTATAGGCGTGTGATAATCAGTGGTATTTTCGATACCTAAAAAGCCTATATTGGTGACTCCGATCCTTTTCAAAAGCACGCACTTGGTTTGGCGTCGCTTCGATTGAATATGCACACTTTCGCCTCCACTTTGTAGATGCTAAATTGAATGGAGTGGATCATTGTAATGAAATGTTGGATAGATTAAGGAGGATTCAGGGCCTGCGACGAATTTTTTTATTGGAAATATGGAACATTTTACCACTTTTGCACTCCCGCTGCTGTTTTCAAGGAATGGCTCCATGACGCTATTTATATACGCATGAACCCGCAGGCCCAGCTGATTTTTTTTTGCGAAGAACTTACAACAAACATCTTCACCGTCTTCAAAATTTCTCTGTTGTATATAAGGTACGCATTTTATGTAATGTTTTTACTGAGAATCATCCTCTGTACGACCCTATTGTGAAACGACGCACTATCAAGCGCACGACGCCACGCAGCGAAAGTTGTCAGGGGTTTCTTAGAAATTTCGACACTTCTTTTTGAGAGTTCACAACCAAAATTTTAATTTTTATTAAATATTGTACTGGTGTTTACGCAAATAATTTTCGTCCACCGTCGGTTGTTTTGAACTTAACGTAATATTTGACATTAGCTTCAAGTGACAGTAGTGTGGATTATGTATCAGGTCTTGTTCGCCTTTTTGTAAACATTTTATATTAACAAGTTGCGCTATAATCCCAAGCAGTGTACCACAACATGTTTTAAATAATACTTCCTGGGATATGTAACATTTGAATAATCCTTTTCGTAAATTTTGTTGAGTGCGTAACTTACCTTTTTTTTTAAATCTCCATGTTTGACGATATGGATTTGACACGCGGAAGCCGGGTACAATCTTGCATCACTTAAATGCGCCAGTCAATTGCATATGTTCCCAAACCTTTTCGACACAGTTGAATGAACTTTATAGCTCTTGTCACATCCGGGAATATGCGGTCGGCATAATAAAAAAATAAAAAACTTGGTTATATTTTTGTTCGTTACAAATTTTGAACCTGTTTACCCACGCCACAATTAACCTCAAATCCAATCGTCTCAGAATACATTTTTACGCACTCCGGCAATATGGTCGTCCCACTTCTTTGATGATTTACCATTTTACCAAATGTTTACCATGTATTTTACCATGCTCTCCACCATGTACTCTACCATGTATTTTACCATGTATTTTATCATGTTTGTCACCATGCATTCTATCATGTAACGATTTTACCATACATTTCAATATGTTTTTCACCATGTACGTGCGCAGAAATTGTCGCCTTGTAATCAACCACTAAGGTTAATCAGGAATAAGGATGCTCGGACTTCCTTTGTATTTTCAAAGTAACCCTCGTGTTTATACCTAATGTTGTCGAAGTTAAACTAACCCCATACGCTTAGGGGTGTTTCCGCTCAAAAGAAAAGTAATATGTTGATCACGAAATGAATTATGCGCCCTTGATCCGTACGTACCTGTAATTTCGCAAAATATTTTCAACGTACACGAAACTATTCTTTGTCGATAACCGCCCCTATCGTGTCACATGCTTCCCCGCACTCCAATTAACCAGAAGAAATTTATGCGCAATGGAAACCCGTACGGGACAAAAATGTCGACAGATAACTTTCAGGAAGATCCGGGGAAAACCGCAGAATCAAGTAATGAGTCGCGCGATGATGAGGACGTCGCGAGATTGTTCGAGGATAATAAGAACCTCAAACTTCAGGTACAGCATTTCACGTTGAAGTTCGATTCTCTAGTTGGCTTTTTCGAGCAATTCACCCCGAGGTCTGCGGTTAACGAAATTGCGTCCTCCCATGAAAATGTAATTGGAACCGTGAACCTTCCCAACCTCAGCCCAACCGCTCCTTAAACCAGTGGTTCTTTTGCAGACTCTCCGCACCCTCATGTGTGTGAAATAAAATGTTTGCCCTTCTGGAAACATGACCCAGAAGCTTGGTTCGCAATGCTGGAAACGAATTTCCTCTGTCGCGGTGTGGTCACCGACGAGGAAAAGCTTTTCAACCTATTCAGCAACATCGGTGGCGATGCCACTCGCGAGGTAGCTGGCATGTTCAAAAACCTAAACACCGACGAGAAATACGCGCAAATAAAGAG
>JAUMHM010000085.1:48327491-48342557 GCA_032362435.1 Melikaiella ostensackeni
TTTAGTCTACCTTCTGTTTCAATTTCAACAGTGAACTGTAATCTTGGATGAATACTGTTAAAAACATTAAGTAGGGATTCTACGTTTTGTGTATGTAAAGATAATACCGAGTCATCAACATATCTTGCATAAAAATCTAAATCAAAAGTAATTCTGCTAAACACTTCATTTTCTAGATCTTCCAATACTATTTCAGCAATGATAGGTGACAAGACCGAGCCTATGGGGGTACCAAATTTTTGTTTGTAGAAAGTGCCATTAAATTTAAAATAGATTGAACAGAAAACAAACTCAATTGCATCTAAAAATTGTTTTTTTTTGTAATTTTGGTGTGAAGTTTTTTTTTCCCATCTTTTATTTTGTAATTTCAGATTACATAAAAAAAGAAATAACTGCGATCCGAAATCCGAGATTATCAGTGCACTGACAGAAAAAAATATAGAAATATATTTTCAATATTTTTACAATCGTGTCTGTCTATCTGTCGCTATGTAGCCTGTATGCCGATAACATTCGAAGGGATTTTCTAATCAAAATTTCCTTTAGTACGATACAAAATACAATGAAAAGTCAAACAGCAATATTTCTCGTCTAAAAGAGATCTGCAATATTTCCTCTAGACATTTTTTGATAGAGCTAATAGTTCTCCATTCAACCGTGGAAAATGTCATATACAAAAATCGAAAGTGCAAATCACTGATCAACAAAAATGACCTATGTCCTCGCTGCATGCTACATATCATTTTCGAAGTACTTTTCAATGCTGAACTCAAATCTGGCTTCTGTTTTTGCTATCAGGTCCAGCTTTATAGATATTTTCAATAAAAATGTTCAATAAAAAATTGTTTAACCATTTTTTTGAAGGGCGACAATTTTGCGCCCTCACCGCAGGTCATGTCGATGCGTTTTTAACGCAGTTTGCGAATATTACGCGACTTCAGCGATATCTATAACGGTTTCTAAGATATTCTCAAAAAACTGAAAAAGTGCGAAAAATTTACTCAAATTTCAATGCACTGTTATTCAGGATATATTTATCTTCTTGACATAAACTGTAGGTTGATTTATCTGTTCTTTCGTAAAGAATAATTATCTGGAAAAGAATTTAAATTCGGGCATCAGATCTTCATTTCTTCATATGAAAATGTTCGACGTTTGCTCGAGCGAACATGTTTTTTGATCGGTTTGATCTTTCTCCGTGCTCGTCACTGACTAATTCCAACTTTCTAGGAAAGAAATCCAACTCTGAATGTAGAAAATGTATCTTCGATGACATATTTACATTCAGACCTTGAAATCGTGTCAACATTTCATTCACATACCGCTTGTAGTGCTTAGATTTGTGATTTCCTAGGAAATTTCGGATCACATTCTTTACGGATAACCAGGTTTTCCTGTCCTCACTGCTCAAGCATTTGTCGAATTCTGAGTCTTGCATAAGCTCACGCATTTGAGGCCCTATATGAAAACCCCTTCTTTGATTGTCGCTTGGCTAAGTTTCGGGAATTTTGATTTCGGATAGGCAAATGCGTTTCCGTTTCGAGCTATTGTTTTTACGAAGTTCTTAACTCTTCCCAGTTTGATATGTAGAGGCGGCAGAATAACATTTTTAGGGTCTACCAAAGGGTCTTGAGCGACGTTTCTTTGCCCTGGTTCGAACGAGTCGCATTTGGACCAAACCTTGACAGTATAATGTTTGTCCCTAGCACGGCTGTCCCAATAACATAAGAAGCAACAATACTTCGTATATCCTGTCTGCAGTCCTAATAGAATAGCAATCACTTTAAAGTCTGAACAGATTGGCCAAAAGTGTGCGTGGTAATTTATTTTTAGAAGAAGCATTTTCATAACATCGTAGCACTCTTTTAAATATGAAGCACAGGTAAGAGGTATGGAAGGAAACTCATTGCCATTATGCACAAGAACGCCTTTCAGACTAATCTTATTTGAATCGATGAATAAACGACATTCGCTGGCTATGTGCTTATGTCCGACAGCTTTCATCAATTTATTCACGTCGTTACAATAAATAAGACCGTCTTCATCGGAAAAAAATTTGGCTAGATCTTTTTCGCGATTGCGGTAGGAAATTCTTACATTTTCGTTCAATAAATTTTTTTGTCTGCCGCCGGAGCGAAAACGCACCTCACGAAAAAACACTCGTTTGCACCACGTATAAAGTTGACAACTCCTCGGCTTCGCCTCGGAGCTCAACTTTATATGTGTGGTGCAAAACTCGTGTTTTTCCGCAGCGGAGCACAATGTACTATTAATTAACACCCGCGAGTAATATCTCATTTCCCGGCCCTGTTTCGAGTGGGAAAAATAATGCATTACCTGATTGTTGACGATTAGCATAAGTAATCAACATGTTTCACCACTAGTACAGTAATGAAATTCATCCCCTTTAGAATTGAGCCGCTTATTTTCGATTTCGCCCAAGCTATTTTCTGCTTTAGGCACACGTATAAAAACTGGCTTGACCACGGATGGGACATCAGCATAAGCAATCTGTTGCTTATTTTTTGCATTAAAGCCCTTTATGAGGGTGGTTATGATTATTATTCTTACACCTATCCGACGTTTTCTCAGTTTATTTCAACTCAACAAAAAAATTTAATTCCTAATGTTAATGTACAGACCTTATATCTACTGGATCAAAGCGAAAAACACAAATTTCATAAACACAAAATTCATAAACAAATAAAAATGTGATTGATCGTATTATGTTTCACAACTGTATGAAATTCAGAAACGAATGAAATGTGAGTGATCGTCTTATGTTGCACAATTGAACATCTGATGCCAAGAACAGTATTAAGTACAAGTTTTCGGAAATAGAAACGAAGGGTGCACATTTTTTAAGATATCTCACAAACGGATAATCCGAAATGAATTTTTTTCCAGATAATTATTCTTCATGGAAAAAAACAAATCGACCTATAGTTTGTCAAAAAAGTAAATATATCCTGAATTACAATGCACTGAAATTCGAGTAAATTTTTCGCACTTTTTGTTTTGTTTTTTTGAGAATATCTCAGAAACCGTTATAGATATTGCTGAAGTTAGACGATATTCATAAACTGCGTTAAAGAATACATTGACATGACCTGCAATGAGGGTGGACAAACATTCTTTGCTCTTTAAAAAAATAGTTAAACAATTTTTTACTGAAAATTTCAATTGCAAATATCTATTAAACTAGACCTGATAACAGTAAACGGAAGACAGGTTCGTGTTCAGCATTGAAAAGTACTTCGGAAATGATATGTCGCATTCAGCGAGGACATACTATAGGTCAATTTTGTTGATCAGTGTCACAGGGGTGCCTTCCCGCCCCCCACGAGACGTTGGAAAGGGGAAAGGGTTCGACATACATGATTTCTGTGACTAGTCACAGGGGTGCCTTTCCGCCCCACCGCGAGACTTTAGGAAGGGTAGGAGAGTGCTCAATTACTTCTGTGACCAGTCACAGGAGTGTCTTTCCGCCCCACCGCGAGACTTTGGGAGGGGTAGGAGAGTGCTAAATTACTTCTGTAACCAGTCACAGGGGTGCCTTCCCGCCCCCACAAGACGTTGGGAAGGGGTAGAAGTGTGACCTACATTATTTCTGTGATCAGTCACAGGGGTGCCTTCTCGCCCCACGAGGCGTTGGAGAGGGGAAGGGGTGTGAGCTACATTATTTTTGTGACCAGTCACAGGGGTGCCTCGCCGCGAGACGTTGGAAGGGATAGGAGTGTACTAAATTATTTCTGTGACCAGTCACAGAGGTGCCTTCCCGCCCCACGAGACGTTGGAAAGGGGAAGGGGTGTGAGCTACATTATTTTTGTGACCAGTCACAGGGGTGCCTTTCCGCCTCACCGCGAGACGTTGGAAGGGGCAGGAGTGTGCTAAATTATTTCTGTGACCAGTCATAGGGGTGCCTTCCCGTTCCCCACGAAACTTTGGATTGGGGTAGGTTTGTGACATACATTTTTTTTGTTGCTAGTCACAGGGATGCCTTCCTCCCACGCAACATTAGAAAGGAGTAGGGGCGTGACTTAAATTATTGATGTAACCAGTCACAGGGGTTCCTCCCGACACCCCGCGAGACATTGTTAAACAATCATTAAAAAGTGATAAAATTTCGGTATAAAGTGATACCGACATAAAGTCATGGGTACATATATTTAAACGAGACTTCTTAATAATAATAATAAAATAATAAACGTTAAGTTATATCTAAAATTATGCATAAAAAAATGGCTCATAATGCCGTGTGCTTAAAATACGCTTTTTGAAAAACCGTTGAAAAAAATGTCGGTTCCAGCAATTTTATTTTTACCGGTACCGGTAGTGTACTATATACACTTCGTTTTTGCAATGTTTAAACATTCTACATTAATAACTATAGAAAATGCAATTTTGGTCCCTAATTTTTGGGTCCGCCATTTTGGAAATATTGAAAATTTCACGTTTTTTAAAATAAGGATGTTTTAAGCACTACATAGAGATTATCGTCCTATGTGGACGATCGATTTGAATAAAAACTGAAAAAGTTACGTACATTGAACGTTTTTACACAATTTCCCCCATATTATTATTATGGGAAATTTCAAGTGCCTAGGGCGACGGGTTTTGAGTTTGACAAAATTTGGAGGACATTATATTTTTGGGCATGCGCGCTAGAATCGCGAGTAGGAGCAAACGATTTCCAAAAAAAGTAAAATTTGGACCACCCTACTAGATAAGGACCATTTGGTTTTTTCACCCACAAACAGAGAAAATAAAAAAAAAATAGTTTCCACTTTCCTGAAATATTGTGAATGATGGCCGCACTCTTCTATAATTTTGACTAAATATTCCATCACATAATATAGAAATAACTTTATTTATAGTCCTTATCCAGTTGTCATTCTCTTATTTTTATAAATTCATAAATTTCAGTGCGAACATTTTTCGAAATTCTCGTATATGAATATATATATATATATATATATATATATATATAATTATTTTATTATTTTTTAATTGATTCATTTATTATTATTACTATATGTTATATTATTATTATTGTTATATTGCACATATTAACTTTATCGGTACCGGGAATGTTTTTTTACCGGTACCGGTAGTGTATACGCTTCGTTTTTGCAACGCTTAAACATTCTACATTAATAACTATAGAAAATTTAATTTTTGTCCCTAATTGTTCAGTCCGCCATTTTGGAAATATTCAAAATTCCATGTTTTTTAAAATGAGGATGTTTTAAGCACTACATAAAGATTATTGTCCTATGTGGAAGATTGATATGAATAAAAAATGAAAAAGTTATCTGAATTAAATGTTTTTGCACAATTTCCCCCATGTTAATCTTATGGGAAACTTCAAGTGCCTGGGGCGATGGGTAAATATTAACCGATTTGGATAACATTTGGAGGACATTCTATTTTCGGGCATTCGCACTAGAATCGCTAGAAGGAGCAAACGATTTCCAAAAAAAAAAGTAAAATAAAGACCACCTTATTATCTGGTTGTCATTCCCATAATTTAAAAATTTATTTTTTCAAGTGAAAGGAGAAATGATTTTTACTTATTCCCAATATGTATCGATAAAATAAATAGTGTCCTAAATTACTTGAAATCGTTAAAAACAGAATATTGAAAAATTGGTCCTCATCCAGTTGACATTCTCATGTCTTCAAATATTTTTAAATGCCTGCTGGTTCCATTCGATGGTACATTGACCTGAAAAAAGGAACCGCAATCCTGACTGCGTGCAATCAACACCAACAACGTTGGGTGGTAGTCAGTCTCGGAGAGCAAAGTTACGACTGGAAACATGCACATAATTTGAATGCGGCTGGTACTGCCGGCAAAAGAATTTCTTCTTTTCCTCATGTCCTTGAACATAATAATGTTCGGACGAACATAGTCTACAATCTACATTCTATAATGCCAGGGGCATCGGTTCGTGGAGCATTGACCGGGTATAAACCATAAGCTAAAGCTTTGGTCTTTAGTCTCTTGACTCTTGGCTTGTAGCCCAGGGTAAAATACCGGTTTTAAGAAGCTGGATCACGTATTCACCTGCGGAGTTCCAAGTGAAATTCATCAGTGCAGTAAAGACAAGTCCGTCTTCATCGACGCGACGTTAGAAACATCGCCAACTTTCCGCTATTTATTCAATTTGATAACGTTTTTCCTGACAATTAACTAGTCCTTTTGAAGAAGAGGCTGTCAAACATCATGTTTCCGCTAATTTATGGACTTCTCTTGTTCACTTGCCAAGGTTGGATGGCCTTATCCAGCCCTGCTAAGTACGATCAGCGCCAAGAAGGTGATGTCAATGTGCAAATTGATCTCAAAGATGTGAAAATCATCGCTTTACTAAAATCAGACATCTTTGATGATTACACGGTAATTTCAATTTTAATACTTCGATTTTAGCAAAAGAGAAACACTGTATTGTTCAGAGAACAATGGCTAATTTTTATTAGAAATTGGAGAAAAAGATGTAAAAAGTTGAGAGCTATACATATAGGTCATTTTTCATTTTTAAGATAATTGTCAATTTGCCGCTTGTTGATCCAACTTTGGGATACACATAGTATAGTTGAGACTCGCGTAAAGAGAATTTAGAATACTTATTTTGAAAATCGGTATATTTGTTTCAGAATTACGACTACGCTTATGATTATGCAGACTTCACTATCAAGCCAGTGGTGAAACCAACGAAACCACCTACAACAACAACAAAAACAACAACAACAATAAGAACTTCAAGTGCATCATCCGAAACATCAGCAGCATTGTTACCAAGCTCGTCAAGTTTAGAAAATAAAACAACTGAAAGTGATTTTTCGTCCACAAGTGCGACTACTGTTGTTACTGATAGTACAATAGTTCAGAATTCTACAACCTCAATTGAAATTAGTGCAGGTAAGTCGATTATTGATGAATTTTATTATAAATATATATCTTTTATTGATTTCTGTATTTTTATAACCATGAAATATTATTTACTTTGTAGATGACCTGAGTTTAATAAAATTGAAGAACGAGGATCAGCCTGAAAACCTATATGGAAAAATCGTAAATGCTACTGAAAAAGCATCAAGTGCTTCTAATGAAGCTTTAGCAGAAAAACCGGTACTAGTTCACAAACAGACGAAAAGATGTCGGGCAGGATATGATAAGTTTGGAAAGTGCCATCGACGAAGAATATCTTTGTTACCGTGAGTTTAATTAAATAATAATTTACTTTACAAATTCTTATTCATATTGTATCTAACATTTTTATTAGTTTAGTGGTGGAAGCGGTAGGTACACCTTTCACGAATACCGAATTTCATACGCAATTTCTGTTAAAATTATAATTTTTCAATAAAAAGTGTTTCTTGTATTTAAGTTAAACTGAAATTTTATTGAAACATTGTCTAAAATGCCAAAGTAGAATTGTTATTTCATAAGAGGCCTTTAAACACAAAAAGTCTCAAAACGCAAGAGGAATCGATTATAACAAAAATTCTGCAGAAATAATATTCATGAAACACATACCAAATTTTCAGAGTTATCTAAATTATTCTAGAACATTCTTGAATTTTCAATAGACTATCCTATAGAATGTCCTGGAATATTTGGAATATTATTGAACGTTCCTTATTTCTGAAAACTATGAAAAGTTCTTGACTATTCTAGAATATTCTAAGACTCTCTAGAATGTTTTGAAAGGCTCTAGAATGTCTCATTGTCAGAATAGAATATTCTACCATTTTTTTGAAGAATCTGGAATCTTGTGGAACGCTGTGGAATATTCTGAAATCCAGAAAGGTCACGAATTTTGAAGTACCTGGTTTATTTCTAAAATTCTCTGCAAATTTTCGAATATTTTTGAATTTTGACTCTTAAAGAATATTCTGGAATGCTCCGGAAGACTCTAAACTGTCCTGAATGTTTACTGGAATATTTTTTAAATGTCTAATAAGGTTCAGAATTTAATTGAGCGTTGTTTATTTCTCAAATTCTTTAAAAATACTGAAATATTCTGAACTTTTATAGAATACTTTGGAATTCTCTTTGATGTGCTTGTGCTACAATATGTTCTAGAAGGTTTAAAAATGTTCCGATATGCTCTTAATTATTCTTGAACTTTATGGACTATTCCGAAATTTTCTTAAATATTCTGAAAAATGTCTGGAATATTCTAGAATGATTTACAATTTTCTTGAATATTTTGATAATTTCCAAGAAAGTCTCAAGAATTCGTGGAATGGTCTTGAATTATCAAGAATGTTATAGAATAGAATAATATACAATGTTTTTGAAGAATGTGAAATACTCTTGAATCTTTTAGGTACTTTTTAAATATTCTTGAATGTTCAAAAATAGCTGCAAATACTTTAAACATGGTATTCAATAATACACTAGTACTTATATTTAAGAAATTTACATAAAGTCTGATAACTTCTAGAATTAAAAAACTGGAATGTTTTAAAATCTTTCTCATTTTTCTAGAACATTCTACAAAATTAGAAGACGTTCCATAACGTTTCGGAATATTTGATAGGCATAAATTTTATAATCATCCTGAATTTTTCGGAATCTTCTAGAAAATTAAATAAATCTTATATAACATCCTAGAATATTGAGAAAGGAAACAGACGTTTTTAATTGTGTCAGAATCTACTCTAGAGGAATATTATTTCAATTTTTTAAATTATTTTTTCAGGAATAAACACTAATTGTAGAGAGATTATGGAGGTTGAATTCTTAAAAAAATGTGTAAAAATAATATTTTTTAGATTCTGCTAATTTCAAATTAAAAATGGCGTCAAGAACGGCGTCTAAAATTACGTTGAAAAGTGGGAATATTTTTGACATCAAAACGGCGTCAAGAAATTGGTATAGTTTGTAACATCGAAAACGACGTAAAAAGTTGCGTCTGAAATGACGTAAAAAATGGAGTGAAGAATTACGTAAAAAATTTTTTTTTCATATAATATAAGTACTACTCATTTATTTTTGACTGTAATTGAATACATTATAAAATAAATGAACTGTAGTTGTTTTATTATACTCAACTGCTTTTTTAACACAATGTAGCGCAAAAAGTAAATTAGAATTGTTAATGTTTTTTAAGAAATAAAAAAAAAAATTAATATACGTCAAAAAATATCCCAGTTTTTGACATCATTTTAGGCGTGGTTTTTAACGTAGTTTCTTACCTCATTTTCCACGTAGTTTTCAACGTCAAGTTTCTCAATAGGGTATGATTTTGTTATATAGACATAAACAAATTTTTCTAGTCTTTATAAGTGGCTAAAAAGTAA
The DNA here is from genome assembly GCA_032362435.1 of Melikaiella ostensackeni. Classification (NCBI taxonomy): domain Eukaryota; kingdom Metazoa; phylum Arthropoda; class Insecta; order Hymenoptera; family Cynipidae; genus Melikaiella; species Melikaiella ostensackeni. The sequence goes on from JAUMHM010000085.1 coordinate 48,336,805, forward strand.
AGAATTCCTAAAAATTTGAAGGCAAATATTTAATTACTGAAATAATTAATTCAAAAATTAAATTATTATGTAAAATTATTCAATTAAGTTTTTCTTGTATTTCTAGACTTGCAATGAAAGTGGCACCCGAATTGTTACGAAGCATGAGACAACGATTGATCCATTGATGACTTCCATGAAGGAAACTGAACAGCATTTTCACCGAAACTTAAGTTTAAAAAAAATCATCATCTGTGATTCTTAGAACGTAACATAATTTCATTTTTAATTATCAAAGATCAAGGAAGATAATAAATACTTGAGGATTTTCTGTTTCAGAAAATACTTCCTATTGCTCAACTTAAAATAACTTTATATGTCTACAGTACGTACTTACATAATATTTTGTTTAGATAAGACATCGAAAATAACTTTGATCTTTTTAGTCTATAGGACTCACAAATATTTAAACAAAAATACAACCACAAGAATTTATTATTTTTTTAAACAAAAAAGTTCTCTCTTTCATTTCAATATTGGAAGGTATTGTCATGAAAAGACCAAGTGTTTTGATTAATAAATTTTTCAATTACATACTCAAAATGTCTTTTTTTTATCATTATACCATTAAGCCAAATTCTTTTCGGGGTAAGCGTAACTCGTTCGGTTCTGGTCTCGTTTTACTACCGGGGATTAAGGAGTTTGTATGGTAAATTTGGGTAAGGGATGTTTAGGGTGAGAAGAAATAGGTTTTAGATCAATCGCACAACGTCGCTCCGACATTAGTCGCTCAATCAATCTCTCTAGCAATTAACCGAGGTGAAGAGTTTCGCAAAGCCATTATAATAACGGGAATAATTATAACAATCCACTTAGAAAATCTCTTCACGCGGGGCCATTTGTATCCAAAATCTTTCGTTTCAGGCATCACTCTTCTTCTTATCAACAATCGCTCTCCATACATCCCTATCCTTACATACCTCTTTTGCTTCCGTTACATCCATGCATCGTTTCATTCACCACATTCTTTGAGAACCCACTCATTTTTTTCGATTTTTTCTAGTTATTAAACGGGTAGCTTCCTAATAATCTTTCTCTGTTACTACTCTGAAAGCATAGTTTTTTTTTTAATAGCAATTGTTATCAACCAAAAACCTAGGTGTGACGAATCTGCTCCTTTTATTCGTGTTTCTTGAATCAGACACAAAGAAAAACTTTTAGATCCCTTAAATGCTCTTAATTCAAACCATTTGTTAATTACACCCTTCAAACAATTAAATGCATAATAATCTTTGGTCTGTACCGACTGCAATTTCACAGTTAAGATTTTTGATTTTTTTAGTTATTTATCTGGATGATTCCTAATAATCTTTCTCTCTGTTACCACTCTGAAAACTTTGTTCATGATTTAATAACAAGTGTTATTAACAAAAGCGTGCATTTAAAAATATTGTTTTAGAAATATTGATTTTTATTGTGTTAAAGCAAAAACATAAAATATGAAGAAATAATATTGTTAAATGCAGGTTTTTGTTGATAATACTTGCTATTAAATAATGAACGATTTTTTCAGAGTGGTAACAGAGAGAAATATTATTAGGAAGCTAACAGATAAATAACTAAAAACAAAATTGAAAACCTGAACTGTGAAAGTTATAGCATCGACCTTGTACATAAAGTCTTTTATTAAGAAGTTCAAAAAATTGCCCACGTAGTTGTTAAAAAAGGATCATTTTCAACACTTATATGTTAACAAAAGTTTCGGCTCCGTCGGAAAATTTCTTTTTTTCTTCGTAAAGGAAGTTTTCTGAAAAATGATTTTAATTTTTTTCGAAATTTACCGGTCCAATAGCTGCCGAGATATGCAGCTGCAAATATGTCAATTTCAGTGAAAATTCGATTGTTTATAACGCTCTAACTTGAAAACGGTTCGTTGTATGAAAAATTTGTAAAGGTTTGCAAGAGTTTTGTTGTGCATACAGAATTGTTACTGGCCCCTGGATTAAAAGATTGACATGGACTGTTTATTCTGTTTAATGTTAACCTATTATATAACATGTAAAATATTGCTTTGTGCCGCGCCCATGCTTGTTCTTGTACTTTTTAAATTATTGCAAATTTTAAACAATTTGATATATTCAAACCCCACAATTTTGAAATTTACAATAAAAAATTATTCCATGTAATTGTAGCAGAGCTCGTTTCTCTCCTCCTTATTTTAGGTTGAACTATGATAGCTGATTATTTAAAGATGCGTCAATAATAAAATTAATAACAATTGTGAGTTGGTGACACATTTTCCTCATGAAATTTTACTATTCATCTGTTTACCACATAATTTAGTAGAAAATAATTTGTTTTAGCGGGACAGCGCTATTTTCTTGATAGAATATATCACGATTCATTTATTCATTATTATTACTACTAATTGCCATACGATTTAGTAGAAAGAAAATTGTCCGATGGACAGTAGCTGATTTTTGAATTTTTATATACATATATATTTTAACAATAACGATTTAAAGTTGCTGCCAGGCTTACTTCTTGAAATATCACTATTCAGATCTCTACCACATGATTAAGTAAAAAAAAGAGTTTTTTTCCTAAAGAAAATGCCTGATGAAGTAAAACATTTTGAAAATGTGAACTCTTTCGATTTATTCATTCGCATGTTTTTTATTTTAATTTCTAAGCCTGTAATTTTTAAAATTTATAACAAACATGCATAGATGGTAAGAAATTTCCCACATTTGAACACGCTTGGGAGTTTGAAGTCTTAATTACAAAATAAATGAAAATTGCAATCAAATTATAATTCGATTTGTTTTGCATTTCGAGCAGGATTAACTATTTAGTATATAATACATATAATTACAATTTAAAAATACATAATGTGTATGTACATATAATTACAGTATAAAAATACTAATCACTTTCAATACTCTTTTTTGATATTTTCGTTAATAATGTTTATGAATCCTCTCTCGTAGGCTAACCTTGGTAAAGTCACGTCCGTACTTCTGTTTTTCAAGCTTTGTATTTTTTTCTCGTACAAATACTTCAAAATATCTGCAAATAAACTTTATAAGTTTTTAAAAACAAAAAATGCATACTTTTATCCAATTTATTAAACAATAATTACGTACCACTGAATTCGGTAGAGCCAATTTTTTCCGTAGCAGAACGTACCAAATCATAGAAAATCTTCGAGAGGAAAAAGGTAGTAAATCCATCGAAATATCTACATACTTTTGGCCAGAATACTTCTCTCAGTTCAGTTATTTTTTCGTCGTAGAAACTGTAAAAGGAAATTTAGAACGTTTGAGTGCTAGAAGGAATGCATACAAATTTCTCGAGTCAATAATAATATTATTTTCAACTCACTATTTGATCAGTTTTATCTTTATATCGTTCATGAAGATTTGATCTGGACAGAATAGCTGCATGTGTAACTCATAGTACCAAAGCTCTTTTAAGCATTTTTGATCCATTTCCATTTTCTTCTCCATTTCATCCCAGACAACTTTCGGAATTATCGCGCTTTTCAGTTCATAAACATCGTCAGAAAGTGTAACGACAAGTAATTTCTTTATAAACTTTTCACGCATCGGTAATGTCCAGATAATATGCCTGTCATTCTCGGGCTCCGAGTTTGATAAATTAGAGCTACTTGATCTTCTCTCTTTTTTAGAAACATTTTTCTGGAATTCTTCAACTACGATACTGAGTGCTTCGTTTTTGAAGGACACTCGGGGCAAGTACTTGTCAGATGGATGGTTTTTCAATTTGGAAATCATTGTTTTGTGCAAGTAATCCATAATATCTGCAAGTATTGATATTTTTTTTAATGTTAAAGAGTTGACAAAAAATATCTTCAGTGCAAAATATTTCAGGGTGGTTACTCACGACTCAGAAAAAATTTCCGGTCACTACCTGGTTATTTACATTTTCAAATTTAAACCTTCAAAACTATACAATTTATCATTTGAAGTCATCCAAAAAGAATTTCCAAATTAACGAATCTAATGCGGAATAATTATTTTATAGTTAGAAGTAAAAAGCAAATGAACAACATTTAAAAATAAAAAAACATGCAAAACCATTTTTATTTCAAGGTCTTCAAATTCGACAGACTACAAAAGAAGTACTGAAAATTGTTCATCTGTTAAGACTTTTAATTTGGAATTTTATAAGACTGAGCGAGTGAAATTTTGTTATTTATAAATCTCCAATATGAAATTATTTAATTTTATACGTTTTTAATTTAATTACTTGACACTTAACACTTGGAAATTGTACAATTTGGAACAATTTAAATGTTAAACCAAACGCAGTTTTTAATGCTTCAATTGAAAATTACACAAACCGAAGTGCTAAAAGGGTTCAATGTCTGTCGATCTTCTATGGGAGAGGCAATTTAGTTATGTAAAAAACCCGAAAAGGGCGAATAGGCATATGTCTAGAACCTTTTACTTTTATGTCCCTCAAAGGCATTCAAGTAAGTTTTGTAAATTAAAAAGAAATGTTTGTTTCGGGGTGTAGTGTAAAGTATATTGTGTATATAAAGTGTAGTGTAAAATATACTGTACGAATGTTTAAGTGAACCAGAATCATGTTCATTCAAGGAAATCTGTATTTTGTTCAAGGACGCTGCTACAAGTCCGTCTAGGCGGACGTTTTTGACAAAATTAATTCATCCGGCTACAGTTTGCTACAGTACACTGCCAGTAGTCGGACGAATGTATCGAAAATAATTCATCCGGCTACAGCAAAGTGCCAATAGCCGGACGAATTCACCCAAAATAATTCGTCCGGCTACAGCAGAATGTCAATGGCCGGACGAATTTATTCAATAAAATTTATCCGGCTATTGACATAAATAATAATTGTGCCCGTATTCGGCTGATAAAGTGAAAAGTGATTCGTGGTAGTCAGTGAGGGGGAAAAGGGTATAATAAATATTTTGGAGAGTGGAAAAAAGCATAATTTCTATTTTGAGAGGGGAAAATGGGTAGGTGGTCAGTTTCTGTTATTATTAATGTCAAACCGACATTTTTGAGGTTATGTTGCCATATTTCACACCAAATTTTCAATTTTTTAAACCGTTGACCGATTAAACAAACCTATGTGTACCTGTTCCAGGGAGGTAGATAAATATTCATAAACAAATGTATTATCATTGTTTTTAATTTACCTTAGTTGTCGGACGAATTTTTATTTAATAATTTATCTAGATACTGGCGTTCGTCAGTATCGCCAGAAAATTTCTAGCCGTACGAAATACTTAGAGATTAGTCGTCCATCTAGCCGGACGTTTTGATGGAATTTAGCGTCCGTCTAGACGGACGTTTAGACACTTCGTTAATTTATTAGCCCTTCTCAGACGGTCGGTCGGTTCGGCGAAGGAAAGATGCACATTTGCCGAAGGTAACTCAAGCCTCAGTCTGACAATCTAGCAAACGAGATTAGAGAAAGTTAGATAAATTTTTCGTGATTTTGACTTCTGACCGCGTTGTGCGAACTCAGACATTTTTTTTTTGCTCAAACTTTCAGGAATTCATTTTGGCATCCACTAAAAACTTTTTCACCCTCCTCCCTCTCCCCGAAAAAGGAAAGACCAACATTTATCATTTTCGATACGCTCTAATATCCAACCTGGCAGAATCATATAAATCAGAGATTTCTATTCAAAAATCCAAGATATTTAATCAGAAAGCTTATGAAAGTGTAGAAGGGTCTTCCTAAAAGTCATAAAAATAATAAACTCTAGACCC
>JAUMHM010000085.1:48348099-48367230 GCA_032362435.1 Melikaiella ostensackeni
CCTTACATCTATTTCTATTATTATGTTACATATTGTTCAAAGTCGATGAAAGAAAATGGATTTAAGTTATAACTAAATTTAATATATACCTAGCGAAGCATTGCACATATGAAATTTCATGTTTAGATTTGGTATTACTCTACTTTGATTGAATTTAAATTTGAATGAAGGCGCGCTTTAATATTAATACCGGATATTTATTATAGGTGGCGTATTCAGGATTAATACGTCACTACTGTATCTACGAATTTATATTATATCGGGTTCTGATTGGCCAACTAAACAGAGAGGGGCTGTGTGACAAACTTGCAAAACTACGATCAAAAAATTAAAAGCAAGTGGCTAAGTGACATTTTGAGGTTATGGTTACTCAATAAAACAACATTGCGTGTTCATGATGTTCATGTCTCTCAAAATTTTCTAAATATTATTGAATAACATGAATAAATAATAACAAAGGAATACAAAGTTTGATATCGTTTATTGAATATGTAAAAATATTCTGAACAGTGTGATATTATAGATTCGTGATTATATCATCCGTGAAATATAACGATTACGCAAAGGCGGAAAGTTTTTTACTTTTTAATTTGTTATGAATTATTTGATAAACTGTAAAGAATGGCGGAAAAGGAGGAAGAGAACAAATTTGTAAAAGATCCCTGCTCAATTAGTCCACGTAAATTGAGCCCTCAGAATATAGCAATTCGTCTTAGAAGAAGAGAAACTTTAGGATGTTTATATCCAGGAACTCACGTCCTCGTAGCGAGGCAATTTTATCAAAATGTCTTTCCTAATTTCACGGTTGTGAATGTAGAAAAACCACCGTGTTTCCTGAGAAAATTTAGTCCAAACGGAAGATATTTGGTGGCATTTAGTGCGGATCAAACTTCGATTGAAGTTTATGAATATCAAGGTGCTTCGGCTGCTGCAGATTTGCTGGATGGTTGCAAAGGAGAATTTATTGGGCAAAAAAATGAGGAAAGGACTTTTCATATCAGGAGGGACATTTTTAGGAGGTTTTTTAAGGTATTAAAACATTAATATTAATATTAAAATTAATATGGTGACTATCAAAAACCCCCAGCTCAGACCCAAACCATCTGAATGAAAAGCGGTCAAATTTAAAAACGTCAAGTAGTACATTTAAAAGTACCCCTTAAAGTTTGGCATTTTAAATTTGAAATAGTCACCCTGTGTATTTAATGAAGATAAATAATCTTAGTTTTGTTTCTAGCCTAAATGGATTGTAAATGTTGTACAAAGTAACGAACAGTTAAATAGGGAATGTAGTTTATTTACTGAAGATGGACGATATCTTATTGTTGGTTCAGCTGCTCATATTCCCGATGAACTTAGACCACATTTTTATCAGGTATGCACAAAATGAGGAAGAAAACTCAAAAGTTCGTTTTTATAAAAAAGAAAATCTATTGACTCTCTTTCTATGATAATAAATTCAACAAATCAAGATTATTATCTTTCTAGATATATTCAAATAACGAAGCACTCACGCCAAATCCTAGATCTCCTCTCGAAGATTACAGTTTACATCTAGTTGATTTGCGCTGTGGGAAACTTTGTGATACGAGACATTTTAAGGCTGACAAAATTTATTTGTCTCATAATCAAGGTATAATTTCTGTCTTTATTTTATTTTTCAGTTTCTTTTTTTATATGTTTAATTATTTACTGTATAGTCTTAATGAAAATAATTATAATATTCCAGGTCTTTATTTGTATAAAGATATCTTAGCGGTGTTATCTGTGCAGCACCAAACGATACACATATTTCAAATTCTAGATGGAATGTTTATAAACGTGCGGACCATTGGCAGGTATTAAAAACACGTCTTAGGTATTTTTTATTAAATAAGCGAAAACTATTCTAAAACGTGTGATATTACTTAACTTCTGTTTAAGGTTTTGTCTAGAAGACGAAGCGTATTTAGTCACAAGTGCCTGGCATGGTATAAACACGAGACCATTTAAAGATTCCACGATCAATAGTCTTAAACACAAACTACTGGTTTATCTCTACAAACGAGCAGATTGTATTAGTTACGCCACAAAGAACCCTTATGAATTAAGAATATTCTATCAGTATTTTGATGTGGTATGCAATTTGCATTTTGAAAATAATACTTTCTTCTCCTGCTGCTCCCAACAAAACTCTTCGTCGAAAAAAATTGCTAATACTAAATTTTAATTAATTTTCAGTACAACGCGATGCGAATGTGGAAAATGCAGTTGCTAGACACAAATCACATACTCGTGAGATATTCAACTGAAGAAGTAGCAACATTACAAGCAAGTGAACCAAACGCTCAACCAGCGTTGTTAGTTGTTTACAACATGGTCACTGCTAAAGTTTTAGCAGCTTACGATAATGCTTCAAGACAATTGTTGACTCAGTTTGAGAACTTCAGCGACTTTTTTAGAAATGCGAGAATGAGTTCCGACTGCCAGTACATGTGTTCACCTTCAAATAATATCTATGCAAGGTATGTGTATATTTAATTTAATTATTCTTTTCGTAGTTGAAACTCTACAAAAGATTTTAAAAAGCTAGAAATTGGAAGTGTGCAAATTGAACGATTTCTAATTTTTTTTTGAGGCGATGACAACTTGACTTCTGAAAGTACACCAGATTTCAAGATTTAAAAAGATTTCACAAAGATTTCAGAAATATTCAAAGATTTCAAAAGATTTCAAATAATTTCAAAATATTTAAAAAGATTTACGAAAGATTAAACATGTTTCAGAGGTTTCGTGGAGATTTCAAAGATTTTACAATCAATTAAAAGATTTCAATGGATTTCAAAGATTGCAAAAGATTTCAGAAAATTTCGAAGATTTCAAAAGATTTTACGAAGGCTTGTACATTAGATTTCAAGACTGATTAACTTCTCAAGTGTTTTTTATGTTTTTATAGTTAATTATTACTTAATTTCTTCGAGTTCAAAGAATTAGAAATAAGAATTGTTCAATTTTGAAGACTTTCATGTATTGCTTCAAGGTTGCTAATTTATTTTACATTATTTCAAAGTCTTTCTTTTTTTTTTACAGAATACTCCAGCAAAGATTCAAGCAAACGATAGTCAGTGCCCGATATGGTGGAATAACCGAAGCCACAAAAAGATTACTTGCTCAATTACCAATTTGTGCACAGTCTTACTCTAGTTCTCCATATTTAGACTTTTCTTTATTTTCTTACGATGAAAAATGGGTGTCGATGATGGAACGGCCTAAGGCCTGTGGAGAACATCCAATTCGGTTCGTAAACTTACAGCCTTTAATTGCTTCAATAACTTTATTAACTTTAATTACTTTTATTACTTTAATCGTATGAAATGATAATCTGAATAAGTATTAAAGGATAACAATAACTAAATGAGTTTATTTCTATTAGGTTTTACGCCCGTGATTCCGGGCTCTTGAAGTTTCGTATGTACGCAGGAATGTTGGGACGAACGCCACCAGTTGTTGCGAGAAGATTAGTGGCCTTTACCTTCCATCCGACGGATCCGTTCGCAATATCCGTTCAGAGAACCAATGCCGACTACATAGTCAGTTTTCACGTGCGTCATGTGTAAATAAAAGAGAAGTTTAAGACTTTTGATGACGAGAGTGGATATTGTCAGAAACAATTTGTAATATTTGATATACGTTTAATATCTATCAATATATTTAATAACAAGATGGATTCCTTTTTGTGCCAAGACAGCAAGGAATTTAACATTTATAACATTATTAACACGCGAATTTTCTAATTTAATTGTAGAATACTTTCCGACCTTGCCTCCTAATTTATTTTATTTTTTCCGACCTAATTCTTAATTCCAAGAACATTAAAAATGTCTAAATAGTAGAGATTAGTAGCGTTTTCATTTAAAAACAATTCCTGTTCAGAACTCGAATGTTTCATGAGCTTTCGTTAAAAATGTATATAGAACTTAGTCGGCTAAAAACTGTTCATTTTAAAGCAAATATTTCTTGCTGCTTGCAGTCTAGTGAAAAATTAAAGTGTAATACCAAATTTTCTGAGATTTCTAATTTAAGGCTATTAAAATCGTACATCTTTTTGCTTAATTCAAAGGCTTTGAAATGATGATGTTCTTTTTTTAAAGTTTGCCGTCCTTAAATTGTGGGTTCTTGTCAATATTGTACTTAAAAATTTTATACAACAATATGCAAAGGTAGGTATTTTTATAATTTCAAATAACCGCGCCTCAAGATGCAGGACGCATGCGCAGTTTAAAAAGTTGCACTCCCTAGCACTGCGGTATCGTGTCCTCGTGGTCGAAAATTGTGATCGCATTGTTTAATTCGCGTACTAATAATTGAAACGAGTCTTTTATTGATCACAAATTTTGTTTTCTTCCACGTCGAATCACCTTTTCATTCCAATTTCAAACTTTCTTGCTTTAAAAACAAAAGACAATCATGTTTCAGGGCTCCGCTCCAATCGTCGTTCTGAGTAAGTCGAAAACAATGAAATTGTTATAATTTTGTTTTTGGTTGCCAGAGTTAAAGAATTCAGAGGATTTTAATCATGCCTATGTCTCTCGTAATTGCAGGCGAAAATACGAAACGTGACTCTGGGAAAAAAGTTCAGAGGGAGAATATCCAGGCTGGAAAGGTGAGTCTTCCATGTAATGTTCGTATCTGTCCTTATAAGGACTTCACCGGTGATATACACCCACGTGCACGTACACTGACAAAAATTTAGAGCGCATTCATAATTAATTGTATTTAATTTGTTTACTTGTCAAATTATTTTGGAGAGTAATCACATGTCTTAAGTTTTCATTGATTCTTAGGTTAATAATTTCGGAGCAAAACGTATTCTATGGGTGCATTAGTCATTCAGGTCATTTCATCTTTTGAGGTTTTTAATTTGTCTAACGCTTAAAATAATTCGCAGATGTAATTTAGATAAATTAATTTATTTTTGCGTTAAATTTTTATGGGATTGTCAAATGTGTGTGTGTTTTTTTATGTACATAAACTCAAATATTAGTTCTCAAGTGCCTGAAATAATGAAAGGACCCCGCACAAAAAAACTAGTCATAATTGGTCCAAGGCCTTTTGTAAATTTTTTATAGTTTCACAAACTAAAAAATAAATGAGTGTTGGTAAGAAACACTTCTAAAAAATTTAATTAAACAAAATTATTTTGTGCAGAATTTTTTAGCCTAAAATTGTTGTTTTATTTGTTTTTAATAAATTGAGATTATTTTGGTCCTGTTTCGAATTTTTAATACTCAATATTTATAATGGAATAAATATTAAGTATTAAAAAAGGCCCATTTAAAACTTAAAACTTGTCATCATAAACACTAACAACAATAATAATAGCATTCATAAAGAAATTTATACTACTTACAATATCTAATTTTTGTGCTAAAATTGAATTTATACGGAAAAACCTCAGAATTGTATAATTAAAAGTAATTACAGGGATCACAGTCTGTCCCCATTTTCCCGTTTTCCCATATGAAAGAGATTCTTTTTGATGATACCAATTTCAAATATTTTCTTTACGATTTATTTGCTAATTTTATTTAAGATACGGCCTAAAATGTATCAAATTTTGGACAACACATTTTTTGTATTACCCTCACCTCCCACCCACCACTTAAAAGAAGAATCCAAAAAAATCATTATTTCAACTGTATCAGTAACAGGCTTCAACCTGAAAATATGAATTTTCAATAAAAAAGTTGATTTTCTTACGAAATAATAAAATTTTTAATCAAAAAAGATGAATTCTCAACCAAAAATGATAAAAATACATTATAAAAACATTTTAAAGACCAAGGAAACAGAAAACAGAAAAAGTAGGTTTTTCAAATAGTTACTTTTGTGTGTGTTCAAATTATTTCGTTCTAGCTTACATACTTAGAAAATTACATTTAAACAAATTCAAACATGAGCATTTTTCAGTTCTGTTGTTTATTTATTTTTTAATCTTTAATATTTTCGAATTTTGTGTACAAAAATGACGAGAAAACTTGCTAAAGAAAAGGTAAATAAAGTTTTCAATAATAAATTAAATTCCCTTTAAATCCCATTTTCTCGGAAGAAAATCCCCTTTTTTTAATCTAAAATTAAACTACTGAACTGCTGTGATCCCTGTAATTGAGTCGCTGAGAATGACAACTAGGTAAAGTCCACTTTTTTCGAAAATCTTTTTTATACGGTTTAAGTACTTTAGGTTAAGATCTATCGATAAGATTTTTTTAAAGCAAATCCTTTCGAAAACTTTTTTTAGGACTAAAACATGAAAAAATTAATGTTAAAATAAGTAAGAATGACAACTAGATATGTAGCCTGTTTCGTTTTTCCTCTCTCTTACTCAAAAGGGATGCGAAGGATTAAACTTATGTCTTCTGTTACGTGTGGTGTTTTTTTGTAATAAAAAATTATTTTTAAACCCGTTTGAAGTTTTTTTTATAGATTTAAAGCATGAAAAATAATAAATTTAAAAGTAATTGAGAATGACAATTAGGTAAAGTCCATTTTGTTTATCCTCTCCCCTACTCTGGAAACATTTTTTTCTTAATGTTTGAGAATCTTGATAGTGTGGCTCATAAGGATCACTAGCTTCTATACATTTTTCAGAATTGTGTGTTTTGAATCCTGTCACAGAAAATGTTTTTTGTTTCTCCTGTAAAGTTTCATTTTTGAGCTTTACCGAGTTATCATTGTCATTGCCACAATTTAAATTGAGCAGAAACTTTTCGTCATAAATTTCACACTTCAATGCAATTCTTTCTATTTTCTAAGGCAATCGCTGACGTCATCAGAACATGTCTGGGACCACAAGCGATGCTCAAGATGTTGATGGACCCGATGGGAGGAATCGTGATGACTAATGACGGAAATGCGATCCTCCGTGAAATTACAGTTCAGCATCCAGCTGGAAAATCTATGATAGAGATTGCCAGAACTCAGGATGAAGAAGTCGGCGATGGAACCACGTCAGTCATCGTCCTCGCTGGGGAAATCTTGGCAACTGCAGAGCCATTCCTCGCCCAGGGAATGCACCCCACAGTTATTATCCGAGCTTACCGTCAAGCTCTCGAGGACATGGTTGCAGTTCTCAACGACCAAATAAGCATTGAACTCGACCGCACCGACAGAAAAAAACTCGCCGAGGTCGTCAGGTCATGTGTCGGTACAAAATTCATTGGTCGCTGGTCTGATCTTGCCTGCGACATAGCTTTGGATGCTGTCCACACAGTCATGTTTGAAGAACATGGACGTCGTGAAATTGACATCAAGCGATACGCCAAAGTCGAGAAGATTCCTGGAGGTAGCATTGAAGACAGCAGTGTTCTGAAAGGTGTGATGATCAATAAGGATGTGACTCATCCAAAAATGCGTCGTTTGATCAAAAATCCTAGAATCATGCTCCTGGATTGTCCTTTGGAGTACAAAAAGGGAGAGTCTCAGACCAACATTGAGATCATGAAGGAGACGGACTTCACAAAGATTTTGGAGATGGAGGAAGAGAATGTGAAGAAGATGTGCGAGGATATTATCGCTTTGAAACCAGATGTGGTATTCACTGAGAAGGGAGTTTCTGATTTGGCTCAGCATTACTTAGTGAAGGCCAACATCTCTGCTGTTCGTCGATTGAGGAAATCGGATATCAACAGAATTGGCAGAGCTTGTGGAGCGACTGTTGTTAATCGCACTGATGAGTTGAGAGAAGAGGATATCGGAACTGGTGCTGGACTCTTCGAGATCAAAAAAATTGGTGATGAGTATTTCTGCTTCATCATTGAGTGCAAGGATCCCAAGGCATGCACGATTATGTTGAGAGGAGCGAGCAAGGACATTTTGAATGAGACTGAGAGAAATCTTCAGGACGCTCTTCATGTCGCTAGGAATCTGCTGATGGAACCGAAACTCGTGCCTGGTGAGTAACTTCATTTTCAATTATTAAATTGGAAGCAGTTGGAAACATCTAAAGTAATTTTTAATTTCAGGTGGTGGAGCAGTAGAAATGGCAGTCTCTCGTCTCATAACCGAAAAGGCAGGAGCACTCGCTGGAGTCGAGCAGTGGCCTTACAAGGCAGTCGCCCAAGCTTTGGAAATCATTCCCAGGACTTTGGCTCAAAATTGTGGAGCAAATACGATCCGTACTTTGACCGCGCTGCGCGCAAAACACGCCACTGGAGGAACAACCTGGGGAATTGATGGCGAGACTGGCCAGCTGGTCGACATGAAGGAGCGAGGCATTTGGGAGCCACTTGCAGTCAAACTGCAAACCTACAAGACAGCGATTGAGACTGCGATTTTGCTTCTGAGGATCGACGACATCGTTTCCGGAAGCAAAAAGAAGAACGCTGATAATACGCCATCTCAACCGAGTCAACCAACCGAAGAATCGATGAAGGAGTGATTCAAGTGCTAATTATAAGATTTGTATTTTTCATTCAGCTTAGCTCTACTGCGACGATATCAACTGTATTTTTTATTCACTACGTTATGCTTAACTTATAGTTTGCGTTACAATACACTGTCATTCTGATACAAATGCATTTCTACGAAATTAAGAATTACATTTATAAATATCCATACAACTCGTGTATTTTTGGATTCAGGTTGAAACTTCAAGCTCGGGGTTCAGCTAATCTTCAAAGTCTTAAAACTTGTTTGATAATTTAATGGAGATTTTTTAATAAAAAGGATACAAAAGTTGAGACATAAGTTTAAGGAATTGTGCCTTTTAAAACAAAAAAAGCAGGGGTTCGCTGGACCGGTAGCTTTTTTTCCTTTTGTTTTAAATCTGTCGAAGAAGTAGGAAAAAAGTTTAAAATTTTTTAAGTTATGCAGTAATAAAATTATTGTTTTTTCTTTTTAAATCATTATTACTAAGTTTCGAGTCCTAGATATTTGTCGTAGGGACTCTACTTTTCAATATTAAAGTTACAAATATTTAGGACAAAAAAACAAGAATAAAAATGAAAAAGAAAATAAGAATTGTGTTGATAATTGTCTAAGAAATTTTTGTCGGCCTCATTTTCTTTTCATGCTTAGAAATTTATTTTGTATATCTTTGTACAATTGCAAAAACTTGTCATTAATACCTGAACCTATTAATTCATGAAAAAAAGGTTTCATTTTCAGTATTGTCTATTTTGAAGGCCTTTTGAAGGACCTTTTCATATTCAAAAGCGCAGGTGTGCATGAGCTTTAATTTGACGTCATTTTCGGAAAGTTTTTGCAGTTTTGTGCAAGAATGCAGGCAAATGTTAAAAATTAATGTATAATTCACTATAATAATCTATCCATTCATTCATTCACTTCGTTCACATTGAAGCTCCTATGATTCCGCTCGTTTTTTGCGCGTTTCTTGTCTCGCGACTTTTTCTATTATGTTAGTGTGACAGATTATTAGTATACGTCAGTTGGACATCTTATAAAATTGTTTTCCTACTTGATGCGGCATGCAGTTGTTCCTTTTGCATGGAAATGCTTTATTGTTGATTTTCAATTTATTATTTTTTTAATCGTGATGCACATTTTAAAAATTAATCATTTTTAATGTTTCAAGTTTGAATTCATTAATTTTGAACGGTGAAAATGGCAGTGATTTTTTTTGTGGGAGAGAAATCACATTTTTAGTAAGAAAATCTATCCAATCACTTTGAATGTCACTTGATACTACGTGATATGAAACTTATTAATAATATTTATCATCTCTAAAATTTCTATGATTTCAATTGAAAGTTATAGTTTTCTATTTGCGGTTTCTAATTGCAAATTTCCCAGTGTTATATGTGCCAATGTTGCTTACAATGTTGAATGTTTTATTTTGAAATAGTGTCTAATTCTGAAGTAAGTAATATTGGATAAAAGTTTATGAAGACAAAATTTTGTCGCTGGGACACATATTTACCGAGGGAGAGGGTTAACAGTCATCATTGAGTTCTCACTGAATTGAAATCCTCCCAAATCGATAATAGTTTCAAATTCAAATATTAAAAATTTCAGGTAAAGTACACGCTATAAAACCTTTCAAAATTGCAAAATTTCATATTAAAAGCCTTGATAGTCAGTTTTAAATTTAATAATTTTAGATTTAAATATTCCAAATTGTTTGGTTTCAATGTGAAATGTAAAAAATAGTCTGTTTTTTTTTAATTCTTCGAAATCGTAAAAAATCAAATTGAAAGACTTGATATAGTTGTACAATTTTCAGTTTAAATGATTTTTAATCGAACAATTTTGAATCAAATTGCCTCCAGTGCAATTTTAAAAATTATTGGTATCATAGCGATCTTGTCTTGTATTCTTTTTTTTTTAATTTTCACGTTTCAATGTAATATCTTGAAATTGTTCGATTTTTAGTTGAATGTTTTGAAAAATGAATCATTGAAAAGTATTTGATGGGAGGCACGTAAGGATGAATAATAATTCTAAATGAAGTCTTGAAAATTAAACAATTTCAAATTGAAAAGTTAAAAATTGTGTTGTTCAAAATCAAAATAGATAAAAATTGAACTATCTGAAATTGATACCTCAGTAATTAAATAATTTCTTTAATTTTGAATGGTCATTACAATGATTACAATTTTAGAGTTCTAAATTTTCATGCTGAAAGCTGAATTTTCAATTTTTTTCTTTCATAAGTTTTCATTCTGCAATTAGAATTGAAATGGTTGAATTTTGGAAAGAATAATTATCTATTTAAAAATTGTTAATCTTTAAACGATTTAAATATACATAAAATAATTAAAACTTCAGATTTTAAATATCACAATTCTTGGTAATTAATTTTTTTTTAGCTTTAAATGATGTTCAGATTCTTTAATTTACAACCTTCCTTAGTAGAAATTTTTTCATTTTTAATGTGTTCCATTCAAAGTTATTTCATGTCGGACGTTTTTTCTTGAGAGTAATTAAATTTTAAAGGTTTATAATTGCAAATTTTTCCATTTTCAACGGTAAAAATTACCGTGAATTTATTTTTTGATCAGAAAAGTGTGCCTAATCAGTTTAAATGTTAAATAACAATTTTTGTGTGCAATATAAGAATTAAAAATTTTAGAATTTCAGAAGCTTTGACTTTGAAACATTCAATTTAGTTTTCAATTTCAAACTGTCAAATTTTAATCACTTTGAATTGAAAATTATTTAAATTCAAAAGTTTTGAATTCTAAATTATTCAATTTTAAACGCTTTTAATTATAAATAATATAATTTTAATTCCTTTGAATTTTAATGATCCAATTTTAAAAATTCTAATCTGAAATTATTCAATTTTGAATGTTTTGAATAATTGTTCTATTTTTCAAATTTTGATTGAAATCATTCAATTTCGAGATTCTCAATTCAAAATAAAATTGCTCAATTTTAAACTCTTTTATTTAGGAATGACACAAGTTCAATTCCTTTTCGTTTTTTTGTTTGTTTGAAATAATATACTTTTAAAAAGTTTTACCTGATCCAGAATTGTTTGATTTGAAACCTTTTTAATTTAAAATCGTTCAATATATTGTTTTCAAATTTCAAACGCTTTTAATTCGAAATTATTTAGTATTAATTATTGTTTCAAAAATTTAAAAACACTTAATATTAAAAAATTTGATCTCTAGATACGCAAAAAAATTAGCATCCGTGAAAATATTAAAATTAAGAAAGTAAGAAGTTTTTTGAACATATTTTACTAACTAGAATCAATAATTTCTTACATTAATTAACTCGTT
The DNA here is from genome assembly GCA_032362435.1 of Melikaiella ostensackeni. Classification (NCBI taxonomy): domain Eukaryota; kingdom Metazoa; phylum Arthropoda; class Insecta; order Hymenoptera; family Cynipidae; genus Melikaiella; species Melikaiella ostensackeni. The sequence continues at coordinate 48,359,826 of JAUMHM010000085.1, forward strand.
TTAACTATTTTTTAAAGTCTTAATATTTCAAAATTTGTTATTATGGATTTTTGATTAGTTTGTGCTTTTAAGATTAGAAAATAAAAACCCAGAGCCGTGAACGCGCGTTTCGCGTGCATGCATTTACTGCTGGTATATAATAAACATAAAGTGTGTGGAAACATATAAAACAAAAGAATGAAGAAAAATATAATAGTGTATGTGTGAAAAAAAACTGTTGAAAAAAGAGAAAAAATTGCGGTGAAATAGCATAATCTTTATCCACTGGAAAGGCTTTTGGAAATTGGAATAATAATGAATGTTTGAATTTAAAATTGTGTTTTAACATTGAAACGGGAAACTAAAATGACTGGGAAATTACTTATTTTGTAATTAATTCCTAATTATTATTCATATTCAAGTTCAGGTGAAAAAAGCGGAAAGATCCAACTTCCTTACTTTTGAAATTGGCGCTAAACTGGATTCTTGAACGACGTCCATCTTTCTTCTGGTCTGCCCAACCAGAGAAGACGGAAGCATCTTTTCTTACCAGATTGGCGGTTAGTAAAAGGACTTTTTTTTAAAGCTTTTTTTGTTTGTAGATTTGATATAAATCTGAAAAATACATTGCTTTTGTATAAGAAAAATTTTTAGGTTCATGAACAGAATGTAGGTTTTAAAATCCATTCACACTTCAGTTCCCGGAAATTTTGTATGAAAATGTCAAAATGGTGAAAATACTGAAAAAAATCATACGCGAAGAGTAGGTGGCGTGGTGGCATCGCATATGCTTATTGATTGTGTGCGTGACTGCGTGGGATGGCCGGCATGTTAACGTGTTAAACTAAAAGCGAGGTAAAAGCAGGTAAAAGACCGACAAATGCCAGGATTTTCGTAACGGTTTTTCATGTCCGTCAAAAATTTAGCTCGTATTAAAAAAACGTTCAGTATGAGAAGGAGATGATGCCAACTACCTCCTTTCCATCGGGGGCTTCCAACGATGGTAAATATTCAGGAGTTTTTCCACCATTTGACATTTCTACCAAATATTATTCAAAGTTGACAGATGTTTGACGTTGTGGAGGGTATCGTGCGTGACCCTCTCGTCTGAACTTTCTCCTAAAATCAATTTTCAAAACAGTTTCGTGACTCGTTCTAGTGAGTGAATGGACATGGTTATAAAATGGAATAGAAAAATGGTTGTGCATATTTTATGGCGTTCTACGTTATTCCGCAGTTATCTATGCGAATCCCTATGCTGCCTTTGTTGCCTTTGTGAAATGTCAGTTGAAATTTTATGTTTTTCAGTTTATATTTCTTCCTATTAAATGTTAAGGAGAGTGTTTCACCTTGTGAATCTGGAAAATAACCTCATTTTTTGGTGCAGGAGTGTAATTCGGAGAATTTGAAGGATATGTTTAAAAATAATGAAAATCGTTTCGAGGTTGTTTGTAAACATTATGCATTACCTCATTCCTTTTATGCGTTGAGAACGTCATATTTCCATGTTAGGAAATTTCCGCATTGCATTTTTATTATAATATCGATAGTCTATTTTTTATCTGATGGAATGCATTTTAATGATTCTTTATTCTAACTGAATTAGATAAGTAGTGCCTTAATTTTTTAAAAGTGTTATTATTTCTAAGATATTTAATTGTCTATGCGCATAGTTCTGTTAATGGTTCAAAAAATGAGTCAATTTTAAAGAAGAATTTTAGATATTACGTGTATGAAAATTCATCATGGAAATATTTTATTTTTGTTCCTAGGGTCCGAGTGGGACACGTTGATGGAAGTTCACCACGAACCAATTGAAAAAAATTACGAGTTACTCGAGGAAATTGGCAAGTAAGTTATCACTATAACTGTTTTAGATGATGTTTTAAGTTCAAGGTCAAAGTACTTGAAGAGAATGCTTGTGAATATGGACAAAAGCGAAAAGAAAAAATGTTAGTAGAATAGAAAATATAAGTAATAAAAAAAGATTCTGATAAAAAAGATGTAAATTTATATAAAAAATATATATGTAAGGCGAATTGGTTTACGTTTTACTGCACAATACAAATTTTCCACAAATCTTTTTTATGTGAAACAAACATCAAATAAGTGATAATATGCAACTAAGCTCTTTAAATTTCAAGTTGAATGAGCTCTTGTAAAATTGAATTGCAATTCTTGAAAAAACGTTGTGATTATATCAAGATAATAATTATTCTATCTGATTAAAAGGTTAAAAGTAGGCATGCGGATAGGGACCTCGAACTTCGGTGCGTGACGCAAAAATATGCAGTTGGACATTTTATTAAGTTCAGTCCCCTATTCTTGTTTTCTTTTCAATGTATTCAATATAATCAGAATCATTATCAGTAGATACTATTCTTATTCACATTATAAAATAAATCTTATTTTTACGAATACCTTTTTACCTTGAAATTTTCGATAGAAATAACAGGGTTGTCGCTGGATCGGGAAACCGGGAATTTTTTGAGACCAGGCAAAACCGAGAAATGACTGTGAATTTATTTTTGGACCGGGAATTTTATAAATTTTTAGAAGAAAAATCTATCCAATCACTTGGCATATCTCAAATCTCATATCACATGATATAATACAATTAAAAGTAAGTTCGATTTCAATTTTTTATTAAAATATTACGTTCAATTGGTAACTTTTTCAATTATCAAATCATTTAGCTTACAATGCGTAATTCTAAAATCTTTTACTTTAAAAATGTTCTATTTTAGGTGCTCATTTTTAAGCGTACATTTTCAATTTTAATAATTTTAAAATGCGGGTTCGTAGGCTTGAACAATTAAAAATTAAAAGTGTTTGAATTTGAAAAATTTTGATGAAAAATTTTATCAAGTTGATCATTTGTAAATATAAATTAATTAATGATTTTACAAGACGATTCTGAATCTGTATAAAATTGATCAATTTACAGGTTTTGACAATAAAAATTAAACTGTTTCAATTCGAAAGACTTGGTAGTTAAACAAATGTAAACGTCCGATTGAAACTTTATAAACTATTTTCAATTTTCAAATAATTTTAAATTGATAGATTCATAATTGAACGCTTTTATTGAATTTCAAATTCTGTAGAAATATTGTTTCAGTCTAAAATATTCCATTTTTAACCCATTCAATTTGAAATTTTTAATTAAAAAAAGAACAATTTTCTAAATATTTAGCAATATTTGACAGTACATTTAAAATGAGCAATTATAAATATAATATTCATAACTAAAGAATTTGAAAAAACAAACAAATTTTGAAATCTTTATGAAATCATTAAAATATTTGTTGAATATTTAAAAACTTTGTTAACTCTTTTGAAGTCTTTAAAGTCTTTGAAATCTTCTGTAATATTTTGAAATTATTGAAATCCTTGTGAATTTTTTAAAATCTTTATGTAATCATGAAAATCTTGGCGGAATGTTTAAAATCTTTGAAATGTTTCTGAAATTCTTAAAGTCTTTGCGAAGTCTTTGAAATATTTTGAAATCTTTAAAATCTGCGAAATCTTTTGAAATCTTCTGAAATATTTTGAAATCTTTTTGAGTTTTTGAAATTTTTGAATTAATTGTGAAATTTTTTTAAAGCCTCAAAATCTTTGAAGACTGTGACATTTTTGAGATATTTAAAACCTTTGCGAAATCTTTGAAATATTCTAAAATATTTTGGAGTCTTTGGGAAATCTTTGAAACGTAAAACTGTTTAATTGAAAAGTTTTGAAAGCTTTCATTTTATACGTCTAAATTATTGAGCATTTGAATGAAAATTTTCTAATTCAAAAAGTTGTTTAGTTTCAATTTTGAAGCTTTAAAATTCAAAAGAGTTTCACTTTAAGTGCTTTGATTTGCAGTTCAGTTTTAATTACTTCAAATAAATGTATTCTCAGGTTTAAGAGTTTGAATTTTTCAATTTCAATGGCCGTGAAAATATTTTGCGAACCGGGAATTGTTTTCCTCCATTAAAACGGTCACCCTTAAATAAGCGCGTGACATGTTTAGGATGATTAAAGCTTACCTACAACAGGATTCTGTTTTCCAATTTCTAGTTAAGCTTTAGTTTAACAAATTAATTTATATCCTTGAAATTGCAGAGGACAATTTGCAGTGGTTCGAAAATGTGTAGAAGTAAAAAGCGGAGCCGTTTACGCCGCCAAGATAATGCGAAAAAGGAGGGTGGCTCGTGGAGTGGCAGCAGCTGACATAGGTATATTAAAAGTCTCAAATATGTTTAAAAAGTCTCCTGGAAAACTTCTACTGTTTATAACTTAATCAATATAATATTTCCAGCTCGAGAAGCTGGACTTTTGGCTAGACTAAGGCACCCCAACATAGTTTCGTTGCACAAAGTTATAGATACCGGTTCAACGGTAGTATTGCTTTTGGAATTGATTTCTGGAGGTGAACTTTTTCATTGGACACCATCCAATGAAGCTGAAGCTGCACATGTGGTATGAAAAATAAATACATTTTTCGACACTTACACCCATTTATGGTATTATTATTTGTATTATTTCTGTGAAATTTTGACGTATTTGTTTTTTTTTTTTCAAGGTTCGACAAGTGCTAATGGCACTAAGTCATTTGCATTCGAACCACGTGGCTCATCTGGATATTAAGCCAGAGAACATTCTTCTTTTTACGCCTCCTCCTATGCCTAGTATAAAACTTATAGGTAATTATTGATTCGAATAAAAAATATTTCACTTCATTCACCTCTCTCACAATTTTGTTTATCAATCTTTCAAAGTAAACTTTGATTGTCTATCAAATATGAGAAATTTGAAATCAAACTATAATCTAACCGAGAAGGTAAATCATTTCTTGCCTGTTATTCCATTTTGTCGTATCAGATTAATTCAAATGAACCTGATTTCTCGTAATTAAAGAGGTATGTACGCATGCTCTTTTAAAAATTTTAATTATTTTTTTTTTCAAATTAAAATTAAAATTGCTTTTGCAGATCTAGGTTTATCGCATCGACTGACTCCTGGATCTGAACATCGAGCACTTTTTGGAACTCCGGAGTTCGTGGCTCCAGAAATAGTGAACTACGAACCTCTGAGTTTGGGAACAGATCTGTGGGCCGTTGGAGTGCTGACATACATTCTCCTGAGTGGTGCCTCTCCTTTTTTGGGGGAAGACAAGCAGGAAACGTATGCGAATGTAGCCGCGTGCCATTATCGATTCGACGAGGAATACTTCTGCAATGTGTCTGAAGTTGCCAAGGACTTCATTCGCTCGCTTCTCATCAAGAATCCAAAGTATGTTACACAATAAGATAACAGATTAATACTAATGTTAAAATTATTGGTAGTGAATTTACATATTTTCCAATCTGGAATTTTTTTATTCTTTGTTTTAATAGAAGAACTTCTAACATTTAATTGTTAAATTTTAAAGACTCGTTTAATTTTAATAAAGAATCATTTAATTTGCATAACTTGAATAACAATTATAATTTTTAGGCCTTTTAATTTGAAAATGTACAATTTTGAATGTTTACTTCAAGCCTGCCAGCAAAGCACTTTTCACGCCTGGTCGCTTTTTTTTGTTTGTATTGTATTATGCATATCAAACTAAACGTGTGTCAGTTGCGGGTAATATGCAGTCAAGTACACTCATCTGCCAATTCGTGGCCATCCCATCTCTGGCCAGCCTCACGATTGTTCACGCTTGAATGTTTCTGCCCCCCCCCCCTGCGCGTCCCTTGTCAGTTTAGACTCAAGGTCTTCGCTCGGACACTCAGCGACGTATCAGAAGTTATGTATATCGCGTCTCTGCGCATATACTTTTGTACGTGTCGGGTTCAGAGATTATATATACGGCCGTGAGTGCTTACATTTTTAATAGCCTCCGAATTGTGGCCAACCAGACCCGAAGCTGGCCACGAATTGGTAGATGAGTGTAGTTTATAAAACAATACGAACCAGACTTCCTATTAAACAGATGAAAATAAAAAACTGATGTCTCTGGAATATTATAAGCTTGCATTTGGAGGAATTATTTTCTTTATTTACAGGGTTTTATTAAACGTATTTTCTCTAATAATATACTATGTGCCAATTATTTTTACTTCACTCCATATCAAAATAAATTCGATTAAATATGAGTAAATGTCATCCGGTAACGTGTCCCTGACTACCTTTTTCAACTTTTTGGCGTTATATCCTTTGAAAGAAAGCTTAAGGTCCGATTGTTAAATAAAACTATTTTTTCAGGATTAAATGAAAAATTATAAAATTAAGCTTTTTTCTTGTTTCAGATTATAGTTTCAGAGTTATAATCACTTTTTAAATGCCTTCGAGTTTTTATGTCATCCGGTGACAAATCAGTTTGTCATTAATTTTATGGCTTAAAATTCGAGTTTCTACATTTAAATTGATTGATAATTGAAGATTATTGAATATATTTCAAGATGTGAATAGTATATTTCTATATGTGAGCATTCGCCCGTGAGACTTCGTATATGCAAAACCTGAGATTTACCACCGTTTTAACAGACATCAAAAATAACCTCACCAAGCAATATTTTGGTCACTGCTCACCGATTCGGTGTGAAGTCGGCCATTTTCGCTGTCTGTTAACGGTGGACAAAGGAAGGTTTTGCATGTATGTGTAAAGAAAAACTTGAATACACTTAAAGTGTCCTTATTTGAAAACAACCGATTAGAAGTAAAATAAAATATAAAATAACCGATTTAGAAGCCCGAAAAAGATCGTACAATAATTCGGCGTCATCCGACAATAGGGGGTTATTATTAGAAGAAGCATATTTTGGAGGCGAGTTTATGAAAAAAATATTATTAAAACAGGTACTTCTTACCTGTAAAACACTTCATTGATAGGTTAATCAAGTCTAAAAAATATTCTTTAAAATGAAAAAAATTTCATTGCATAACTTTGACTTCCGGTAACATAAAAGTTATTCGGAACGAGTGAAGTTAGAACCTTGCAAAACGGAAAATAATCGATATTCTCCTTATTTTTTAATCAAAGAAATTAAAAGTAATATTTTACTTTTATTATAATATTTTGCAACATGAAAATGGTTTCTAAACACACCGTCTTAATAAGTAAATATAAAAATATGAAACTAATTGATGTTTTATTAAAATTAATTTATATAATTAACTTCAAATGTTCAAATATGACGAAAATAAGTATTATTAGGATAATAAAAAGGGCATTTCGTTTATTAAAAAAAAATATGTATGTGTGTGTATATATATACCGCGGTTCTACTGGGAGCCGGTGTCATTTTCATGGATGGCAGTCGCTCCCAGGGGAACCCTGCGGTGCTTTGACCAATATATATATATATATAATTTACAAAATAGGTTATATAACCACCGCAGGGTCCTACTGGAAGCAAATGCCATAGAAATGACATCAGCCTCCAGCAGAACC
>JAUMHM010000085.1:48393779-48409057 GCA_032362435.1 Melikaiella ostensackeni
ATCAATAAGAAAAATCGTTTAAAATATAAAAAAAGCTTCTGAAAAATATGTCGAAGTAAATAATCTAAAGATATTTTTGTAAAAATATGGATCATGGCAATAATAAAAATATCACCAAAAAACAAAGTTTTGAAGAACTAAAAAATTTGTTACATCTGTTCTTATGGTAAGAAATTTTAAACAATTTTCTGGAAAATTATTATCAAATTACAGCAGATATTTTGTTCACTAAAGTCGGTAAAGTTGTTTTCGAGAAAAAATATTTTTTTGATTTTAATTTCCCCCTCCGTAACTACCAAAAAAATTCGATTTCAAGGTTAATGTTTAAGATAATTGTACCTTCCATGGGTGCCAACTTATAAGATCAATTTAAGCTCAATACGTGTGGGACAGCTTTACAATTTACATGTTCATCCGGTGAGGCCCTTTATCCCTTTCATCATTTATAAACTTCAAGTGTGGCGGAGTTTTACTTATTTCAATGTTGAAAAATTCAACAATTTCGTATTTTCAGCAAGAATTAAATATTGAATAAAAATAAAAAATGAAATAACCTGAAGCCTGAAGTTTAAAAAATTCTGGTAATTTCGAAATGTTAAGAGTTTATTAACGTCAAACTACATAGAGAGATTCAAAATTGTACAATTTTATTGTTAAAAGCTTCAAAAAATACTTTTTTAAATCAATAAAATTTGGAAATTTTCGAATTGAAACGCTTATATGAAAAGCGGTTAATTTTATGACTTAAAATTAGAAAAGAATGAAATTGTCAAATTGTGAATAAATTAGAAAAGTAAAACTTTCAAAAAGTACTAAGTTGAATAATTTAACTTTAAAACACAGATCATTTTCAATTTATTTGAAAGTGTTTAAGTTGTATACCTTAAATTGCAAGCATTGAAATACGTGTTTTAAATAAAATAAAAATTGTAACTTTTTCGATGTATTTATTTATAGGCGGAACAAGACCGAACTTCGATGACGAAAAGAGTTCAGGATATCGAGGTGCAACTTCAGAAAAAGGAAGAAATGCGTGGAGTAGCTACTATAAAATTTGTACGAGCATCTGAACTCGCCGATGATGCGAAAAGGTGATAAAATTAATCTTTAGAAAGACTGTCTTCAGATTATGAATTAAAAATCCTCAGCTTCTATTTCATTATTTAATTTTATTGATGGGTATATGTATAAATTTATTTTTGAAATACCATAACTTTTTCGTAAGCGGATCTTAGTGGATATTAGGAAAAAGTGTTCCGAAAATAAAAGATGTATAAAGAAACACTTCCTGTTTTTAAAACATTTTTGAAAACTGCAGTGAAGATTGATACTTATAAAATTTTTGAAATCATACATTTTATTAATTTTTTCACGCTAATCACGAATCTGATTGAAAATCTGATGGTCCCCTTGGACACATGGAATTGTTTGAAGCTTCTTGTTCGATTGCCGAAGATAAGAAGCTGTTGGCTCGGTTATACTCGGATGGGGGCCATCGTATTCAATTTTTTCAAATTATAAAGAATTCTCTGAATGTTTACGTTTGTAATAAGCAGGTAGTCAAGTTTAAAAAAAATGTGTGAGGTCAATGTTTGTTTTCTGTAAATTTGGCATTGTGTTTTCCAACTAAAAGGCTCAGACGAATTTTTTCATGAAAATGCGATTTAAAAAAATGACCTTTTGCATTAAATTAGTTTTATTGATTTTATTGTTGGTAATAATTAGGTCTTTTATTTTAGAATGTGCAAAGTGCTGGAAGAAAGGAGTAAGCAGGACGAAGAGAGGACGGAGAAACTGTCAAATGAGCTGAAAGATGCGAGACTAATCGCTGAGGACGCCGACACAAAATCTGAAGAAATTTCGAGGAAGCTGCAGTTTGTTGAGGAAGAATTAGAAGCTGCGGAGGAGAGAGTGAAGACTAGTGAAGCGTCAGTATTTGTTTTACGGTGTCCAAAGTATGGGCTCGACATTTAAGAGAGACCTTTGAAAAATTAAACTCACAATCAGGAAGCAGTCCTTGCATAAGTGCGTTTCCAAACTTCTTCCCCGGGTCATAAACCTTTTTTCTTTTACCTCTTTTTTTCTGCTTGCAGGAAAATTATTGAACGAGAGGATGAGCTCTTTATTGTGCAAAATATTGTCAAGTCTTTGGAAGTCTCAGAAGAAAAAGTAATTTCTCGCAATATTTTACTTTCACTCTTTAAATTTGTTTGATCTTTCTTATTTGTAAATTGGATCTTGTTTCTAAAAATAGTAACTTATTTTAGGCCAACCGCCGAGTGGAGGAATTCAAGCAGGAGTTGAAGGATTTGAAACTACATTTTAAGATGACAGAAAAGCGAGCTATGCATGCTGAAAGGACAGTCAGGGCGCTTTTAAGAGAAGTGGACAGAAAAGAAGGTAGAGAATAATTTTGCTTAGATGGTGGCATTTCAGTTTATCGAAATAATAATAAAGGTGTTTGCAAATATTTAATTGCGAAATATCTACATGAAACAGTTGATATGTAATAAAAAATGTGGGTTTTAATATTCTTTAGAAAATTGCGAAGTTTAATTTGGTTTTCTTTAATTTCTCTTTATTTGCAAATTTAATTTTCTTTTGTTATTGCAGACGAATTGAGAGAAGAAAAGGAAAAGTACAGGGCGCTGTGCGATGATCTGGACTTGACCTACGCCGAAATGACGGGATTCTAGGCCACAGCAAACTTAAGATTACTAACTTTTTTACTATTGCGCTTCTTTTGCGTTCGCTATTCAAACTGGAAATGCTTATCGCTTTCTTTCGATACGCTGATTTCATGATTTCTGCGATAAACTACAATAGGCACAAATTTGCTATAAGATTAAAGCTTCTAGAGCTTTTCGATGCTTTGCTTAAGAATTAGGAATGCACGTCGTTTGATTATCTTATTGTTAGCAATTATTATCGCTTCGCTTCGCATGCTATTTATTGTTCAGCCAAGATCAGTTGTCGATTAATGAACGTCAGTTGCTGATCTGACGATTTCGTTTATTTTTCAGGAACAATCATGGAAGTCTTGATACATCAATCTCACCCTTAAGGTATATATCATCTTTTCCCAAATCTCGTTAGGTTTTTAATGCTGTACGTATAGCTGTATTTTCAATAAATACCATTCAAGAATCTGAACGGATGTTTCTCTTTTTTTAGAGGTAAGATTCATTTGTATTATGTCAGAAGGCAAGAACAACAGAATAAAAACTTGAAGATTCAACTTCAAGAAATTTTTAATTTAAAAAAGCGTACAATAATGAGCTACAGCCATTCTCATTAAGTAATTTTTCATATTGTCAATTTTATTTCTGGTAAAAAATTAAACATTTTTCTTTCGGAATATGATGACACAACGAAAAAATGCAAATGGATACTTCTAAAAAATTGAAGATTAAAAATATTTTCTAGTTCAGTACGTAAAGTATTTTTTGAAATTGGGTTTGAGTTTAAAAAAATTTAATTAATGTAGAAATGGGTTTTTAAAATTTTGAATTTCGTCAAAAATTATTATGTTAAAATTATATTTTTTCCTTATTTTGAAAAAATGTCAACTTTCTAGGGTTAATATTTAAGTTCGTTAAATATGAACTCTAGAGGGAAACGTTTCTATATATTTTTTTTCGAAAATTGAAGTTTGCTTTGAAACAATTTTTTTAAGGTTTTTGTTTTGTTTTAAAAAGCATTTTTGAATGTTTTTCCCAAACGATGCAAGGTAACGGAAAAGAATAGCATGTATTAAACTTGGAACATTTTCATGTTTAAAATTATTCAGTTTTTAATGCCTCATTCTAAAATTATTTAACTTTGAAGATTTAAAATTTAGAATTTTGTAAATTTTGGAATTTTGAAGTTTTTTAAAATATTGAAATGTAAAGCCTTATAGATATAAAATTGTATGATTTTGCAGGTTTATAATTCGAAATTGTGTATTAGTCACGTTGGAGTAAAAAAAATACGAACTTCAAATCCGTTGAATTATTAATTTTGAATTCTTTTTTCTGACACTGTTAATTAATTATGACAAACTCAAATTTTAAATTCTTCAGTTTTGGAGTTGTAAAACCTAAATTTGAGATTCGAATTCTTTCAAGGTTTGAAATCCTTGTTTCAGAAATTATAAAATAAAACTTCCAATTTGCGTGTAATTATTAAAATTCAAAATTATAAAATTTTGAACGTTTTGAGTTGAAATTTTTTTATGTTTATGGCTTTGTAATGAAACTGTGTATAGGTAAGTTCGAAAGCCCCAAAATACAAATTTTTCAAGTTTGATAAATTACATTTTGATTCATTTGCAGGTTGTCTATTGTTGAATGCTTCGAATTAGAATTTATTCCATTTTGACATTTTTATTTCTGTACTTAATATTCAAGCTAAAATTCTAAAATAAAAAATAAAATCGTTCTCCAATCATAAATCCAAAATAAATAAATAAATGTTGTAGACATAAAAAGCGTTCAGTGAAAATCAGAAACGTTTAAAGGCATGCGAAGAAGTCAAGGAATTCGTTCTAGTCTAAGTAAAGAGTTCGACAGCGTTGTTCTGTTGCATTACTTCGAGTCTATAAAGCAATGATCATTTCGGTCATCGAGTACAGTAACCCGTAAGCCTTTGATTTGAAAGTTAGTGTAAATCGGATGTTCTTTCATATTCTTAAGCAAATTTAATGAAATAAAATAAACAATCATTTTCATTTTAAGAAAAGTGTTTTATCGGTCAGTGAAAAAGTGGAAATTGACTTAATATATTTAAATTTAATGCAGATCATTTATTTTCAATAAATTGTGAAGAATATAATTTGATGCAATGAATGCGATTAAGAAGAGATTGCAGACTTTGAAGATTGAAAAGGATCTTGCCTTGGAGAGAGCTGATGTTTGTGATCAACAATCCAGGGAAGCTAATAGAAGAGAAGAAAAATTGTTGGATGAAGTTCGAGAGCTGGCAAAGAAATTAATGCAGATGCAGCAAGATTTGCAACTTAATAAAACTCAACTTGTTCAGTCGAATTTGAATTTGGAGATGAAGGAAAAGTCTTTTTTGGCTGTTAGTTGAGTTTTCGGATAATTTATTTAAAATTAGAATTAGTGCAAAGTTCAATTTGAGAGAGTATGTAAATTATGAAGAATTAAAGACAATTGTTTTTTTTGTTAAAGATAAAGTAAAATTCGCAACTTGAGATAATAATTACTAATAGTTTCGGAAAACCAAAAATTAAACCAGAATATATTTTTATTAATAATATAACTAAGAAAGAATTTCAATATATTTTTATCATAAATACTTATCGAGATTTAATCTTTCTTTTATTAAGTACTAGCATTTTTTAAATTTTATTTTTGCTTCTTTTTAATAGGCACAATCTGAATTAGCAATGCTGAACAGAAAAATGCAACAATGCGTGGCGAATCTAGAAAAATCTGAGGAACGACGATTGATTGCTCAAACCAAACTTACGAAAGCTTTGGAGACTGCCGAGGACGCCAAAAGGTTTGTCTTTGCAAAATATAGAATGTTTTCAAATTTTGTAATTTGGAATACAATTTGATCTATAGTATAATTAATGCGAAGATAATTAAAATAAATTAGTGCTTCGATATAGCCAATTACCCCAATATTCCTATTTTCTACTTTGAAGATGATAGAGAAGTTTAAAAAATGAGCATTGCTCGTTTTGATGATTTTTCTAAATTTCTTTATTTCAATCTTCAGAAATTTGATTATATTCAAAAGCTTGAGTAAATATAATAAGATTTTAAAAGCAATTATTTCCAATAGATACAGATGAAAATTGGTATCTCTTACCTCTTCAAAAATATTCAAATTAAATCATTCTGTAAATATTTTATACTTTGACTAGTCGTATTAATAAACAAACTCTGAACTGAATTTCTGAAAAATACTGAAATATGTACCTGTACATAGCTTTTTCTTGAATTGGTTTACATTTTTTCGTTAAAATCGGTGATGAAAGTTTTTGACAAATTATTTTTTCAATAAGGTTTTTTTAAAAACATTTTTGTTTATTATAAAGAATTTTTTTCACAATTATTTTACATATTTTTGAAAATTAGACGAGAGATGAAGTAGAGACTTTAAGTTTTCTCGATACTTGATTTAAAAAAAGGTATTTTTATTTTTTCCCAAGAAATTTAAAAATGCTATATGTCCTAATTTCTCAGCTTCTTTATTTCTAAAAATTAGTCAAAATTTTGATTTCTCTAGAAAAATCTTAAAAGATTAAAATTATATGATAATGTAATTTTAGAATCTGCAAGGTTTTGGAAACAAGGAGCAAACAGGATGAAGACAGAATGGATCAGTTGACTGCTAAATTAAGGGAAGCAAGAATCATTGCAGAGGACGCAGATAATAAATCGGATGAAATATCAAGGAAATTAGCTTTTGTTGAAGATGAACTAGAAATTGCTGAAGACAGGGTAAAATCCAGCGAAGCGTATGTAATTTTTTACTTGAAGAATTTAATAGACAAATCGATTTTATAAAATATTATTGCAATAAAAAATTATCTTATTTTAGAAAAATTGCAGAACGTGAAGACGAGCTTTTTATTGTTGGGAACATTCTTAAATCTTTAGAAGTGTCTGAAGAAAAAGTAAATTCTACACATTTAAATATTTTTTACCCATTCTATTTCATTCTTCTTATATCTTTTTTTTCTATTTTTATTAAAAAGGCTAATCAGAGGGTTGAAGAATTCAAAGAACAGCTGGAGAGTCTCAAAGCAAAATTGAAGGAAGCAGAAAAACGAGCTATTTTCGCCGAAAAATCAGTCAAATCTTATATGGAAGAACTGGAAATGAGAGAAGGTCTCTACATGAAATTGAATTATTTTTTATATATTTTTTAGAAAAAAAACTATTTTTCCTGATAAAAAAATATATTTTTATTTTCAGATCGACTGCGCAAAGAGAAAGCAAAATTCAAATACATATGCGACGATTTGGATTCTACCTTCTCCACACTTACTGGATATTAGGAGATTTTTTTCGTGTTTATTAAAAAATGAAAATATTACTAAACAAAAATGGTAAAAATTACAAGTATCCTCAGTTTAACAATTAATTAATCAAGGTTGCTATAAGACCTGGAAGACCTGGAAAAGTCATGGAAGTTTTAAAAAGTGATTGATAAATCTGGAATAGTCATGGAATTAAAAAAAAAATGACTGGAAAACCTGGAAAAGTCATGGAATTCTGAAAAAATGACTGGAACTTTTTTAATCGTCTCTATTTCAAAGTCTTAATAATTTGGTCTTTTATAGCGAATTCTATATTTGAAAATTGATACAAAGTGATTTTTTTACATTCAAAGGATTTGAACAAGCGCGGGAAGACGGCAGCAAGATTACGATGTTATCTTATATATAATGTGTTACAATTCAATTTAATTGACTGAATTTAAAAAACAAATTAGACCTGGAAAAGTGATGAAATTTTGAAATCAATCTCTTGTAGCAACCCTGATTAATATAAATAATAACCTTTGAATCTGAAGTTATAACTTGTGAAGTAGTTAAATTTTGAAATATACTATTTCAAACAACAACAAATTAAAAATCTCAAAGATATGACTTAAAAAGTAGAAAAATTTCAGAGATATATTTCACGATATCAATTTATTGATTCGTTTCTATAATCAACACAATGTTTCCGAAACGTCGTATCGCTTTAATACAGTTAAGAATTCCCATGAGTATTACTCGTTCATACTCACATTTTTATTCTCTCAACGAGAAAATTCTCGAGACTAGATAAAGTTTTTAATCGATTGGTCATCTTAAATCGAATTTCGGGTCCTCGGGTAATCACACACTCAATCTCTTCTTCTACAACCCAGCAGCATGATTCTAATTCAGTAAAATGAAAATTCAATCTTCAAGAATTTTTTCTTGTATTACTTTTTAAAAGATTTTTTTTCATACCTCAAATGGTCCAAAAAAATATTTTCAATTATCACTTTTCAATATTCCTCAATTAATCTTCTCTGAAAATACTGATTAATTACGGGTAAATGGCCTTCTATGACGTCATGAAATACCGACCATCCCATGTATTTATTTTTCGTTTTATTTTCATACAAAAGAAGATATTATCTCATTGGGATTTTGGGCCACGACACAAAATCTACCAGAGCACCGCTTTCTGTCCCATTTAAGTTTGTATTAATACAATGTTGTTTTTAAATAGTGTAATTTTATTAATTTGTAACTTAGAATGTAAGTGGAAACAGGGTTTAAGGGCCCTGACTAATACCTATTGTATAAGGGTACTAAAGTCCTGTTTCTACTTACATTCGAATTCAGAAAATAATAAAAAAAAAAACTTAAATTGGTCAGACAGCGCCGCTGTCATAAAATATTAAATTGTATAATGATATTAAAGATTGATGTATTTAGAATTAAATTTTTTGTGATGAAGTATGTAAAATAGAGTAATAATCATTTTTGGGCATGCTACTGTTTCGAATTTTCACGCCACTCCTTTCACGCCAACATTTTGTACACAGTAATTGTCGCAATCATATTGACATAACAATAGTAATTAATAGTTCGTTTGATTCACACTCGAGTGATCTTTAATCTCACCTCTCTTACTGTTCCAGAATTAATAGTTATCGTATTAACCCTTAATTATCGACCAAGTATCGTAGAAAAAAGATTGGCGGTGTTGTCGGTCGGAGACTTATTCGACAATAAAAAATAATGTACAAAAATTGTGGCGGGCCAAAAAACCCGCCTGGAATAAACAGTCGACGCACGATTAGGATTTTAATTAATTCGAGTTTGATTCGCTTGCTTCCTCTCTTATATACATGTAATATAATATTTATCTACGTGTAAGTCTGCAGTCCATCGCATTTGCGTCGTTTATTTTGAATACTCCTTAAAATTAGAGTTTTTAAAGAAAACTTGCATTCTTCTTAAGATACAATGTATAATTTCTTCAAATTTTAAAATTTCAAAGAAACAAGGGAATATTTTCGAAATAACTCTTCATTTTCAAAAACCTGGATAAAATCTGAAAGTATCTAAAATCAGATAACATTTTTCTCTTAAAAGAAATTTATAAAATTGAAAACGACGAATGCTCGGAAATTACAACAGATTTTCGTTTCCAGTGTCGGTATTCTCTCACCTACAAATAGAAGTCTTACAGGATATTAACGGATCTAAATAATCAACGTTTATACGTACGTATATAAACTTTACAATGCAACAGAGCCCAACGTTAAAGATCCTCTCTACAATCTCTTTTATTCTCCCTTTGATTTGTTTTCATACTAATGCCCATCTCCATTTTGGAAATCACTTGCCTTCCTTTTTTTAAAAAATTTTTTTATCGTCTACATCTCTTTGTCCCGAAATGTTATCCTGTGCGTATCGGAAACTCTGTACTCTGTTGATACGAATAATAGGATGGACCAGAAAACTAAAATTGTGCGAATTAAAAACTCCCTGCGATCTAAAAAGTTTCATTTTGGGGTCCCTTATAACTGGTGTAAAATTTGAAATTGATTGATCAATTATATTTAGATTGCACAATTTCGAAATAAGTTGAAATATTCATTTCTATAGCAGAATTTTGTAATATAATCAGAATAATTATGTTAGAGTTTGATTTGAATTAAATTTTATTTAAAGTTTTGTTATTTTTTCAACCCTTTGAAAGAAATTATTTTTTAAAACGTAAAATTAGGATGTAATCCATAGGATGTAGTAATTTTTTTGAAATGATTACAAAAGCATGAAATTCGATTTGAAGTTTACTTTTCGTACTAAAAAATTTTTTGGACCGAGTCCCAAAAATTGGTTAAAAAATCTTTTTTGGAATGATGTACTTTTCAGCTAATTAATATATTTAACTTTTCTTGTTTGATTATCATCTGATGAGGGTTTTCACAGTATTTTGAAACCTGGAAATTTGGAAAAAGTTCAAAATGAGCAAAATCGCAGCAATTTTTAAAAATATCAAAAAAGCTAATTTTCAAAAAAATATGCGATATAAGATAAAAGTTTAGGCAGCTAGTTATTCCTCTTTAAACGTTCTATGAAACGTTCTTATTCCACTTCTTGATACTTCGCACATTAATCTTTCATCACTTTATCTGTGTACGGTTTTCGAAAACAATGTTTTTTTTTGTTGATAATGAAGAAAAAAGAGATTTGTTTTTTCATATGACTGTTAATATAGGTAGGTGTTTTGTATCGTTTTCCAATAAAATGGTCCAGATAAGAATTGATTTCGTTCCTTTTCTTCTGATATCAATTCAGACTGTGATATTAAATGTTTGGATGCTAAAATTTAAAATAGTTAAAATCAAAAGGAACGACACCAATGTTCTTACATCGGTCATTTCAGAGGAAAACGATACTTAACACGTACATTGACGGTCAGATAAGAAAAAAAAACATTTTTTTTCGTTATCCAAATACACAAAAATTTCTGGAAATTTTGCACAGTTAAAGTGAAAAAAGATTAAAGTGACTATGTGTATTGTTCTTATCATTGAAAAATCGTGGAAAACGATACCTCACACATAGTGGAAGAGGAACTTTTTGTATAACGTTTAAAGAGAAGCAACTCTGATGTGTAAATTTTTTTCGTATTTCGCGTATTTTTTTAAAAAATGGGAGTTTTTGATTATCAGAGAAATTGCTAACATCTTACTTTGTACTTTATTCAAATTATATATCCGGTGGATTTCAAAAGAGTGTGAAATCCTTCACCAGTGAAAAAAATAATAGTTAAATATCTTAATTAGTTGAAAAAATGCAGTATCTAAACAACAAATTGATATCATCAGAAAAAAAATTTTTGAACAGTTTGGCATCGAGTCCAAAAAATTTTTTAATGTTGAAAGGAACCTTAACAACAAATTTCATGCTGTTTTGGAACAATTTGAGAAAATTTGCAATATCATCAGTGTACTGCTTGGGCTAATGTAAGCCGGTGAAATTAAAACTTTTAACCGATTACAAGAGATCCTAAATAAATATTTTCAGCCCCAGGGAGTTAAGAATTTTTAAATTTTTTATTTTTCAATACACCCTAACGAATAAGTCTTTGGTCTCGGATGGGTCACCCACTGGCTATCGGAGTGGTCATTTCAAAATTCTACTGTAATTAATAATTATGTTAGGAGACGGTAGCTAATTAAATACTTAAATAATACAAGCGAGCTGGACTCATCATTGTCAGTTTTGATAAAAGTAGTGTACAGTTTGGCAGTATATATACACCCACGCTTTCTTGATTGAAAAAACCTGATAAAACTAGAATTATAATATTGCAAATATTACTAATAAAAATAAATATTATTAATAAATGATGATAAAAAGATTTCAAAAGTTTTGATCTCTGTTCTTATTCTTTAAATATTTTACTGTTGTAAAAACAAGTTTTCTGCGAATAAATCATTTGATCAGTTTTTTTTTCAAACAAGGAAGCACTATTGAAATACAGTTGATATAAATCTTAAAAAATTGAAATAATTATTTTGGTTTTCTGAAGAAATCTTTTTCTCTAGAATAGTTACCCGGAACGATTCGCAGCAGTCTGAGCAATTTGTCATTAAGCAAAATTCGTGCTAGTCCTACTTTTTCATTCGCACGCATTCTTTCATTCACACACACGTATAATCGCAAACCTCGTCGTGTCTCTTCTCAGACTCTTATTTTTCACACACATATACGGTTTTCAAATTTTTGTGTATTGATGTGAGAAAGACCTTTGAAGGCCAAAAAAATGTTTGAAAAAATTGAATTCTTTTTCATTTGAAATTAGTATATTTATCCGACTCTAATTTGATTTTCAGGCTAATTTTTTGGGAGTCTATTTAAATATTTTAAAAGGTTTGATAAAATTGGGACTTTTAATATCATTTACTTTTTCACAAGAATAGCTACAATTTATATATATTTATAAAAGATGATAACAGATTGGGAAACGATTTTCCACTAACATTAATTATTATTAGTTTTTAAAGTTACACGCTCATACTAGAAAAAAAAAGATTGAATGATTCTTCAACTTTTCCAAAGTGCCAATTATATTCGTTAAAAAAAATACTGTCAAAAAATCTTTTAAGAAAAAGTTACTTCAATGTCCTTATTTTAATATAAGTCTTATAAACCCATAAATGTTAGGCCTTCAATCCTTTGAAGAAAGTTTCAAACGCATTTTGAGCGAGCGATATGTGTATTATTTTTACAGACTTGAACTTTAAAAAGTTAAGCTTTGGGTATAATCGAGCCTCCAGTAAAACGAGGAAACAACACCTTATTTTGTTTTTTCGTATTAAAATTATATTTATTTTGTTTAATTCATAGAGATTATTCAAAACTGAAGGATTAAGTAGCTCTGAAGTTTGACTGCTATAAAGTTGAAAATAATTCAATTTAAATTTTTAACTTTTTAAAATTGAAAAAAGCTTTTCAAATATTTCAAAATTTAAAGCAAAAAAATCATGAATATGGCACTATAATCCTAAGAATATTATTATAATTCTCATCCTTATAATTCTATACATTTTACTAAACATAATGATTCTTTAACCAAATCATAAATAATTTCTAATCTAAATATAATATGTTAAAAAATTATTCTATAAAAATACAAAAAATCTTTGCAATAATTTGAAAAAGCTTAGAGATCTAAATTAGTTTAAGAATGTGTTTCATTCATCGAGTGAACAGTTATTTCTATATATCATAACATTTGTGAATAATTTAAATAAATTGAAACGAATGAGAATTCTCAACGAAAATTAAAAATTTTGATTTTGTGATGGAAAAGTCTCTTATTATATTTAACTTTCTTTTGGTGAATTTAAGACATGTAAATATTAATGATAGTAATCTTTAAAGGTAAGATCTTTAGCTACTTAAAAATATCTGATATGGAACCTCCAAAAAATGGAGAACAGTTTTATGATAATTGGTTGGCACTTAATAATCTGATTAAAATGAGTGAAGTGTGGAATTTCAAGTAGGACATATTCTGGAACGTGTAACGTACAATAAATTTGTTCCTCTTGGAAGTCAAGATTGCAGTACATTACTCGTAGTAGAACTATTTTATGGAAGATCTTTTGGAAGTTCTGGATCGATAAAATATTACCTGAGAGTATAAAAGTATAATATTGAAAAAACAAAAGTGACGCCCGCAGAATATACGGTTTTAACAATTATTGTCACCTCGTTCCCAGTGAAAAGTTTCTTCTTTGTAAAATATTTTAATTCTGAATTAATTCAGAGAATAAAGTAGTTGCAATTGGTGTAGGTCGGTTCTAATACAGGATTATTCTTACTGACATTTATCGCTGAATTAGGCTGGACACCAGTGATGTCGCCACTCCTTTTGGCACCGCAGGGCGCACGTTTTCTAGCATTTTGTATTATTCATGACGACCAGCTATTCGCTAAAATTTTCGACATGCGCAGTGGAGGTTATTTTTCCACGTATGCGCCAAGTTTAGCTAATAGCTGATCGCCATGAACAATACAGAATCATAGAAAACGTGCACCCTACGGAGTCAAAAGGAGTGGCGACATCTACTCTAAATGTTGGGTGTTCAGCCTTATTGGATTAAGTTCATAATAAAATAGCTTAGTATAGACACAAACCAATTCACTTCTTGAATTAGAATCAGCTTATCTATTCAAATTTTTTTTACTAAAATATTTTTTACGAATTTGATGTGTTGACGAACATAATTAATATACTTGAATAGGAATTTTGGAAATAATTTGGCATTCATTATTTACAAGGTTGTAATTTGGCAATGATTTTTTTTAAAATTTTAGTTGAGACACGACGAGGGGCGTGGAGTTGACATTGGGACGACGTTGGTCGTAGACTTAGGGGGAAGAATTTTAAACGGCGATTGAATAATCAGAGGAGGGGTTGTTTTGGGTACTTGGCCTCGACCAGAGGGAACTCCTGAGACCAAGTTTCAATTTCTTCAAGGAGTCAATGTCGCATTCAGCTTCGCTCAGTTCTGGCCGCTCAACTCCTGGTGGATGCCCTACCTGGTTTGATTGGTTCCCACCGAAGGCGGTTTCCGCGATGGATATTGGAGGCAGTAGCGTGCGCAGAGAACTCCTGCTGGGAACGTGCCATCTGCGAAGAGAGGACAATTTTTCAAGTTTTAATCAAATATACCGATCCCACCAAAAATATGTGCGATATAAAAAATCTGCCAAGTACAACTACATGAATTTGTGAAATAAAAGTTTGCCAAGTAATTTGAAAAAACTTTCATAGTAAAATATATTAAGAAGCTTTTTTTATTTATAAAACAAGGCGGAATTAGAATAGAATAGAATTTTATTTTTCCATGTACATCTTCATTGGATTTTTACATATATACTACATTTTTTACCTTCTTTGTGTAATACTACTTATAAACTCAAACTTTGGCACTTTTCCCATGCTTCAAATATTATACCATGACTCCTATACACAGAAATGTTTAAAAATTATTTTGCATATACATTTAATCCCGCCAATTTTTATGATTTCTAACATGGCTTTTTAAAATGTATTTGAAAAGTTTTTATAGGGTACTTTGTAATCAAATATATATAATATTCATGATCACATTACTTGGTCAACTTTTATTTCACAAATTCATGTAGTTGTACTTGGCAGATCTTTTGCATCACAGATGTTTTTTGTGGGATTTCATGTTTTTTTTTTAATTTAAAAAAATAAGATAGTTAGGCTCAATTAAATTAATTTTGATTAAACTTCTTATTTACTAAATATGAAAAATTAAATTAGTTGTTCGAATAATTTTCGTTAAAAGTTAATGAAGTAAATCAAACTGATTCATTATTTTTCAATTGATTGGTACCATTATTCGATTTTAATTTGGATTCTTTAATTTCAATTAAAAGTGGAAGGGGTGGTTAGGTTTACCCGACTTAACCGATACTTATTAAATTAAATTTAAGTAAATCTTAAATTAAAATTTTCACCATCTTTCCGCATCGCAGATGTTTTTTTGTAATTTCTTAAAAAAAATAATATAAGTAGGGTAAAGGAACCAATTACCAAGGGGGAACCATTCGCCGAGGAAACTATTGATTTCATCTCACCTAAAACTTAAATATGTTTTTTTTCTTTTAGTGGAAGTCATTAAGTGAGTCTCAGTTAAGCTTATGAATCACAAAAATTAAGTGTACGTGAAAAAATAGTGTACATAGAAAGAATTTTGTGTTTGACCTCGGACAG
>JAUMHM010000085.1:48409157-48425405 GCA_032362435.1 Melikaiella ostensackeni
TCGGACAGTAGGATCCTCCTCGATAATTGGTTCCGTTACCCTACGCTCTATAATTTAATTTGAGTCAAATTACTTATTATATTTGAAAAATTAAATTGCCTTATTCTTCAATTCAATTTAATGGCGCCATTCTTTATTTTCAATTTGGATTGGATTCTTTAATTTCAATTCAAAATCAAAAGGATGGCTAGGTTCACCGGACTTAACCGATACATACTTCATTTTCTATTAGATTTTATAGAAATATATTTTATTTTCTTCAAGTTTTTTTCCTTTGTAATAACGGAATCATGATTGAAGAAAAAATAGTTTTACTTTTTTTCCTTAAAAACTATTCAAGATATCGGAAATTTCTGCAGTATATATCGAGAATCTCTGGCTAATAAATTCTCGTTGAAAACTAGTACAAATCGGTTTGATAGATTAGAATGTAGAGGTGAGCACAGATGAAAAAATTGATTTTTTAACATAAAATGGCTTAAGGCTTACGGTGAAAAACTTACACTTTTCACCTTTTCTCATCTCTGTAGCTTAATCTATCCAACCGATTGACACCAAATTTTAATGAGAAGTCTTTTGAAACATATTCTCGATATAAATTGCAAGAATTTTCGGTATTTTGAATATTTTTTTTTAATTTCACCTTTCATGTAATCTCTAAATTTTCATTGTTTACACTAAATACGTAAAATTGTAAAAACTATTCAATATATAGAAAATTCTTGCAATGCATGTTAAGAATATGTTGCAACAGACTTCTCGTTAAGATTTGGTATCAATCGGTTGGATTAAAATGTCCATCTCTATAAAGGTGAGGACTGAGAACACGTGAAAAAAATCGATTTTTTACACACAAAATATGAATAACTAAGGTTTTAAATTAATAAATATATAGTATTTTTCTAAAATACATGTCGTGAACATGTCGCTATAGATTACTAGATCAAATATTAGGCAAAAAGTTTGGATGAAAAATGCATTATTGTTGAGTGATTATAAAAAAATTTAAATTCTTCACCTGTGCTCACCTCTGCATCCTAATATACCCAACCGATTGATATCAAATTTTAATGAGATGCCTGCAGCAACATATTCTCGATATCTTGAATAGTTTTTAAAATGTTACCATTTATGTAATATCTGAATTTTCAATTTTTACACTAAACACGTGAAGTTTTAAAAACTATTCTCATTAAAATTTGGTGTTAATCGGTTGGATAGATTCGGATGTAGAGGTGAGCAGAGGTGAAAAATTGGTTGTTCTCATGTTTTTTTCTATCGTAATCTTACAGTTTTAAGGCATTACCATAAAATCATGCTTGAACTTATTTTTTAATAGTTGGTCAGTTAGCTGACAAGTTTCTTTGAAATCGATTGAGAACTACGCAGACAATCCGAAAAAGGTCGAAAATACATGATTATTCCAGATAAGGATCCTTGGTAGCTTTTTTTTTGTAGTTGGCGACGATTCGCTATCGCGAATCTTGAAAATTTTATTTCCAGTTTTTACAAGATAGCTAACTAAGATGTTGGTGAATGAAATATTGAATTATATTACCTAGATCGGCCCCTCCGTGGTAAGGACTTCTGCTCGGACATGGGTGAGATGTCTGAGGAAGTGCTGGAAGTGCCGTGATATATGAAGTCTGAAACAGCCCGAACTGGGAAATGGATTTATTTAGTAGGTTCATAATAATTAATAAAAATAATAATTCATGAGATGTAATTAAATAAAGAATAATCTCTAAGTTTGAATATAGTCAGATTTAATACAGGGTGGGACAAAAAGGCCCATTGATAATTGTAATGAATTTGAGAAAAGAAATCTAAGCGTATTTAATAAAGAAAGTTGTTTTTGGCATTTTTGTGTTTGTTCTTCCATTTTTGACAAAAATCTTAATTTTCATTGAATTTTAATAAACAATAGCTTATTGTATTCCTCAAAATATTCTTTACATTTTTATGACATTTTGGTCAGGAAATAGTTTAATTCTCAAAATGACTCATTGTATATTATACTACAAAACCTTATCTAATAACTTTCGATGTCACTTGATATCCTATGAAATAATGTGAGATTGAACGAGTTGGTTTTGAAATTCTTTAAACTGGCTGTAGCTCTAATTGAAAACTTCATAGTTTAAAACACTTCTAACTTTAAATTTGTTGAATTTTATAGACTAAGTATAAAATATTTTAATTTTCGAGGCTACAATTAAAAAATTTTAATTTTTAAGTTCGTAAATTTTTGATTGTTCAATTCCAAACGTTCATAATATGAAAGTGTATGATTTTAAATATTTGTCTGTTTGTGTATTTTGAATGTCTGTTTAAATTTTGATTTTTGAATCGAGCTTTCGAATAAGTTTTGTCCCTTTTAGAAAAAATTGAAATTACAACATAAAAAAATCAAAACATACAAATTTTTTTCGGTTTCAAATTTAAATCTCACGAATTTGAATAATTCAAAAATCAAGACTTTAATTTTTAGGGTTTCGTTAACCAGCGTGGTGTATTAGAGGAAAAATATTGTCATCCGCTCATCTATTATGGTTTTCGTTTTATCCGTGGTTAAAAACAAATAAGAGTACAGAAATTTGGAAATTTGGCTTTTTAGACCCCTGTGCTGGAAGCTTTTATTTCAATCCGATTTTCCTCGGTGATGGCTCAAATTAAAGCTCTTGGCATGTAGAATTGCAACAAAGAATACAATTTGCTATGTTTTTATATAATTTTTTTTATATCTGTGGTTAAAGATAGGAAAATGAGAAAATTTAGTTTTTTAGACCCCTATGCTGGAAAGTTTTCTCATAGACCGATTTTTTTGAGGGACGGCACAAATTTAAGTTCTTGGCGTGTAGAACTGCGATAAAGAATGAAATTTGCTATATTATATTCTTCTTTTTTACATCAGTGGTCAAAAATAAAAAAAATTAGGAAATTTGGTTTAACAGACCCCTATGCTGGAAGCTTTTTTTAAGTCCAATTTTCATTGGGGACTGCTCGAATTGAAGCTCTTGGCATATAAAATTGCGATAAAAAAATTTGTTATGTTATATTCTCCTTTTTTAATATCAGCGATTAATGAATAAAAAAAATGAGGAAATTTGGTTTTTCACGGCTTGGAATGACTCTCGAATCCTGCAATCTACGAAATCCTTATTTGAGGGTGCTTTCTGACCTCTTAGGGTTGATTTTTTGAGGATTTTTTAAATTCATAACGTTCAAAGTTAAATAATAAGTATTCTTTCCGAACGACCAAAATTGAAAATTTTTAAGATAAAATTTTTTCAAATTGGATATTTTAATAATTTCACTTTGATACTTCATAAGTTGGGTAATTTAAAAATAGTAGCGTGTAAAATTGAATAAATTTGAATTGATTCTTTCAAAATTATAAAATTTAATTTCAAATTCGATGGAATAACTTTAAATAAAAAGCGTTCAAATTAAAAGAATGTTTAGATTGAGAAAATTTGGCATTATTTATTTGATCAAATTCAATTCGTTGAAAATTGTGCAATATAAAAATTAAAAAGTTTTGATAATTGAAAGAGCATAAATATCTCCACTAATTCAAAATCAAATAAAGGGAGATTGAAATTTCGAGAATTAGACAATTTCAAATTGAAAACGTTTCAAGTTGTACGGTTTAAAATTGTAGCATTAAAATCTGTCTGCTTTCAAATTTAAATTGTTTAAAAGTTACAGTTTTGAATAAAAAATTTTAATAGTTATAAATAATTAAATAGAAGACGTTTCAAATTTAACAATTTTAGTTTTAAAACTTACGAATGACACTATTTCAATTTCTCAATCTTGCAAAATTTCAAATTGAATATGTTAATATAGTTGAACAATTTTCAGCGCTTATTTTTCAACCTGTTGAATTTTGAATGCCTTAAAATTAAACTGATTAAAATTTGAATATTTTAATTTTGAAAAATCTCGGTTTGAAGATGTTTAATTTGAATTGTTGTTTTGCTTAAAGATTTCGAAATAAAAAATTGTTTAATTCTGATGACTTCTACTTTTGAATTGTACAATTGTTATTAATTTTCATTCAGAGATTGTTTGATTTTGAAACCTTTGAATTTGTGCAACAATGAATGTTTAAGCTTAAAATTGTCCAATTTTAAATGCTCTATATTTATATTTGTTTCGCATTACTGCCATGTCAAACAAGAAAGCGATAACTACATTTGGGATTTGGCTCCCCGATTCGCACTTGTTTGTACGGCAGATTAGGGCTAGATTCGTTAATTTGTGAATTATTTTTTGTACACTTCAAATTATACATTTTTTAGTTTTGAAAATTTAAATTACAATTTTATTATACCTGAAAAAATCGGGAAATGATCGGGAATTCTTTTCTGAGTCTTAAGTGACCACCCCGTTAATAAATCGTTTAACAAACGACTTGGGACTAATTGATTCAGTTAAATAATAATTATTAGAATTAATCTAGATTTAAAGAGTAGTAAACTGAAAAAAGAATAAAAAATTCAGAAATAGTTTCAATAGATCTTACTGTGTTTCAATTTGCCTGCATCCAGTTGATTCGAAGACTCCGTCCGGGAACTCGTTAATTGATCCGGGTCAGACTCGCTCTCGTCGGTCTCGACGTCCCCCGGAGTATGCTGTTTCCTCTGTTGACGTCGTCGCGACGACACACTCTTCATTGTCTATAAATTCCAATTTTCAACCTTAGTTTATTATAATAAGCGTAGTAAAATTCACTGCGGTGTAATCTTCCATATTCTTTAATTTAATTATTGTTAAAAAAGAATTTAAATGACACTGACCGTCACTTGGGGGGGAGGACTCGCGCATCCCTCTGTCATGGCGTGTTCGTGGTACATGAAGCTGTGAAGGAGAGTGTTGTTGGGGTGCATACCTCCCCCGGAGGCTTCCGCGCCTACAAGACCTCCCAGCCCTGCCAGGCTTCCCCCGCCCCCCTCCGAAAGCTGGAACGTAGCGTACGGCGAGATGTCCTCCGCTGTCTCTGTAACCCACGAGAGGCATTGCCTACCTTTCAAATCGCGTCAAATTAACTCAATCGCTCACCACTCTATCCTCTTTAGTCGACAAGTCCACCCTCTTCCATCAAATTTCAAAAATAAAAAAAAAGTCAGGTCGGAGGCCATAGGCCAGGGTCAATGGTGAATGGCCATTTGTCATAGTCAAGGGGTCAAAGGTCAGGGTTGAAAAGTTACGGGCCAGAGGTCAAAGCTCAACTGGTTTGATCTGAGCTCTACCTGTAAATCAACAATATACCAAACCTGTCTTTCGTCCGTATCGTAACAAAGATTCACCTGGAATCTTCTCCGGTCCTCCTGAGTTGGCCTGCTGAAGGGCGACCTTGTGGATGGTGGCATAGTACCTCTCCCTCTGGGTTTCGGCGTTCTGCTGATTCTCCTGCGACTCTTTCATCGGCCTCATTATCCGGTCCCCCGAATACCCTGCAAATTAAATCGATTGGAATCATTCAAAATGAACTAATTTTCATCTAGCCCTACTATTCCAGGATCTGGCACTTACTTTTTTTCCAACGTAAAGCAAGAGTGATCGCAGCTGCGAAAAGTGCGACTGCAGCAACCGATAAGGGCAATATGATTTTCACATCAGCATAAAATGGTATTCCTGCTATGAATCCTCGTTTGGAAAGTTCTGGCGGAGGAGGCTCTACAAATTGACAAAGAGCATAATCAGGAATCATCTTACTATCTTATTTAATACTCTTCTATCTTCAAATTGAAAGTCGTACAAACCTCCCTCCTTTGTTAGAGTCACAAACGTAAATTAAGCTTGATTGCTTCCTGCCACATTGTGAGCTTCAACTTTCAGTTGATAAACTGAACTTGGTGCCAGATTTGTGACGATAAACCTGCGTTGCATCTTCACACTATTGGATACCAAAGTCCAGTGGAACTCGTTGATTGGTCTGTACTGGATGATAAAGTAAAGTATCGGGCATCCATTATCTGGCCATACGTGGAGGCGAAGAGCTAGAGTCGTTGAATTCGGTGCCAGAAAGGCTGCAGATGGTGGAATTCCTGGTGGCTGACCTTGAGTTCTTACCGAAAGAACTGGCGAGGCAGGGCTGCTTCCAATTTTGTTGTGGGATGTTAAGTAAAGGTGATACGTGTTTCCACATAGAAGTCCCTGTAATAAAAATATATTTGGAAAAACAGAGTCAATCAATTATTATCATCGACTTAAAAAACCTGACCTTCAATTCATTACTCGTAGCTCTTCTTGATAATTGCAATTCATCTAAATTTCCATGAGTTGTTCGATAATGTAAAGTGTAGCCTGTAAGTGGAGCTCCTCCATTGTAACCTTGTTTCCAGTGAAGTAAAATGCTGCTGGCTGTGGAACTTGTCACGTAAAGGACAGGAGAATTCGGTGGAACTGTCGAAAAACAAGATGAATGATTTCAATCAATCTAGATTGATTAAATTCAGTCGTACAAAAATTAATAAAAAATACATTGAATAGACGGACATACCTTGCACAGTCAAAGTGTAATGCAGCCTATCACTTCCTTGGGAGTTTTCCACCTGGCAAGTGTAATTCCCACCATCCTGAGTTTGGAGACTCGACAAAACTAGTTCTCCAGTTTGCATGATTTGAACATTTCTAGATGAATCAGTGTGGACCTGTTCAGAATTGCCTTTGAACCATTCTCTCGTTGGATCTCCAACTGCATTGCAATAAAGTGAGGCTGATCCTCTCCAGGGTTTAACCACGTGACCACCGAAAGAAGTTATTCTCGCAGGAACCCGATTTGTGGGAACTTGCGCAGCTACCTTTGAACTTTGGCCCTCACCAACTCGAGTACTTCCGGTTACCCAAAATTGGTACTCGACATGCTGCTGGAGACCAGTTGCCTCAAAGAAGGTATTCGTCGCTGGTAGCGTCCTCTTTCCATGGTTTAGTTCTTCCCGACCATCGACGACTCTGCAAAATGTTCAATAATATACTGAACCGTTTCTAAAATTTTTATTTTCAAATCATTACCTATATCAACTTTTCTTTTCTTTTTTCTACGTTGGAGGAATCAATTAACGAGAAATTCTAGATTCTGATTAAATTTAATGATTCGTTTTTACGTAATTATGAGATGAATAGTTTTGACATGAAGGTAAGGTTGAGATTGATATCATTCTATATTAAACTAGAATCCTCACCGAGTGTAGAGATTGTACTTCGTAATGATACCATTGGGTTCAAGAGGCGGTAGCCAAGAGATGAAGAGGGCTTGTGGTGAACTAACAACCACTTTAATGTCTGCCGGACTACCTGGAACTATTAACGAAGGTTATTAGTTAATGGTTAGGAGATTGCTTTTATTTCAAACACAGTTTTGCTAAATAATTAATTAATTAAACAATACTTCATTTAATTTAATCAAATAGAGTTCAAACTTCTTAAAATAGCTTATTTATTTTTAAGAGCTAATTAATTTAACTAGAAACATTTGGTAATTACCATCTTCCTCGGTATGACAATAAGCGACTCGAGTCGGAACTCCATCGCCAACTCTTGTAAACGCGAGAACTTGAATACTGTAGTTTGTATATTTTCTCAGACCTGTTAAGACTGTTGTAAGAGCATTCGTTTTCCGGACCTGTTAATTAAATAAAATTTATACTCGAAATTATTAAATATATTGTAATTTAGAATAAAGATACTACAATTAATATTTTTTCGATAAAATACCGAAAATTAATAACACTTGTGAACAAAATGCGTCCTAGATGTGACATAAAATGGAACGTGCCGTACTTGCAGTGAGCTTTTATGCTGAGTTCAATTCTGACCCCCATTTTTGTGTAAACATCAGGTTTTTGAGATTTTTAAAATGAAAATTCTTGTTTGGAAATAACAAATCGCGTTTTAAGTGGATTTAATTTTTAAAACGTCAAAAAGCGTTACGTGATTTCAAAGCATTTTTCATTGCTAAATCCAGTGAGTACTTTGTTTTACCGATAGCTTGAACGGTTCTTGAGATAATATCAAAAAACAAAACAAAAATTGAAAAAAGTCAAAAAAAAAGATATATTTAGCTAAATATTACACTTTTTTTATACAAGTAGGGATTATTTTCTTCGGTTTTAAATGCAGATAAAATCTAAAACACTCAAATACTCAAATACCGATACTTAAATTAATTTACAATAATATAATGAATTCAAGATAATCCAGGGCAAATAAAGAGAATTTTAGTGAACTCAATGGAATTCATAGAAACTAAAACAAATTTAGAGGAATTGGAGCAAATTCAGTGTAATTCATGCGAATTTAAGGGATTTCAAGGAAATTAAAGAAAATTCGATGGAATTTGAGAAAATTTAAGTGATTTCAATGGAATTAAGATAAATACAAGAAAATTTAGTAAGTTTCAAGCGAATTCGGGGTATTTAAAAAAAAAATGTAGGAAATTTAAGCGATTTTATGGGAACTCAATCAAATTTCAGGGAGCTCAAGAGAATTGAAGAGAACTTAAGAAAATTTAAGGAAATTTCTGGAAATTTCTCAGTATTTAATAGATTTCTTGCAAAATATAGCGGCTTGAACAGAACTCGAGAACAATGATTCTCCTTGAATAAGCATGTACTGGGAAATGGTTAACTTTACAGAAGAAGACGGTTTCTTTATCATGGAATCTTGTGAACGGCAAGTGCTGGAACCATAAACTTTGTTGAGGGTGTTTTTTTGTATTGAAAAACAAAGGAATGGACCCTTATTCGATTAATAAAAAGGTAATATATATTCAGCTGAGCATATTTTTTTTAAATACTTTTTTTTACTTTGTTATGATACCCTGCGATTATTTCGAGAACTGTTGAAGCTATAGAGAAAATTAGGTACTCGTTGGATTTAATGAACAGGGTTGCTACAAGGGTCTGGTTTCAAATTCCATGACTTTTCCAGGTTTTCCAGGTCTAATTTTGAACAAATTCCAGGTCCACTTTAAAAAAGAAATCAGTCTAGTCTAGTGTAGCGCTTCACATGCTTGAACTTGCGCACAACTCTAGAGGAAAACAAAAACAGAGCGCCCGACCCAACCAAATCTAAGCGATTATGTAGATGACACCACAAAGTTGCCAACATCGTAATCTTGCTGCCATCTTCCTGCGCTCGTTCAAATCGTTTACTCGTAAATGTAAAAAAATCACTTCTTATCAATTTTCAAGTAAAGAATTCGCTATGAAATACTAAATTACTAAGACTTTGAAATAGGGACGATTAAAAAAGTTCCAGTCATTTTTTCAAAATTCCATGACTTTTCCAGGTTTTCCAGTCATTTTTTTTAATTCCATGACTTTTCCAGGTTTATCAGTCACTTTTTAAAAATTCCATGACTTTCCCAGGTCTTCCAGGTCTTGTAGCAACCCTGTCAATGAAAGTTCAAGCGATTTTAAATATATCAAAGGAATTCACAAATTGTTTCTGTGTAAAGTTTATTTGTGCAGAATCGATAATTTTGTGTATAGTACTTCCATATGAGATAATGAGTGGTCCAATTGTAAAATAAATCGTTCCCTTGTAGTTTCTCTGCTTTTCACATTAATTCCTTCAATATTTTTCTATTATTTGTTCCGATCCTGATTATCCTATAACAGACTTCAAAGTGTTCTAAGAAACTAAAAAAGGTATCAAAAAAAGTATCCTCGAAAATAAAAAAATAAAAGTAATAAAAAAGTAGCCTTTTTAAATCAGTCAAATATTAATTTTTTCGTTTAAAAAGTGTAAAAAATAGTTTAAATTGAAAGAAGAATGTATCTAAGTGGAATTTCTTTCATACTTTTCGACAAAGTAGTTCAACTTTCAACCAATTAGTTGTAATTTCGACAAAAAAAATTTTTCAACTAAGAAAAGATAAATTTTCAATCAAAAAATGAATTTTTAACAAAGGAGTTCAACTCTCAACCAAATAGTTGAATTTTCGACCAAAAAATATTTTTATTTTAAATCAAAAATGGCTGATACTCAACCAAAATAAATTAATTTTCAACAAACCAGTTGAAATTCAACCAAAAAAGATGATTAGGAGAAATTTCTAGCAAAAGAGATGAAGTTTCAAATCAAAAAGACGAATTTTCAACAAAACAGCCGAACTTGCAACCAAAAAACGAATTTTGAACCAAAAAGGATGACTTTTTAACAAAATTGTCAAGTTTTTTTTTTTAAACCAAGACAGATGAATTTTCAAAATAAAGAAATAAATTTTTAACAGAGGACTTACAACCAAGTAGTTGAATTTTCAACCAAAAAGATGAATTTTTAACCAGGATGATTAATTTTCTACTAGAAAAGACGAATTATCAACAAAATACATGAATTTGCAACAAAATAGATGAATTTTTAACCAAAAAAAGATTTTTCAGGCAAGAAAGAAAATCAATTTTAACCAAATTGTTGAATTATAAAAGCCAAAAAACGAATTTTCTACAAAGCAGTTGAATTTTCAACCAAAAAATATGAATTTCCAACATAAAAGTTAATTTCTAAACAAATAGTTCAAATTTCTACCAAACTAGTCGAATTTTCAGCCTAAGAAGACGAGATTCAACTAAAATGCTGAATCTTTAACCAAAAAAAATGAATTATTAACTGTTGAACATTCAGGAAAAAATCAGCGACCCGTTTTAGAAAAAATTGACCTGTTTCAAATTTTTTTATGAACTGAAATGTTCATTCATTAAATTCTCATGTAAAATCATATAAATATAACATCTTTAACACTTGTTTTTAACATGAAATTCGCTTCATTCTTGAATTTTCAACAATTGAATTTTGAATATTCTTTTTTTTACAACAGTTGAATATTCAAGTGTTAAAAATTCAAATTTCAATTTGCTTCAATTTTTAACAGATGAATTTTGTATTAAGGGGTTAGGGTCAGTCAG
Organism: Melikaiella ostensackeni; assembly: GCA_032362435.1. NCBI lineage: Eukaryota > Metazoa > Arthropoda > Insecta > Hymenoptera > Cynipidae > Melikaiella > Melikaiella ostensackeni. Next base: position 48,420,077 of record JAUMHM010000085.1, read on the forward strand.
GATATAAAAAAAATCGATTTTTTTAATTGCATTTTCTGAAAGTACAACATTTCAAAAATGTTGTGTTAAAATTTTATCGAAATCGGAGCACAAATTACGAAGTTACATGACTTTAACTGATGGTGCCCCGAGCGGTCTGTCGCTTTACTCAGTTTACTCGTAACTTCGAACGCTAAGCTGTGCATGTTGTGTTAAAATTTTATCGAATTTGGAGAATAACTTGCGATGATGCGCGACTTTAACCGAAGGTTCCCCGAGCGGTCTGTTGCTTTATCTAACATAGTTTAACTTCGAACGCTAAGCTGTGCACATGTCGAGTTGTTTGCTTTGAACTTTGAACGTTTCTCGAAACAACGTTTTTCAAGTCGGTGCGCATGATATCTCCAGAATGGCTCAACCGATCATTACCAAATTTTAACCAGTTATTTCAAACATAATTTTGAAGTACTTGAACGATCGATATTTTGATTTATAATTTTTTTTTTACCGAAAAATGAGCGATTTTTTCAAAGAAAATAAAAATTTTGTGTTTACACATCTGCCATTTTCTTTAAAATTGAAGTTTTGACTTAATTCTTCGTTCAAGTACAAGGGAATACCGTTTTTCAACTAATACCGTTGTATTTTTTGTTTCAGATGATCCAGTCATGAGTTACGATGCGCACCGCAAAACACTTTTTTTTTAACCTCTGGCAGATTGACTATAACTTGCTTGTTTATCGATATTTTTACCTTGAAAAATTACTGTAACTTCTTGAAATGTGTATTATTAGAACTGTAGAACATTTGTCAATAAGTAATAAAACCTGTTTTCAAAAAAAATTCCTAACAAAATCGTTCTTTTTTTGGGCCTTGCGACTGACCCTAACCCCTTAAAAACAAGTGTTAAAAATGTTTTATTTGTATAATTTTACATGAGAATTTAATATTATAAATAAACATTTCTATCTATACAATTTTTTGTTTGAAAAAAAGCCGATTTTTTCGATAATGGGTAGCCACTGGCAAATAATGTTTTGACAAATTAATAGTCATCCAATGAAATCTCAACAGGGAATTTATGAGATTAAATAAAAATCCCAACTCTGATCATCTCCTTGTAAGGAGAAAGGAATGATCTAGGATTTGTGCTTAAAGCTCTTATTCCAAAAATATGTGTTAAACATGGAAACGCTGACAATATAAAAAAACTGAACTTCTATGTTAAATGATTTCTATCTTTTTTTCTTAGGTACAGTAGTTTTCTCAGACATACCTTTTCTTCATTTTTATTTATTGAAAACCGAAATTTTTTTGAGTACAATCAATTTTTCATATAATTTTACTGCAAAAAATTAGCGAAAAAGTAGCTTTTCACTGAAAAATGTAACAAAAAGTAACCTTGTCTAAGAAACTATCAAAAAAGTAAAAAAATGTCGATCTTCGAAGCCTGCTATATTTTTTTTCGATATAATGAATTTTCTATAATCCATGGAATCTTTTGCAGTCTCATGGAATATTTTTCAGTCACATATTTGCAATCTTTTGCAATTCCATGCAATCTTGTAATCTTGCAATCTAGTGTACACTGACAATCCGAGTAATTAACCCCTCGCTTATTTTCCTTTCCCCTTGTTTTAATTCGATTTTTTAATTTGAATGGAGACATTTAAGACTGTGTTGTCCAGATATGGTCGTTGTATTCTTAGTTTTTTAATTTCCAAGAATTTTGTACCAAAAATTTGAATTTTGGACACTAAAGAAGAATTTAAATGTTGACTTCTTCTGGATTTAAGCTCTTAAATTTTCATTTCTATCTACTAATGATTAAACAACTATCTCCGATTGCGCAATCTCAACATCTCGATAAAAGGTAATCTCTACATTGAATCACCTCGTGGTTTTGTTTCTCTCGACTAATGCTTTTCACTATTCTTCAGCGTCATTAATCCTCTCTAATCCTCTCAAATGCAAATTACCTGGACAACAGAAGCACACCATTTGTCAATCGCACGTCTCTTCTTTCAGCCTATCACTCATTCAATATCGATTCTTTCTTTAAAATATTTCCACTAAAAAATGAAGTTTGCGATTGAAGCTACCAATTCCTACGACAGCATCCACCCTGCTTATCACTACACTGAACAATTTAATAACAACTTGGAAACCTATCATGAAGGGACGAAATGGGGAGGAATATTTTTGGCTTTCTTATCCGGAACTTTTTTCACCATCAGCTCAGCTCTGGTGAAAGCAATCACAAATGTGGATCCGATGATTCTTCTCGGAATTCGAGCCATCTTCCAGATGATTGTGATGCTAATGGTCGCTTGTAGAGAATCTAACATATTCGGTCCCAAGGGACAAAGACTCCTCATCCATTTCCAGGTGGGTATCAAAGTTTTAGAATCTCAAAAGATTTTCAAAAAATCCAATAATTAATTTAATTAATAAATCAGTTATTAATTGTTACTATTTTTCTTCCAGGGGCTGGTTGGAGGAACGACCTTGTGTCTTTTATACTACAGCTTCCGAAAACTCCCTCTAGGAGACGCAACGACGATAATCTTTAGTTCTCCAGTAATCGTCATTGCCCTCTCTTTTATATTTCTAAAAGAACCTTGTGGAGTTTTGCGAATTGCAGTGATAACTACCCTCTTCACTGGCGTCGTCTTAGTATCAAAACCACCTTTTCTCTTCCAAGTAAGAAAATTTCTTAAATTTCGGATAAAATACTTCCTGTGGAAACACACCCTATCGACGGGTGCTTCCACACAGAAAGCTATTTTACGAGCACCTTCAAATGATAAAAACCTGGCCTCTTAGTATCAAAACCTTTCTTCTTCCGAGAGCTCAATTCCTCAAATTTCCGGTAAAAAAATCCAGTAACAGGCTGCACAGCGCAAAATTTTCTCAAAATATGGGCAATGGAGAATTTTTTACAGAAAAAAATAGTTAGTAGGCCCAACTACTTGGGTTGGTAAAATATGCCACTGTTATTTTAGTGGTTGGCAGAAATCATTTTGCTTGTTGGTGTTACTATCCGCATTGTAATTTCAAACAACCGAGTAGTAACAACAACAAGCAAAATAGTTGTACCAACCAATTAAGTAGCAGCGGCATATTTTACAAACCCAAGTAGTTGGGCCTACTACCTATTTTTTCAGTGTTTCACAAAAATAAAGGACAAAATAAAGGAAGAAAATCTAATGTTTCAAGTACTTAAATTGCCCTTAAGTGTCTTTTTCAGATTTTATAACAAATATTCAAATGTCACTAAAATTATTTTGATGTCCGATATGCAACTTTTATTAGACAATAATTTTTATTTTTTACAATTTAATATTTTTTAATTCTTCAGCATAACTAAAAAGTGTTGCTTCTTCAGGAAAATGTGCAATTCCTTCCAAACTTTTGGTGTCAGAACAACCAATTTTGATGCACTGTTTCACATCCACAAAGCATCAATTTCATGATGAATTTCAGTTTCATTTTCAGTTTTGGCTGTCAAATTTAACACCAACATTTTTACATTTTCATCAGAGAAGGTATTAGATTTGTCTAAAATTTGACCCCCCCCCCACCTCCCCCCGTTTTTGTCAAATGTCCACATTTTGAGACCCTCTGAACCCGAAAAACAGGTTTTTACGAATGTGTTTGTCTGTCTGTATGTCGGTCTGTGAGCACGATAACTTTTGAAAGAATGAATCTATTGGATTGACCTTTAGTACACTCTTTAAGTGATGAAAACTCAAGGTCAAGTTCGTTAGCCAGCTATTTTGGATAAAAATTCAGAAAGTTAGAGAATTTTCAAAATTTTTTAGACCATTTTTTTCAAGATTTTAAAATGATATGTACGACTATTCGTAGTCCTCAGAAAGTCGACCAATTTATCTCAATGACTTTTTTCGATAAAAAAAAAATTATGAGAATTATAGCATTTTCAAAATTCAAAAAAAGAAACGAAAACGAAAATTTTAAGCCAAACAATGCACGATATCAAAAAAAGTCAGAAAGAGAAAAACGTTGCTTTTTGCAAGCCCTATAAGACTGTCATAACAACTTTTTGAATATTCTTAAAAAATCGAAAATTTAAATTTTGAGCCAAATAACGCGAGATACGAAAAAAAGTTAGGGTATCAAAATTGTTGCTTTTACGAAGACCTGTGAGCTTTCTTTTAAACATTTTTTGGTAGAAGGCATAGTTTGTTTTTTAAGTATGGGAAATGATATTGGAATAATTTAATTTTAATTTTTGAGCCAAACAACGCGAGATAAGAAAAAAAGTCAGAAGAGTAGAATTTGTGCTTTTAAAAAGTCAAATGAAATTTCTGTTAAACATTTATTTATAAGACCAATCGTGAATTATTAAGATAATTTTTTTATTGTCTTTTTAACTATTCATTTGTATATATTATACGGTCAGCGCAGAAAATCGAGCACGAATATCATGATGAGAATGTATTCCCTAAGACCGATAGAGTTTTAAGTAAATAAATTTCCTTTTTCATTTGAAATCAAAAACAAATTTAGTAATTTGTACCTGAAGGACATATAACACCGAGTGCGAAGCGCGAGATCCACATGTTTCGGAGCGCGACGACCGAATCGCGCGCCCTCGGAGCGCTCAAACTTGCGAGCGAAGAGAGCTGCGCGCGAAGCGCGCAATGAGAATGGGACCGCGAAGCGAGCAGATTTTTTCTTTCACAAAAAATCTAAAATGAGATGGAGAAATGTGACTAAAGTGACCTTTTCCTTCAAAAAAAGTGACTAATAGTGACTTTTTCTGAAAAAAGTGACTAAAAGTGACTGTGTGGCAGCCCTGATCACACAAAATTACTTCAACAGCATTGAAGTAAATTGAAAAAAAAAGTTTAAACCATGAATAGTATGATATTCGAATAAACTTACTAGGGAACTTTCGTAGGTGTCCGCCTCCGACTTTATTCTCCTTGATATACCTGTATGTTGTATTAAAAAAAATAAGCGAAACGCGTTTTTTCTTTTCTGCGGATATTCGGTTTCAAGGGGTGAAACCCACTGCCGGACCGGATGGTATCAAGAACTTTTGGTGGAAAAAGTTTACTTCTACACACCAACATTTGACCCGGATCTCACCTCATACCACCTTGATCAAAAAGTTTTAGGACTCGTCACCGTGTGGAGCTCTCGTTCGGTCGATTTCAATACTTCTTTTTTTGTTGTGTTGGTAGAAGTGTCATTGCCGTTCTGTCACATTTTCAGCTTGATAGCTTGACATTTGTTGAAGTGATGCCGTATTGTGTACATCTATCTTTGTGTGTGGTTTCGATTTTTCACAAAAAAAAATGTCATCGACTTTGCATCAACG